>JAJLWW010000011.1:0-159751 GCA_030570935.1 Geotrichum klebahnii | reverse complement strand
TACAACGGCTTAAAATTTATATACGGAATTTGGGGTGGCTGATTTTAAAAGGTTGAATGAGAATATGGCCAAATTGCAAAAAAATTGAATTCCCTTTATATCAAAGAATTTTGACGCTGTTAGTTTTGCCAAGGTCAAAAATATTGACTTCAATTTAGGTCGAAGATGAAAATGAAAAATTTAAAAAAAATAAAAATAAATAATAAAATATTAATAAATTATGTTTATGAAAATTTTAAAATGTATTTTTTTCTTTTTCTTCACCTTCCTTTACAACGAATATATAGTTAAAGCAATACTATGAGACTATAGCTTTTTACTTGCCGTAGATTTGATAATAATACCACTGTATAAGTATAATAAAATAATGAAGAAAAGAAAGCAAAAAATAATCAAAATTACAATCAGAATTAAAATTAAATTATTGAATTCCGCCTAATTAAATATATACCACCATATGAAAAATATTTAAACATAAAATATACCAAAATGAAAGTAACAAAAACAGTATTAAGAGTAATAAAACATATTCCAGAAAACAGAAAAAGTCATCTGCATTCACGATCTAAAGGTATCCCATAGTTCCGAACACAGCTCAAGATATCGCTGTTTCTTCAGTTGTTCTTCCTTTAATCCACCTACTTGGCTATGGGTCTTCATATACTTAGCCTTTGGACTTCCAAGTGATGCAGTATTAGATTTAGCATTAGAGTTAGCTGGAGCAGAATGGGCAGGATTACCAGAAGTAGTCACATCAGAAACCACTGCTTTAATTATCTGTCCAAACCCATCATGCAACATTCTACGTCTCTTCTGACGTTGAAAATTGAGCTCGTCTTCTTCGCCGATGGCACGAGACTCCATGTCACTCATATGGCCCTCATCTTCCTCCTCTTCCACCACAATACCTGGATTATTGCTCACAGAAGAAGAGGTTTCAGTGTTGCGGCGCTTTTTGCGTTCAACAGCTTCGTCATCATCTGAAATTGCGGCATCTTCCGGATCGCGTCCATCGTCTTCCTCTTCATCTTCTTCATCTTCATCTTCAACAGGAGCACGATTCACAGTGTGAGCTCTGCCAAACATGGAATTTGAAGGCTGAACAGCCCTAGGCCATCCTGAGTATGATCGGGCCCCGCTATGTGAAACTGGTACGGCAGTTAAAGGAGCAGCGGCATACTGGCTTCTCGTTCCCGGTCTATGATATAAAGTTGTCTGTTGAGGATATGCCTGGTACATGTGTCGATGTCTACTTGTTGCAGACTTGTAGTTTGTAGAAAGTACAGGGCTAAGCGCAGATGCAGCACCAGAACGCCTAGCATATTGTTTTCGCGAATATGCAGCATGGGGACTGTATGGAGCGCGTCTCAGAGGGGCTGATTTAATAGACGGTCCGTTGGAATAAGGGAAAAGTTTGATGCTCTCTGGGCGCGATTTTCGCTTCAAAGGATTCATGGAATTCTTGTTAGAGTCGAGTTTCACATGTGTATCAGTGGGAGTAGGTACTGTCTCGATTATATACTTTCCAGACTCGCAGACAATCAAGCCTGGCTTCTGGGGAGATCGCTTTTGAGCAGATGCCTTTTCTGCACGAGAATTGTTAGTTGATCTGTCAGAATCTCCTGTACTTTTATTTTCTGCTGATTTGCGAGAGGAAGCAGTTGGAGAGACTGAAGACTCAGGCGGAGGGCTTGAGATTCCCTGGCGAAGATGATTATTATAATCTTCATTGTCACTGAGACCATCCTCATCGTGAATTCGTTGAGCAATTAGTTTGCGCTGTTCTTCTTGGATGGTTTTACTGCGAGTCATGGCGTCCAGCACTTTAGAGCCAAACGAAGGGAGAGCAGGAGAAATGCATTGCAAAGTAATGTCTTGAAGGACAATGTCTTTTGGAGTACGTAAAGCGGGGAAAAGGCTGTTTGAGGGAGTGGCTGAGAGAGTTGTGGTAGTAGTAGCAGTATTTCTATTGAGATTGGACAAGTTAACACTGTTGATTTTGTTGGCGCTGTTAGCAGAAGGATTTGTCTGAGAGTCGAGCTTCAACATAGGAGGACGGTGTCGCTGAGGTCCAGAATCAGGGCTATGCGAATAATTCATTGCCAGAGATTTGTCTCTAATGGAATTAAAGGAAGAAGAATTTGATGGAGCGGTGGCAGCAGCAGATTGGGGAGTAATAGTGGCAGGCATTAGGGGTATTTTCGAATGAACAGTATTAGCATCCAACGTAAGCTGGTTAGGAACAGAAAAAGAAGGAAAATGAATTCGTCTTTTATCGTTAATGTTATTTTTTTTTTTGTTGTCCTTGTTCTTGCCAGATGAATAGGAAAAGGGAAAGTTGGATGATGGTATTATTTTCTTTATTGCAGGTTGAGTCGAATAATTATTCCAGACGGATTCAGGGGGCCCCTGGCAAGTGCAGGTACGAGTTGAGAGTGGAAAAGACTTGCTGTCGTCGAGGGTAGTTTTGGTACTATATTTTGTATTGATTTTGGGATTAAGAGTGTGCTTAATTTCAGTACTATTTTTAGTATTAAAATTGTGATTTAAATTGGGAGTTTCCGAGGTAAGGGTTGATCTGGTTGAGGCTAATGAGTGGTTAGCATGAGAGAAACGTTACAGAGGTAATGTAGCTGTGTTTTAGATTTGATTACCAACATGAAACAGCGAGTGATCTGGTAGAAGGACAATAAAAGTAAAACCGTCAAGAAATGAGAAGAAATGAGAAGAAATGAAATGAAATGATAAACTTACTTGTAGGAGTTGCTGAGGTTGACGAGGTGGATGAAGGAGGAGTCGTTGATGAAGAAGAAGCAGGTGAGACTGATGGAGTAGACGAAGTGGGTGAAGCAATTGAAGTTGTCAATTGAAGTGGTGAAGAGCGCCTTGCAGTGTGAGGATAGTGGTGATTATAGCTATGATGAAGAAGAAGAGAAGAAGAAGAAAAAGAAGAAGGATGAGGAGAAGAAGAAGAGGAGGAAGAAGAAGAAGAAGAAGGAAGTAAAGTCGTGATTTCCATTATTTATTTTTAACTTTTTATTTTAATTTTATTCTTAATATTATTATTATTAATTTTTTCCTTTTTGTGTTTTATTTCGTTTTTTGTTGTTATTTTTATCTCTTTTTGCTGGCCAAATTGAATAATTTTATTTTGAGGATTGGTTGATTATTTTTCTCTCTTTTAGATTAAAAGCCAGCTGATATGAGATATGAACTAGACGGTTATGAGGAAAGGTAGCTGAATTATTTTGATCAAGTAGACGAAGTTGAGGTTCAAATTGAAGTTCGGTTTTGTGCCTTGATGACTTTGACTTTCGTATAGCTGAGGCTCAGTTTTCGCTGAAAAGGAATATAAAAATTAAAAATTAAAAATTAATGAAAGAATTAAAATAGAGGAATTGAAAAAAATTGAAAAAAAATTGAAAAGTTATGAAAAAATATTGAACACTCAAGGACAAAGTCTATATTTTTTATACGATTTTTATATCTCAGCTGTTTAAACTCAATAGTTGAGTAGTTGAGTTCATTCCTTGCCCCTGATCTTCATGTTAGAAGGGCAGTAGCTGCTTTGGCCGCTGTTGCTACTGATGCTGCTGCTACCATGTATACAGTCTACATTCAATTCTGTCTGTTTGTTTTGAACTTGGCTTCTTTCAAAACTTTCAAAGTAAAGGCAGAAGCAGTTACAGTATATGCTATGTTATCTGTACAGATTATAGTTCATACAGTCCAGTTATGTCTGCTCAATAACTTCACATAGACATGTAAAACAAATGCAGCTGTTCCCTTCAGGTTCATAGCCGAAGGCACTATGAAGCGAATTGCGTGCAATAGACGCAATTCAATTCAGTCAAAGCTCAGTACATAAAACTGATGAGTCTTATGAAACATAAAAGGTATTTGATATACAAGTATATACATATTAAAAATATATTCTCTAATTATAGTACAATATCGTTCATATAGTCCATGTTACTGGTTGTTCAACTGAGCTACTATGGGCTTGGAAACACCGACAGGCAAAGGTAGGCCTGCTCTTAGATTATTAGGGCTTCCTGCTACCATTCCACTGTTATTACCATCACCACGCATTCCTATTAGTCCTGCTTTATTCAAGGTTCCATACTGCGCAGTCCGTTTAATACCATTAATGCTATGCATGTTGTTCATGTTATTGTTATTGTTCATATCATATCCCGTTAACCGTTGAGTCTGTGGAACAACACCTGATGCTGAGATACCCGATCGAATTGCATTTGGTCCAGAAACTGGCAGTTGAGATGCTGATGCTGCATTAGGTATCATATTTGGTCGTCGTCCTGCTAAATTCAGGGGTAAAGACGTAGAGCCTGATATAGCTGTAGACTGTTGCGGAGAGTACGATGCTGTCTGGTATTGATTTCGTGATGTTATGTTTGCTTGTTGAGCATTGTTTTGAGAAGGTAAGGGAGGAACGGAAGCTTTTAAAGTAAAAGATGAGGAGAAGGAGGAAGGGAAAGTGGAGGGATTAGAATTCTGTTCGTTATTTTGTAATTGTGTTTGTTGTTGTAATTGTAATTGGTGCTGCTGTTGTTGTTGCTGTTGTTGCTGAAGCATCTTATGCATCATGCTCAGTTGTTGCTGGCGTTGTTTATACGCATCCCAATACGAATCGTATGCCTTTGACATTAGCATTGATCCAAATCTAATGCTTTGAGTCTCCTCTGAAATGCCATTCAGGCGACTAGGGTCACTACCAGGATATTCATTGCCATCAAAGTGAACATCTGAATCATATTTATACCGATCATCTAGTCTCTCTAGTCGGTTAAACACCTCCACAGACTCTAATGAATCATTTGTACCATCATTACTGAAAGTAACAAGGCCAGTCCAACTGCTTAATTCCTCATCGATCTTCTCTTTCTTGTCAGTATACATTTGATCTATACCTCTTGGCCGACGGATAAGTCCTTTTCTATCAACCATGATTCTTCCACCTCTACCAGTACGTCTGCGTAATGACACGCTTGTACCCCGAGGAATATGTCGCCCACCAGAAGGCCATGGACCATCGTGATCAGTTGTCGTTGACAATACTTTCAAATCTGCATCATCCGTAAATTCAGTTACCATTACATATGGATTAGCCTCTAGCCTCGAATTAACTCCTCCATTAGACGATAAAGGCAGGTTCAAATACGTATTTGGGGTTGGAGGATACGATGTAGCGATAGAAGAAAAAGCAGCATGTTCGGGTTGGATAATGTTGAGTGCATTGCGACTAGTCTCGTCGGTATCAAAGTAATCACAGTACGGAATATATGGATTGTCAGTACAGTTGACCCATTCCTTGTCCAGTGATAACCTAGCCCGGAGTTTATCTTTCACAGCTGACTTGATGGCATTCTCCTTATCGTTCAATACATGCTCTAAAGAAACAAGATCCATGTCAGGGATCTTACTAGCAGGTAACCGCACGTTGGGAGGGATCTGAAGTACTGGGTGTATTGGATTACCAGTAGACGAAGCGACTTGTTGCTGTTGTTGTGAGGTACCATTCTGGTCTTGGCTGGCAATCGTAGGAGTAGTAGTCGATTGAACGGGTTTTAAGAGCTCCGCGGATTGTTTCGTAGCCACAGGAGCAGCAACGTTCTTCCGTTTTTTGTGTGCAACGAGATCCTCATCATCCTCCCTAATATTGAGACTTCGTTTGAGGTCCTTCATTTTACATCTGCTCTCAAAAATATTCATTTCTAACTGAAGAGCTTCGCGTCGCATAGTTTCACGTCTTGTCACCATTTCCATCAATTGTTTTACACTTTCCATTTCGCTCAGCATTTTGCGTAGTTTCTCTGAGCTCTGCGCATCTGCTCGTCGAGTTTTACGGACTTGTCGTACTTCACGCCGCCTGAAACAGACATAAGGATCACCATCATCTCTTTCACTTTCTTCAAACTTGAGCATGGGTCCAATCTGTTTGCCCTTGCGTTCGATTTTGCGTTGTTTCCAATGAGGATAAATCAACTCACCAAACTGCTTAAAAGACATTAAATCACTTTTCCGATGCTGTTTCTTTTTACGGCATGTGGAAATCGACGCCAATAAAAATGCTTGATTGGCAGGGTCATTCTCAGCTTCTGTGATCTGCTCTATTATTAATGGTCCAAGTTCTTTAAATGTCAGTACTTGAGAGGGGTCCATTGATAAAAAAGGTTGCTTCTCTAAAATGATTTCTTCAAACTTGCTCATGACCATTTCAAACTCATCATCACTACAAGGGACAGACTGCCCTACGTTGAACTTTTTCAAAAACTCCTCATCGGTCTCATCCATGCAATACGGGCATCCAGCTGTTTCTTCAACTGTAGCTGATAACCGAATGTACGTGCTAGGTTCCAAAAAGTCCTTCTTATAGTATTTAGAATATCCATTCCATATTTTTGAAGCATCCGGCGTGGGAATGTAAACTTGCTCAACCTTTGCTCCTGATGAAGCAGCAATGGAAGCATTAATGGCAGCTTGTAAATGGTGTTCCTATACTGAAGTGTTAAAAATTGCTTTGCTCTAGTACATGTATATAAACTAACCTCTTCTTCTCCCTTTTCAACACCAGTTTCAACCTGTTGGATATCACGCTGTTGCTCATCTTCAAGATCGGGAAGATCCGATTGCCAAAGAACCTGAAGGGTCTGCTTAACGCTGATCTTCCTCTGTCTGAACCGCGCCGAGCTGGAGCTGTTCATGTTAGACATAATATCTCAGGTTAGGGTTCTGCGCCGACTACCAGTGGCAGCACGAAGCAGAACTGAAATGCAGAGCAAACAAAATGAGCCTTGGTCAATAGAGAACCGATACACAGGAATACAACGTCGTTGATTGCCTTAAATGCCAATAGGTGTAATCCACGGCCACTTGAGATGATGATTGAGTGTGCTTGCTTCAATAGTGGTGGGGTATGGGAACACGTAGCACCTAAGGTTGTGATTGGACAGAACGCGTGTAACAAAAGATTGAAAAGTTCTTAGAAATATCTCAAAACGCGTCCAAACAGGTGGTTCCAAGTCCAATCCTCGAGAGAAAAAGTGTCGATTTAGATGAGATTCAAGTCACTTATGTGATTTTCCAGCTCTGACCCTCGTGTTATTAGTGGTGTCTACCAGTGGTTTGTTTTTTTGCGTGCTTTTCCAATTTTTTCCCGGTTTTTTTCGGTTGGAATTTGACTGAATTTTGCGTTTGCAACCATCATCGAAGGTGGACAAATGGACACTGAAAATTTTTCACCCTAGCCCAGTGTGAACAGAAAGTTTTGGAATCAGGGTAAATGTGTTCGTGGTTGGGGTTTCCTGTTTAAATGCCAATGAGGCTTCCATTGAGGTTAAGAGAGCATAGGAACCGTTAAGTTCGATGGGGGCTCTGTGTTTGATCTTCAACTCCTAGAAAAAAATGAGTAAAAGAGATAGCTAGCAAAAGCTCTAGTGCAATAGAGGCAGCAAAAAGAGAGGTTTCCAAGAAGCTGAAGAGGAACGTAGTAAGCGAAGTTCATCCCATATAACCGATGAGAGACTTTAAAGCTAGGAAGCTATTCACATAAATTCGACGGGTTAAGGCAGTAGGATAGCACTAGAAGCCAATCTGAGAGCAAGAAAGAAACAAAATGCTCTCTGCGGAGGTCTGGTCCGTAAACTTCAATAGAGGTTGGCTGTAGGATCTTAACTGAGATCCAGCTAGTGATAGCTTAACTAAATAGCTGAAATCATTCTGGAGTGAAGTCTAGCACCAACTAAGTAAATTGCAAGTCTCAGTAGGCGATTCACCAGTCAGTGAAAACGTCAACGTAGAGAGGAAGAAAAGTAAAGTGAAGTTCATTCAGACTAGGGTGAAAAAAATTAAGAAAAATAAAAGTTCAAGAAAACTAACATCACTGGACTAAAAAATCACACGTGAGGATTCATATTAATCTTCCTGCTGTCCATGGTGAATATCTCTTTACCTGGCAAGAAACACTTAATGGAATCTAGGAAGGAAGGTTTCGTTCTTCCACTGAAACCATTTGGGTTCACGGTTTCGTAGGGCTCGATTTGGTTCAATCCGAAAGAATCCCGCAGTCTGTCGGGCCGTACCCTAGTGTATATTTCGGTCGTTAGAGTATATATGAGCACTATGCTTTTATATGAATTATTTTGTGTTAGGTGTTTGAAGTAGGGTAATCTGATCAAAAGTTTTCATATAAAAACCTCCAATAACAGAGTTGATTTAAAATTCTTGGTTCCTAGTAAAACAAATGGATCATTCATGAATCCATGAGTTCACTATGAATACTTGATTATTGTAAGTTTGTTCTTTTGTTTTACAAATTCGCATTTAGTCGCAATGATGAAAAATTTTATATTAAACAGTTATCCCTGTCTAAATTGACTTGTGTTGAGATCGTGGTATCTGAAACTGTGACACTAAAACAGCGTATTCCTTTGATGCAAATTGTTTTACTGCATTTACTAACTTCCAAGTTACAGGTCTTAACAAATGTTTTATAAGTCACTTTCGTATTTTATATCCTTATATTCATACTCAATACACGTTCATTTAGTCATTTGCTCGTTAATTTGTGGTTTGGTTGTTTTAGTTGCTCATTAATATCATAGGTTGTCAAATAGGGTCATGCTCCTTAATATCCTCGGCTACCTGCCTCACACAATTTAATTCCTTTAACCCATTCTGAATGCAAAATCTGTTTCACATTAATTCTGCGGGTTGGACTGGGGTCCAAAACTGAGTAAATCACGTTGCGACAACGGGCTCGACGAAGATTCTCAATAGGCTCAAAGCCATTCTTTTGCTTGCGCCCTTGTAAATATTTCTCATAGTACATGTCTTCGTCAGGAATGGCTACCTGCCACAGATATGAGCCTGTTCTCATAGCCATGTAAATAACGCCCACTGCCCAAACATCAGCAGAGCGGGGATCAAACTCCTTGTCGCGGAACTGTTCAGGTGCAATGTATGGACGGGAGCCACACACTCCAGTCGACATGTGGACTTCAGTCTCCCAGGCCATACGAAAACACTCAGCGTTGCCAAAATCCGATATCTTCAACACTCCGTTACATGTTAAAAGCAGGTTTTCTGGTTTCAAATCGCAGTGGGCCACGCCTATTGAATGCATATATACAACTCCACTAACAAGTTGCTTGAAAAAACAGTCAGCTTCATCCTGTTCAAGACCCTCGTCGCTTGAAAGAATAAGAGAATACAAGTCGCCACCATCGCAGTATTCCATAACCTGGCAGTATTCTCCTCTAGCATCCTTCATAAGGTCGAGTGTATGGATGATGTTGATATCATGAAGGGATGAGGATATGCAAAACTCACTGGTTAAGCGCTTATTGAAATTGTTTTCGGATTCTTGTGATCTCTTCTTGAATTCCTTCACGGCAAAGAGAATTGTGCACTGTCTGTCACGATCATATTTATGTGCAACACGTACAGTACCATATGCTCCTTTACCTATAACCTCTTGACATTTACCGTACTTTTGAATAAGGGATAATGAGGCTTCAGCCGTAGAATGTTTTACCACATGTCCTGCATCAGCCTCACCTTTTCGAATTTGGGATACAAGGCCAGACATAAGCGACAATGGATCTTTGGACCCATGCGTCAGTCCCAAGTCAGGCATAGCAGACACAGCGTCATCACGGACCTTTCGGCTTGATCCCAGGATGTCACGTAGCATACCACCTAGTTTTTCTTGTCGGCGAGCGCATTTCAGCTGATGGTAGTGGTGGGCTGCTGCATCGTCACCTCCAAGAATAAACCTACCTTTGCTGAGAGCTGAATCCAGTGTATGTTGTGAGCATGCATATGGATCTTGATGAAGCTGAAGCTTCTTGAGGTTTTTTGTCATAGCAATTTGAGTCTCTGATCCTTGCGGAGAAAGTGGTGAGGTTGTAGGGCTGCACGTATTGGACAAGTTGGGAATGGGAGCGAGTGCGTGGCGTTGTGGGGTAAGTTCAGGACTTGTAAAAGGAGAAGCAGTATTAGAAGATGGTTGGAACCGGGGAGAAAAGGAAGGTTTAAAAGTTATTGGCTGGGAATTTTGAATAGCAGGGACTGGAGCTTTCATAGAGTTTGTAGAAGATATTGAGGACTCTGAAGATCTGGAGTCGTTTGAAATATTGCGTTGTGAAGAGTGAAGTTGGTCACCATCAGCAGCAGCAGCAACAGACGACGTTTGAAGAAGATCAGATGAAGAGCCACTAGAAGACTGCAGTGGAGAAGAAGTCTGTGGAATCTTCAAAGTAGATGGGGTTTCAGAGGGAGGTGTTGATGGGTGGTGGCCTGTAGAAAACATGGTCTTGAGCTTTGAACTAAGCGACATACGACGCGAGGCTGGCTGTGATTTGGGGACAGAATCCCGTCTAGGCGTACTAGAAGATGACATGGCAGAAGATCACAGAATAAAAATGCTTTTCAGAACGAATATTACTGATTTATTTAAGAAGGAAGGGGATGTCCAGAGAGTGGAAAGGATGGGCGGAAGGGCAGCGTAATTAAAGAAGTTTTGGATTTTTTATTTTGTTTGTGTTTGAATTTTTTTTTATTTTTTTTATTTTGGTGGTGTAAAGTGAAGGGGACAAGGAAAATTTTATGGGGAAAGAGGGACAACATATAAATAACAAATATGAAGAAGACCTATGAGGACCTATAGTATTTAATATATGGATAATATATAAGGCCATAAGATATTTTTTAGGGTAAAATTTTGACTTCCTGATACTGAATTCATGCAGCCTCCCAGTTTTCAGTCTTCCTGCCTCATGAACAGTAGTAGTAGAGATGACTCCATTTTATAGTACACTGTCACGGATCCCACTATTTTGTAAAACTCTTAATCGGAAGTGGAAATTTGAATGAAAAAAAAGCCCTGACACACTACTATAAAGGTCCGAGATCTACCCAAGATCGAATTAAATTAGCTAGCGGAGGAATGGCTGCCAAAATAATCAAAATTGTTCCGTACAAGAAGAAACTGAGACTACTCAGAGCACCCGCACGAGGGTCAGTTGTCAGTAGATGTGCAGAGGCAACTGCTGATGAATTAATCCCAAGCGAGACACCGCGAGTCACGTAGTCATCTTCTCGCACCCGTAGACAACGTTTACCAAGAACAAAGTTTCCTACAAGAACTCCTAAGATTCCAGAAAGAATAGCAACAACAGCAACTAGAGTGTCGGCACCCTGGAGTGCATCTACAACGGGAATGGCCAACGCAAGTGTTACACTGCGGGCAACAAAGGCGAGAGATCTGGTATTTGAAATACCAACAGCATAACATAATGGTGGGTATATGAAAAAGGATCCCAAGGCAGCCATGACAGACGGAATAGTGAGGGGGAAAAAATTCTTCTTAAGATCAGACCGGTAGTTATACATGGGAATGGCCAGAACAACAATAGAAGTATCCAAAAGTGTGGAAATAACGTCACCTGCTCCAGGGAGAACATCTGTCTTAGTGAACAGAGTCAAATAGTTGCGACCTGTCTTGAAGCCATGTAAACTGACGTTGAGAGATTCACCATAGATGAGGGCAAGAATATAAATGACGAGAATCGAGAAACCTGCACACACAAGAATGGGATGAAGGAAGATTTTATACTTTTGAGGCACTAAAAGAGCGTACTTGAATGTAAGAGTCACGATAGCTAGTTGTACGACCATAGTATATCCAATCCCAAAGTATATGCCTAAGCCTACGACAAACATAACCCAGTAAACGATGAAGTCAAAATTAGAGGTAACAATGGCAGCGATTCTCTTCGATCGGTTGGCCAATTGGACTGATATGGGGGGTTCCTGTTCCACTGATATTTCAGGCGAAATGGTTGAGTCCCTATCAAAGGAAACCGACACACCAGGATTATTGGGGCGTGAGATTTCAGCAACAGGTTGTGGAGGCATGACTTGATTATGGGTTGATAGCAATTCTACGGCTGAACTAACATTGGGGCTCATAGGGTAGTCAGCATGGATACCCTCGACGTAGGCCTTTCGCGTGGTACCAAGAGCTTTCTGAAGTCCCCAAACCATCCAGACCATAGCTGCCATAGTCACAAACCAGCCAATGAGAAATACACCACCAATCTCAAACGCCTCCGCAACAGAGACTGACTCTGCCAAAGGAAGTAGAACGAATGATGGGGTGAAGAAGAGACTGATCCATTTCAAAGAAAACCCAGTGCCAACATCAATTATATGGAGCAGAGATGAAACTTTGCGAGTTCCAATAATGCGCTCGAGAAGTAACAAGCCAATGAAAAGTGCCAGCATACATATTACAGAAGATGGAATCAAAACACTGGTGAGGTTCATGAGAGAGGAGACTCCGTATAATGCACAAAGCAGAATAAGTTCTCCCACAATGGTGAAAACATAGCATCGCCAAACATGATCTCGAGAGTACCATAATCCCTAAATACTAGTTAGCGCGTGAGCTTAAGCTTCAAGCACATATGTAGACATACCCAGAATACCCCAGCAATAATATCGTTTATCAGTTGACCGATGGAATCATTTGTGCTAGGCGGAGGTGGTGGTCGTGTCTGTTGTCGATCTGAAAGGTCGCTCATTATAGATTAAAGTGGTGTTAAAGTCAACCTTCTCGAGAGTTTTTTTGAAATTATTCCAATCATAAGCCTTCTAATAGACTCTACTTCCCCAGAGCACCCCCACGCTTTCTATTAAAACAGTAAAGGATTTCATAAATATAAATTGGTTCATCGAGTCATAAAGTTTGGTCCATGTAGGTTTGGACCGGTACACGGTCCTTCTCGAGTTGAATCGTCGTTATCGGCTGGAAAAATTGGAAAGTATTGTTCCTGGCGGGAAGCCAACTCCGATTTCTCAAACGTTTTTTCGGCTCTTTTTTATAATAAGAAAGTTTACCAAATCGCCATTGCCGCCAAATATAAAAAGACCGCAGCGTCCGGTCTGACTTGATGATTTAAAATCTCAATTACTTTGATTTCTGTAAAGGCTGACTATAAAATATGTGTGGACTCCATGATGAACAAAAGCGGGCTAACGAGCTTAAAACTCCGACCCCGGCATATCTCCCAACTTCCGAAAAATCGCCATTATATGCCAACAGGAAGTTTTATGATCAGATCGCAGACACTGCCAAAGTTGAAAATGGACGTGTTTTAGTAGATAAGTTTGTGATTCCAATCCGATCTGCAAAAGCCTGGAAAGTACCAGCAGGTCATGTCTGCCGTCTGACTACACCTGAAGGACCTCAAGTCGGCGATTTGAACTTGTGGAATGCCAACAACCCGCGCGAACGATTCTGGGCATCTCGTACCCGTCAGTTGCATCAGGCTCATGTTAGCACCTACGACCGACTTTGGTCATCACTTCCTTACTTACGGCCGTTGGCAACTATTGTCAGCGATACGCTGGCAGACTATGGAACAGATAAGTGGGGTGGCCGAGTCCACGACTTGCTAGGAACTCGGTGCGACCCTTATGTCGACGCTTTACTTGCAGGAGAGCAAATGGACTTTCACTGTCATTCTAATTTGACTCGAGCAGTGCTGCCATTCGGACTGACAGAGTTCGATGTGCACGATGTCCTCAATGTGTTTCAGGTGACTGGATTGAACAAGGAGGAGCAGTATTTTATGGAGACCTGTCCTTCTACTAAAAACGATCACTTTGAGTTTTTCGCTGAGATTGACTTACTCTGCGCACTGTCGGCCTGCCCAGGTGGGGATCTGTCATTGTGGGGCTGGGGAGAAACAGAGTCCTCTGAAGTCGACATGTTGTCCTGCTGCAGACCACTAGGTGTTGAGGTATACAAGCTGGTCGATGACGACATTCTGAAGAACTGGGAGCAGCCTAAGGTAGCTCCATATTATGGAAACCATGGTTTAAAGAACCCAGATTTATATAACTAAAGGGCCTGGAGATCTCCGTAATATGGTTGATAAATTATAGTAGTACTCTAAGTATTATTTAATTTGAATGTATGTAATGCATTGCAATCACTTCGGCTGGAACTGTCAAACCGAGAGTCTGACAGTTTACTGGTTTAGACGTTAAGTCTCGACTGGCACTTGATTGGACCTCCTTAGACTTAATAAGAAAGAGAACTAAGTTGAGTTTCGTTATCTGCGTGTGGGCTGCTGGGCATGTCAATGTCAATTGGCACCACCCGCTTGCCGCTCACTGCAGACATGGCATGCTGCTGATATCATCCACATCCATAAATATCGTTCACAATCCCACTGCTTGACTCTATCTACCATGGTATCACTATCATGGCACCCTTGACTGCCATATAACCATATGCTCAATGCTCATCATAGCTGATGATACTCACTCGCATAGCATCCGCAAGCATAAACGCATAAACACATGACATTTGCGCCAAACTTACCCTGTATTTACCACGTGATACCCAATTGATTATTTACGTAAGCCATTAGACCAAACCCTTACAACTACATTTAAGCTTAATTCAACCATCAGTGATTATTAAGCTTTCTGCATGAGACGTGCATTACGTCGGTATAGGGTGCGCATATAATGTGCATATCGCATACATTGGCATACGTATTCAAATGCAAGTGAATACCTCATAAAACTCTGTATTCGGCCCAGTTAAGGTCCCGTTTGGGATAAGTGCACACCGATCACAAATAGTAGAAGTGGGTAAAATAGTCATGCATACATATTCGTAGACTTGTCTACCTTATTGATATCGTACTCAGCGTCCAAATTGACCCAAAATACAGCATTGATGTTGATTTAGGTGTTGTTGTTGACCTTGTGGGTGATAGAGTACGCGGGATTTGATATTGCTCTCTGCAGACTGAGTGCTAATCCCGGTGTCTGCGTCGGTATCGCTATGGCAACGCTATAATGGTTGCTCCGACAACACCGCATCGGCTAAACCTTCCATACTTAATTTTCTACCTGGCTTATGGTCGCATGCATGACGTTTTTCAAAAATCTCAATAAAGCAATAAATCCGCATTCATCGGTTTTTACCTGCAGAAGTAAATTACATCTTATAGTGTTGCCTTGGTTTCCACATGCACATGGCCTCTTCGAATCTGCATGAGTACTTGCAGCCATAATGCATGATATGCATAAATAACTGTTTCAAGGTTAAAATTGAACGTGAAGCGAGTGTGTCACGTCAAGGTGGGTAATGTAGGCGCTGCGTGGACATTCTGCCATTTGGATTTGATCAGTGCTATGCAAGTACTTTAGAGACTCCTTGTTTTTAGTTCTGTCGCGGTGCGCAAAGTTGTTCCATGAATTATTGGCACTCTCTCGTTAGAATGAATTCTTTGTCAGCCGAGGTCCAACTCACATTTTCAATACTAATTTTAATAGTTAAAACCTTATTTATAAGCTTATTACCTAATTTGACGCGTGACCTAATTGGGATATTGAATGTGCGTTTAACCAGATCTGCATGAGAAATCTATAGTTTCTACATTAGAGTTTTCATTTTATTTGCTTTTTATTACGCTTTGGGGACAAAGAAAGGGAAACTGGCTAATAAAAGAAATTTTCCTACGTTTTCTTTGTCTTGGGGTTGCCACCTTTTTTTTGTTTTCAATTTTTTTTTTCTTGTTCGTTTTTTTTTTTTTTTTTTTTTTTTTTTTTTTTTTTTTTTTTTTTTTTTTTTTTTTTTTTTTTTTTTTTTTTTTTTTTTTTTTTTTTTTTTTTTAATTTTTAATTTTCTCTTTCTGCTTTTCTGTTTTCTTTTCTGTTGGTTCTCTCCTTTCTTCTTCCCTTTCACCTCCTCCATCCACAGATTTCAACCAGCCCGAAAATGTCCATGGAAACATATCACGGCCACGTACGAACCCCACTGGATGCCATCATCCTCTTTGAAGCCTGCCGCCTGGGCGTTCTGCCACGAGTCCAAAGAAGGCTTTCTGAGAAAGAACGCCAGGCTATCGTCTCTGGCTCAGTCTTTGTGTGGGATGAGCGAGAAGCAGGAATGCGAAGGTGGACAGATGGCAAGTCCTGGAGTGCCTCAAGAGTGTCGGGCTCCTTCTTGACCTATAGAGAAATGGAAGGCAAGAGGTCTGAACCGTCACAGGAGGACGAGTCTGATAAGCCTCGGCAAGACAGCCTGCCTCCATCTGAAGACCCCAACTCACTTTCCGATGGATATCGATACAAACCGGACGGCCTCATGAAACAGTCATTCTCCATCCAAACAACAAATAACCTCAAACTTCACCTCATCTCCTATTTTTCTCGCTCGCACATAACCGCAAACAAACTTATCCAGCCCTCACTAGACCCAAATCTTAAGAATATTCCCATTCCCAACGGGTTATATCCTGACGCCTCTAGCCCCTTTGATAGCCCTCCACACCCTCTTCACCCAATTCAAGCTCACTCTGCCGCAGCAGCTCACGCGGCAGCCCAAGCAGCTCATGTTGCTGGAATGCCTCCACAGTCCATGCCTGGCGGAATTCCAATGCTAGGCCCTAGACATCATCCCACCCATCCTCCTCCTCAGGGCTATCCCATGCCACTCCCTGGATACCCTCCTCCTCCTCACTATCCAATGCAAATGCCCATGCATCATGGGCCAATGATGCAGGCTGGAGGTGCTCAAGGGTCACAAGGACCTGGTGGTAGTCAAAGCCACATACCTCCGTATACTGGACCTTCAGGACCACCGGGTCCTCCAGGTCTTCTGGGTCCTCCAGGCCATCACGGACCTCACGGTCCCGGTATGCACCCCCAGCAACCTGGCCCCTTGGAATCCTCACATCGCATGCCTTTCATGAGCATGCCCCCTAATGGTGCCGGTAGTCCTATGATGCATTCAAGAGCACCTATGATGCCTATGGGCTCCAACTCGCCTCACCAACAGCATCAACCTCCACCACAACAATATCCGTATCCCACACCTCCACCTCAGCAGCAACCACCTACACAGGTCCTGCCTCCACGGTACCAGCAACAGCCTCCATCGACATCTGCTCCGTCAATCAAGAAAGAACCTTTGCCGAATCAATACCCTACTTCGTCTCCTAGCAATCCCAACACTCCCACCGCGACTCCTGCAAAGCTCAATTCTCGTAAAGCAAGTCCTCTTGAGATGGCCAACCCCTCTAAAGTACGTAAAACATCTCACTCACCTTCCAGCTCTCTACATCAACCCACGGCGTCTCCTTCCAACAGATCCCTGGCACTTCCTTCGCTTTCGCAGTCGACTGCACCCAAAATCCTTCCGCTTCCTACGCCCAGCGCCAACATGGCCAAACTTCCTCCACCTTCTTCTTTCCTAACACCCACAGAAAAGTTGACCTCCCGCAAGGGGACTACTCTCCCAGGCCTGCCTAGCTTTAACGTACAAGATATTCCATATGAAAAGGTTACCTGGGGAGAGGATGCAAGGGCAATCCAAGTGCTTGACAGAGGGTTTATTTTGTAATAACCCCTGTATTATTTATTTAGTCTTTATAGCTCTATTTATTTTATTAATTTATTGTGATATTTTGCAGAAATTGTAAAGTGTGAGGAACTGTTATTTTCATGCAGTATAGTTCTACAGTGCAGAGGCAGAAACGGTTTGGAAGATTATTCTCCCAGAGACCGAACTACTCCACATGGATGGTGGACGGCAACCTTTGGTTAATCGTAACGGTGGTTGTTTCCAGGGATAATGACTGGATTCTCCTGAATCTTGAGTAGTCACTCGACTTGCTGGTGAATATCCATGATTACCATGGTGTCTTCAACTACTGTTGACCACCTGCAGGTCCATCGACAATCTGCAGCACCACCACCTAAATTACTTTGGTTCTCTTGAACCTTTAGAGTCTTCCAATCATCACCCATCCCATACGTATACCAGTTAAACAAATGACGGTAAAGAATAAAAGAAAAAAACCCATTCAAAGTATGGTCTGAATCTGTTAACGAGGTCCCTTACCATACCTGCCACTAGGTTAATATCTTTTGAAGAGGATAGGGACCCAAAGGTGCGTCACAAACACAAAATCTATAAAAAAGCCAAGCTAAGTCATCAAACTGAAATATTTTATTTCTCTCTCTCTACTTTCTTTTCATAATTTACGTTATTTTAATATTTTTCTTTTGTCAGTATTTAAAACCATTTCATCTTGAACTGTTAACTAGGACTAGTAAATGCTTCAGGAAACTGTGTCATTTAGACGGAGGAGGCAAGCTGAAAGAAAGAAAGTAGACAATAATAAAGAGTTAGACAATGACGACTGGAGCCGATCCAAGGGTTTCAGCATTTTCCGCCAAAGGAATCTATGACCGTTTTTCAGGTGTTAAAGAAGGATATAACAAAAAACCAAAACAGCCTAAGCAACAAAAGACGATCCCCCAGGCACAAGTCTCTAAAAACCAAAAGCAAGCGCAGCAGCAAAAGAAGCTAAACCAGATCAAAAACGCCAATAGTGTTAACAATGTTAAAAAGCAAAATAAGGCTCCCGCATCACTTAAAGAAACTGAGTCTATTTACTCATACACCACTAGTGTTAAGTCTAACACTCCATACCACCCGCTCCCCATGGACATGTATCCGCAATCAATGTATTCGTACTCAACTCATCAATCGAGAAGAGGAGAAAATTATGTCTCAGTACCAATGAACAAGTTCGGATACTTTGCTGACTCTTTTCCACAACAGCCTAAAGTCCAAAAGCAGCCAAAACAGCAAAAGGAGCAAAAGGAGCAAAAAGCTTCAAAGCCTAAAGAAAAACAGCCAGTAAAGAAAGAGCCAGTGGCTGAAAAGTCTAAAGACTATGGAAAACAATTTTACACTTCCTGGCTGGCGACAAAACAGTTTATGCAGGACTGGGCCGTTACCAAGGTGAGTTTGAACCGCCTGAAAAAATTAATCATAATAATAATTATACAAACCAAACTAACCCGATTTCTATAGCCAAAACTTGCGGCAACACCAGCTCCAGCCGCTAAGCAGAGACAACTTCCGACTCAAAAGACTCAAGCTGAAAAAGGCGGACCTCCCCCTGCGGGGGCTTCATTGTCCAGCAACGATCAAGCGAATTTGATCCCGATCCCAATCACAGGCATGGCTCTTAACAAATATCCCCCTAGTACTTATTCAATGCGCACTGGTCCAGATGAGCTTCACTACGACGCTTATTCTGTTATGGACCCTATGGTTCCGGTGCAAATGCCAGTACCTGGGATGGTTGTTGCTAATCCATTGGTTCAACCAATGGCGATGATGCCTGTGCCTGTAGCTGGTACACAGCCGTCGTCATCTTCCCACTCTTCTGAGCATAAGTCTAAAATAAGCAGTCTGACTTCCAAAAAGAGATCTCCTACTGTCAGTCTCAAGAATAGCATTGTGAATTCTTCTCATGGTGAGACCATTTCGTCTGGCCAGCAGCACGAACAAATGCCTTCTGCATCCATGTCATTTCGTTCAGCTCACACTCAAATCCCAGCTCCATACTCAGCTTCCGTTCATACCATGCAGCCTGGCTTAAAACAGCCATCCATTGTAGCTCGCACCGCAGTTCCCAGCGTACGTAGTCATCGCCCTATGCCAGTCCCTGGTAAATTCTCAAAGCAACGATTTGCAGAGTCGCTTCGCACATTCTTGGACGTTTTCCGTTCGTTCGCTCGCATGTCATTCATTTTAAAGCCAATCGATGCTATAGCTGATGCAGTACCAAAGCTGGAAATCACAGTTGTCATATTGGAGCTCTTGATGCTCATGTGGTTACTATATGAAGTTATGATTTTAGTTGAGTTTTTAGCTGCCTTCACTAAACAAATCTGTAAACCTGCTATTATACTAGGCAGCTACCTAGGCTTAGGCTTCAAGCAAAAAGTATCTCACTAGTTTCATTTTGTTTTTCCTTACGCATTGCATTTAATAATAAAAAGTTTTTGATTCTATTTGTGATTCAGCTGTAACTGGCTCTATGTTTGTTCTATATTACTTACTGGACTTTTTCTTCTTGCTCCTTTCTTGTTTAGCGCCAACTTGGTCCAGCTCATTCCAAAGCTCATCGTTCTCTGCCTCATCACTCTCTCGCTCTCGTTTCTTGTCCGAGCCAAAAATGGCCTTGTCTTCTTCTTCTTTAAAACCGTCCAATACAAGAACAGCTGTAATCTGCGTACCTGTAAAGACTTTGGCTGCAACTGATCTGGTTTCGAGATCAAATACCCGTAGATATCTATCCAGTCCACCTGTTGCCATAACTGATGAAGAAAGTTTATCTGCGTATGCAGAAAGTGCTTGTACAGCACCTGTAGCACCAGCAAGCTTGCCCTTCATTTTCAGGCTGGCTATATCTACAACATAGGTTGATGTCTTTGTGTCAGAGGCCACCACAGTGTCAGTCTTATCACCAGTGCCACGTTGGCAAACAGAGATTGGATGTTCACTTATTTTAATGTCTTGACGAGGTCGGCGTCCTAACTTTGTGTCGTATAACCGGAATTGACCATATCGAGTCACGACAAGGAACTTGTAAACCACATCATCGGTCTTCTGTGAGTGCTGCTGTTCCTCTTCTTCCTGTTCCAAGAAATAAATTCGTTTTACCCACACTGGGACTCGCAGATGCAATCTATCATTCTTCACATTTCTGGCCGCCCATATCGATTTTTGCTCTTCCTTTGTCCAGTCCAGCTCCAGAATTTCTGTCTCTCGTTCTTGCCCACCCACCGCAACAATGTTAGGTTGATTGGGGTGAATCGTAAAAGCATCCAGGGGTCCTTTGATGATCATAGATTCAGAGGTTCCTTCTGTAATATTGTATTTCACAACCTTACCCATGCGACTACACGAAATTGCGGTACCCTTCGCAAGCATAACCAATTCTATAACAGCGTCAGGCTTATCATCCTTAGCATCTTCTTTTGGGGACGTAGCGGTTCCAATACTCCAGTCCCGGATCATCTTATACTTTTCTCCATCTACAGGGTTTAGTGAATATAGTTCAACAGAGCCATCACACCTAGCAGCTAAAACCTACTCAAAGTTATTAGAGGTAAATTCAATTTAACAGCATTACCAATAATGCTCATACCTGGCTATCGCTAACTCGTAAAAGCCTTTGAATATATCGGGTTCGGCCTTCCTTTGCAAAGGTTTCGATGCTTTCTGGTTGTAGTTGGGTTTGTTTACTTGTATCGGTTCCTCTCTCAAAGATGATCTCTAATTAATAATAACATAAGTTAGTCCTTAATACTCCCCAAGTGAAACATTTAAATTTTACCTTTGAGACTTCCAGAGTCTTCATCTGCGACTAATACTTTCATTGTTATGGAACTTGATTAAGTGCTGTGTATCAAGTTTGAAATTTTACGTTTTAAAATTTTTTTACACTTGAAATTTGTAGAACTCCCAACCACCGAGATATGATCCCAGTGAGCATAACTAGTTCCAGTCCTCTCGGAATTCAAACAAATAAATAAATATTTAATTAGTATAAATTCTATGCTACTCTAATTCTATTCTATTCTCTAGTCTGAGCCCAGTACTCATGGCGCAAAGCAATAGCAGCGTCTGCCCATTCCGATACTTCTGGAGTCTTTATGCTCTGGCGAACAGACAGAAAATCGGTCAAATCCTTTTTACCTTCGTAGTCACGCTCATATTCAATGCATTGCATTAGCAGCTCGTACTTATCCACATCTTTGACAAAGCGAGCCTCAGGAGAAGAAATATTCTCGTACTCTTCCCATAGCTCCATGATCTCATTGGCAGCCTCAGCATTAAATGAGGCTAATAAAGTGCCAGTTAAGTATTTCATGGTCTCGTATTCGCGGCGGTGCTTTTCTTCTTTAGACATAGGGTCCACAGGTGTGATATCTCCAACTACAGATTCGGCCATATCGTGAAACAGTGACAGCTTCACACAGCGGTTGGTGTCGAGATCCTTGTTGTTACTCAAGAATGAAATGATTCCCATGCGATACATGTGATCGGATATCGATTCTGAGGGGTATCAGTTAGCAATAATACACAAGATCCCTTTGAGGGAGTTAAACAAGACATACCAGCGTTGGCCACCTTGAAATCAACCCATCCTGTCCGGCGCGTCACTTTCAGTTGCCTCACAATGTGCAAGAATGCAAACATGTTGATCAGGGGATTAGGCGATTCGGCAGCATTATTCAAAGCAGGCGACTGGCGTAGAAACTCGATCTGCTCTAGCAAGGCCTTAGGGATCGCCTCCTCGACGGTCCAGGATTCATCAGACATGGCGCGATTCAGTATATTGCGTGTGTGAAGAAAAGGGTTGAAAACGAAAAGGAAATCAAATTTCGCTTGTTTTACATATCATCAATTTTTACGCATCGTTGACAGGCGTTAGAAACTACCCTATCCCCAAGATTTACACACATGTTCAAAATTACAACATTTTTCGATTTTTTGTCTTTCATTGTACATTAAAATACTTAGGCAATAAGCTCAACGACACCGCCGGCAGCCTTGATCTTCTCCTCAGCGAGCTTGGAGACAAATCTGGCCTTAACAATGACGGGGACATTGGGCAGACGACCCTTACCAAGGACCTTTCCGTATCCAGCAGCAAGAGTGTCAATAACAGGAGCAGCGCTGGGAGAAGCGGCAGCAATGTACTTTTCTCTGTTCTCAGCAGGGACAAGAGTCCACAGCTTGTCAAGATTGAGAACGGGCTTCCAGAAGCGGTTCTGTTGCTTGTGGAAAAATCTCATACCAACCTTTCCGAAGTAACCAGGATGGTACTTATCCATGTTGGTACGGTGGTGGTGCTGACCACCGGCCATACCACGACCACCGGGATGCTTGCGGTGCTTGCCAATACGTCCGTGACCGGCTAGGTGAAAGTTAGTAAAGTTCAATAAGTAGTTCAAGAAGTGCCTGCTTTAACTGAGTGGAGGCAAAATCGATACTCAAGGAGCAGCTAACACTGGCTACAGTTCTAACTGAGAAAACTTTGAATCGTATGGATGATTTAAAGATGTTTCTTTCAAATCCTGCAGAGACTGATATTCGGAAATCTCTACTGAAATCGCTGCTGTCCTGTCGCTCTTGTCGGGTTCCTCAAATTCAAACATTCCTCCTCAATATCATTTTAACAATCAAACTCATTCGCACCACAATTCAGAAACAAATATAACATGAATATACGCACCGGAGACGTGTCCTCTAAGCTTTCTGGTCTTGGTCAATCTGGTAGGCATTGTTGTAATGTGTCGATGTTCCGTACGTTGGGCGAAATGGAAACGAATGAAAAAAAAATCTTTACAAGTCGAAATTTCTCCCTGCCATGCAAAAACGCAGTACAACAAATTGCTGAGTAAGCCAGTGCTGAAGTATACATGCAGACCATGTTACTCCATCAAATTTATATTTCCTATATTGGAAAGTAGTCACCCTATCACGTGAGTGAAAAATACGAAATACGGAGTGGATCTTGGAGTTCATATCTTTGTTTGATCTAATAATCCTTGTATTACTTGATTCATTTCATTTATATCATGCATATAACCGATCTATTTCATTACAACTCGCCCCAGACTTCAATCATAGTAGATCTGCCTCGAGTTTCAGGAACACAGTACGCAGTAAATACGATACCCTAATGTGAATAGTTAGAAGATTGCAAAACATGTTACAGGAATGAATAGACTTACGCAGGTTCCGATAGCGGTAAAGAGATAGTATGTTGCACCTCCAAGGTTGTGCTCAATGATTGGAAAAAGAAATCCCTAAGATGATTAGCAGAAAGAAATAAATGTTTTGGTGAAGGTTAAACTTACGACTAGGAACATGGACAGCCAATTAATGGTCGAGCCAACGCTTTGAGCAGCATTGGCAACTTCATGAGGAACCAATTCAGGGATAACCATAAAAGGAACAGGGCCTAGGCCTAGTGCAAATGACACTACAAATGCAGTAGCAGAGAAGGCGGAGAGAATAGAAAGCGAGTGTGTGATACCAAAACCAAGTAGGAACGAGGTAAAAGTCATACCCGCAATTGACCATACCAGCAGAGCTTTACGTCCATGTTCATCTACAAAGTTGGCAGACACTACTGTGACTATGCAATTGAGTATAGAAATGATGCAGTTGAGTAAAGGTGCAAGTTGAGGAAGTAGGTCAGCTAGAACAGCAACTCCGTAAAAGACAATTGAATTGACACCGCATATTTGTTGGAAGGCCATAACGCCACAAACAGCAATGAATTGTTTCCGGTATTTTTGATGAGTGCAAAATGACCAAATTGATACTTCTTTGTGATGCTCTCTGACTTCTTCTGTGACTTCCAATAACCTTTGGGTCTCTGATGTCTTAGGCTTACGGTAAGCAGTAAATTCTTCTTCAATATCTAGAGTTTGGCGAAGATGTTGCAAACACCGCCGAGCTTGATCTACTCTACCTGTTGCTGCCAGCCATTTGGGGGATTCTGGGACCCATGTAAGCAGGATAGCATTTAGAATTCCTATAACAGCACCAAAAAACAGAATATACCTCCAATGGAAATAATCCGAAAATATATATCCAAGAAACTGGGCAAGAAGAATTCCGAAGTTTATTGCCAGTTGGCCCATAAACCCTAGTTTTCCCCGTAAATCTGGAGGACTAATTTCATTAAGATACAAAGGAATAATAACGATTGCTGAGCCGGCACCTAGACCGGTGATAAAACGCCCAGCTTGCATTTGCAGAACGCTAGTTGCTGTTCCCATCATAATTGGGCCAATGGTAAACGGAATGCATGTAAGCAATGACGCTTTCTTCCGGCCTAGCTTTCCAGCTAAGATCCCTGATATCGATGCAGCTAGCAGACCGCCTAAGGAATAAATGGATGTGATCAATCCTATATAAATTCCAAGGTTAGTGAATATTATAAATGATTGAAGCATATACCTACCAATATCCTCGGCGCTCATGGGAATACAATCATAACCCTCGTAATCCTGGATGAGCCTGCAAGAAATGTAGGCTTCAGGAGCATTTAGTTCTGCCTGCGACGGAGTTAGCCGATAACGAAAAATAGCACGCTAAATAGGAAAGTTGCCTACTAAGTGATAACCAAATTGAAGTGCGCCTAAGCACTCGATAAAAGCAATGTAATAAAGTCTTTTCATACTGTTATATTGTGACATGGTGAAGTTGTGTTGAATATTGGATTGAAATTGCAAAATTAAAGAATTCAAAAATTAAAAATAAGAGTATAATGAATCCATTATATATTATATATAGATAAATACGATATCAGCAAGAACTCCATACTTCGGCCTGACGTTGATTAGAAAAGATGCACTCATGAAGACTAAGTGCCCTCATGCCACAGAAATAGCTATTTCAGATCACAAAGTGTGCGGCTTGGAGCAATAAATGAATACTAAACTATTAAGAACACAATGAATTAAGCTGAAAATAAGATTTTGGGATGAAATTTTCGCAAATCTCCGAAAACAATACCATCAAACCGTATAGAATTGCTAGATAATTGTACATTATTAAACGCGCACAACCCAATGAATTGAGATATAGATAAAGAGAAATCACTGTTTATGAAGCTTTTAATTGTCCACGTTGTAATTTTTTTGTTTTTACTGTGCCTATCTTGGACCCAACAGTCCATAAGCAAATATTTTATCTTTCATTATTCACATATGTACATTCCTTCCCCTGTGTATATGATGAATTATCGCACAGTGGCGTTCACCAAGGAAGATACTAGACAGAGCTCGCCTGCCTTGTTAACTAATCGCTTGTCCGCATCTCCCTCCTTCTTGAAAACAACTTCAAGCTTCTCAGTAGTAGAGAATCCAGGTTGAATTGTTTCCCAGATCTTCTTTTTAGGATTGAGTACAGGTTCGGGGGTGATGTCATAGGACTCAAAGAAAATCTTGTCACCAGGTTTAGATCCTGCAGGCGGATTAACGAACTCTACAGTGTCCTCAGTGGACGCACACAGAACCATCGCACTTGACTTGATACCACGCATGGTGACTGGTTTCAAGTTAGCCACAACAATGACGTACCGGTCTTGCATAGCTTCCAATGGGAAATGTTTAACCAGCCCGCTGCAAACAGTCCGTGGACCCTCGGGATCACCCATATCAATTGTAGACACGTAAAGAGAATCAGCATCTGAGTGCTTGATGGCTTTTTGAATATGACCCACACGCAGATCAATCATACCAGGTGTGATGGGAACTTCTACCTTGGCGGGCTGGGGTTTCTTCTCCTTCTTTTTCTTTTCCTTCCTTTCGGTCCTAGTTTGACCATCAGCAGAATTCTTGTCTGCACCAGCAGCAGGTTCGGCTTCGTTGCTCTTCTTTACTGCACCAGCCTTCTTGTCAGCCTTAACCTTCTTGCCCTTGGATTCCTTCTTAGCAGGAGCAGTACTAGCAGGGGCAGCTTCCGCCTTTTTCTTCTCGGCTTTGACCTTGATTTCTCGGGGCGCTTCGAAGTCAGCATCCACTGCGATTTTAGCCTCTTTCGGAATGTCTATGCTGTTCTGAATGAGATCAATCCATCTGACAATATGACGGAGAGACTTGATCTGCTCAGCCGCAAAGCTAGACACCAGATCTTTTACTCGTGTGTATGTAATAACATCTGCTAAAGCAGCCTCTTGGGTGCCTAGCAGGTATGTACGACTCTTGAGAGTTTGATTGAGTTCTTCCAAGCCGTCAGGAAATCGGAGGGACAGTGTGAGCCATTGGTGCTGTTCCGCGGTTTGTTCGGGATCTAGCGAGGGGAACTTGGCAGAAAGCTGTTCTATCAAGGATGCATTGGCCTATCTCCGGTTAAAAATGGAAATATTATCAGTCTGAAATAAAATCTTATTAAGATCACTCACGCTATCATCAGAAATGACAAGTTTTTGTTTAAAATCAGTAGAAAGTAAGTCGATGGAAGACATATTGCGAGATAATTGACTAGAAAAGAGTAGAGAAACCTTGGTTCGTTAGAAGGAAGAGTCTTCAAGTGGAAACATAATAATTAATGTTTTGGGGAATATCTGAAAAATTTGGTATGAGTCAAAGATGACAAATGATGATTAATGTATTACCTTTGAAGTCTGACTTCGCTTGAGCCCTGCACTGAGCAGAGAACCAAAGTGGTGGGTTAGTGAATACAGGCGCATGGTAAATTGATCTCTTGATAAAACAGAGACTATATGATCCTGGTTAGTGCTGGAAGTTCTTAAGTAAGTTTGCTTCCTCCTTTCAGTGGTGATTTGAAGGCAGACTCAGGTGGTGGTAGTGAACGAATGTTACTGACGGTTATGTCCCTCAGCGTATATTACATGTTACGCGTATTCTCCAGCACACACCCTTGTTTCTGAACCCGGATTCGTCCGATTCTCTCCCAAAACCTTCCTGAGGAACTATTTCGGCTCTTGTGCCCCACGAAACTTTGGCTTTGAGAGTGCGCTGAACGAAGAACGAAGAACGAAGAACGCAGGACGAAGAGCCTTGGGCTAACCACAAACAATACTGGAGACGTTTTGAACTAAGCTTTTCTTCTTGTTTCTCTCGTTATTCTTCCCTGCGAGTTGCTGGACCTTCTTGCACGGCCCTCCAGTCCCTGAGTTAGTCAGGCACTATAACCTTGCCCCGAATAGAAATACAGGGTTTGACGTGTAGTATCAAGCGATCCAGCGTGATATTTGAGGACAGACACGACAGATATATATAACAGTGCACGATACTGGCATCATATATCCTCCTTTTCTTTGCGAGATAAAGCTCTGACGTAGTAAGAACATATGGAGACTGTCAACATTGTTGAACTAACTGCTGTTGAGCATTAACGTTTGCCGCACTTTACTAAAACTGATATTTTAACTATTCCAACCTCACTAATACCCCTTACTGTTCTCTAAGATCCCCCAATAAGTTTCCAGTACCTTCCTCTATTTTCTTACTATTCCCTTCTTCCTATTATCTGGAATTCTCGAGATTTCGGATTTGGATATTGGCCTCCTGCCCCACCCCCAAGCTCTATAACCCCTACCCCCGAAAGGCTGACCGAGGATGAGCGAAATCAAAAAGTCGCTGTATGAGGGGCCTAAATCAAAGCCTGCTCCCTTTCCAAAGAGCCTTCAAGACTATCCCCAGGGCGTCGTCATAAGTGTGAGTAGCTGATGATTAAATATCTCATTGATTTCTATTCTAATTCTTTTTAGCCACGAACAGGAAGACCAAAACGACGAAAAGCCACCCGAGCCTGTATTCACTGTCAGAGAACACATTTGACTTGTGATAATAACCGCCCTTGCGAAAGGTGTGTTGCCCGAGGTTTGGCAGATACTTGCCGAGATGGTGTTCGAAAAAAGGCTAAGTACCTTGATGACGTATCCGACGCCGTGGCTACTTCTGATGAGTCGATGAAGTATGATCCACGTTATGCTAATGTTGATATTGGCAAGACTGAGCCGGAGCCAGTAAAATCTGACAATTTGGCTCAATTACCCAAGACTGAACTATGTACTCCAGAGTATCAATATCCTTTGGACAAAAGTCTACAAAACAACTTGGACTCGTCTTCACCCTATAACATATTAAATGGACCGTCTAGCACGCCCAACACGGGAGATACGCATGATATCACCCGGTCACTAGTAAATCCGCAAGTGAACACACCAGCCCCAACTACACAGCTTGTACCAGGTATTAGTCCTTACAGATCAGCTATTTCCAATTGGCCACTTTCTGGTACCCGGCCCAACAGACACAAGTTCCAGTCTATGGCAGCAAATTTAGAGTATAGTCTAATCAGTGATATTGTTACTGGGTCTAAAATGTCGGACTTGAATACCTCATCCATCAGTCCGTCGCTAAGCAGCACTGACGAATCACCAGTTCCCAGAAATGATTATTTCACATCCCAAATTTCACAGCAGCAGCAACTAGTGCACCCACATTCAAACTCCCTCAACCAGTTTTCACTTGGATCTGGAAGTCCTAATGAAAATGCCCATAGCCTTAGCGATGTGCTTGAATCGGTAGAGCAACTCAACAACAATGAATGGCCCTCAGATACCTCCAATGGGCTAAAACGGCCATTGTCTTTCACAATTTCAACCAGTCCTAGTGAAAATAGTGTTTTCTTGTTTGGATCACGCAGAGGTAGCCGTTTGTCTCCCGCCTTTTCCGCGGGCGGCCCTCAACAATTTAACGCCGGGTGGCATCATCCACATAGGGAGCCAGCAGACATTTATGCAAATGTACGGCAGCCATACAGTTATACTCCAGCTTACCACCAGCTCACTGTGTATATTAGAACACGATTTAATAGAGAGCAGCAGTTGCGTATTGCCAAATGTATGGCAAGCTACCGACCATCCTTCATAGCATGCACCAATACACTAGAAAAGGATGACTTAATCTTCATGGAACAATGCTTTCAGCGCACGCTACTAGAATACGAAAAATTCATATCATACTCTGGGACACCTACAGTTGTTTGGCGTCGTACAGGTCAAGTAGCTGCCGTGGGTAAAGAGTTTTGCATCTTAACAGGATGGCAGCGTGAGCGTTTGTTGAATGAAAATGCGTTCATTGTAGAGTTAATGGACGATTTAAGTGCTCTGGAGTATTTTGAAATGTTTTCAAAAATGGCGTTTGGCGATTCTAGAGGTGCCAACATGACAGATTGTACACTTTTAACACCACAGGGCAAGAAAATTCGGACTACCTCTATATGGACGCTTAAGCGAGATGTTTTTGGAATCCCAATGATGATTGTAGGTAACTTTCTTCCTATTTTATCTTAGTCTTTAGAGCAATATATTATTTATTATTTGGACAACGGTTCGTTGGCTTTACAATTCTCTAATTTCTTAAAAGTATCTTCTAATCTCCTCTAATAATAGTAATAATATTGGTGTAATTTTAAAATCTATCAGTTATTTACTTAGTATTGTATATCTACTGTGAAAGAATGGTCTTGACAAACTCCACATAGTCAACATTTCCATCTTTAGATACATTAACACCCCTGAGAAGTTCATCGACTTCTGTGTCGGTGAGTTTCTCACCGAGCGATGTTAAGATATATCTAAGCTCGCCCACGCCAATGTATCCAGTTTGATCTTTGTCAAAGACCTGGAATCCTCGCACATAATCCTCAGGCTCCCCTAAGTCTTTGAACCCGTCAGGTCTCGTTACTATTTTGACAAAAGTTTCAAAGTCGAACTCGGAGCCAACTGACCTTTCAAGTTCATCGATCTCTCCAAGAGTAGGGTTTTGACCAATTGCACGCAAAAGGTCGCCGAGTGCTTCAGGGGGGATTCGGCCAGTACCTCGCTTGTCAAAGAGAGCAAAAGCGTCCTTGTAGACTTTTGAATTATTAGTTTGAGGTGCCTAGAAAAGCAAAACAGAAACTTTGTTAGATATATGGAGTTCATCATGCATATTACTGAGAAAATCGAAGGTTATTCTCACCATATTTCGTTGGATAGTTCTAAATGAAAATGATACTGAGGAAGTTGAAATCGGCTTATTCCATACAAGTTTATTTGGGCTGGGGTTCGATCTGAAGATATCAGGTTAGGGTATGAGACCTGATGAAAAAGGCTTATTGAAGCCGAACGAATGACAGTCAGTCTTATGAAATTCCTGCCTTATCGAGGTAATCTCTACTACCTAGTCAAGGTGAATTGCGGTCAACGGTTACTTGTTGCACTTATCCACTGCTAGCTTGTTTACTATTAGACTACAGATTTGCAATAAATGCATAAATATGATTGTCTTAAAGTCAAGAGCCAGACCATATAAACAAGGCATGAACTTGTTATATCTTAGTTCTCAAAGTGTCACCCAGGAGGGCTATACATAATGATATTCCAGAGGAAAACTCCCCAGCCAAGTGAACTTACGAAAAATTTGAAAAGATTCGGTTGACCTGGAGAGGGGAAATTTGAGCAATCCGGGGTTCGGTAAATATAGTCGTAATATATTGATGATCATAATAGAAAGCAGGTGTGTTGGCTCGGATGAGATACAGAAGTGAACTGTTATTTCTCCATTCATAATAACATGGCTAGGATTAATGAAAGGCAGACTCAATGGTCTGAGAGGTATCTTGAAGAATATTAAACAAATATAGACTTGGGGCCATAGCAAACTCCGTCAGTGGCTTCAGTATTATTTAGAATACTGTATAAGAAACTAAAATAATTGATTGAACTATTCTTACTATTTACATTTAAACAATTGCAGTTTATTTGATTCGCACGGTGGTGTCGAGTTTGATGGCGCCCTGAGCTTCCAGGGCTTTGATCTGTTGCTCCTTCTGGTATTCTTGGACACGCTTTTCCTTGAAGTAAGCGACCTATAAGTTACATAGTTAGTAAATGTCAGTTTCAAAACTTGTAGTAAACACCTCGGTTAACCTACCCAGCTCTTGATACAATCGTTGTTAAAATCCTTGTCTTCGGCTTTGCATTTGGTGGCAGCGGTAGAGTCTTTCCGAGGATCTAGAATATCATGTTTGTCAAGACATGCAAAGTACTTGTCGCGAGAGTCCCAGCAGGCCTGGCGTAAGGACTTTTTAGTGAGGTCTGGAGGAGCTGACTCGGTAGAAGAAGAGAATAGACCCATAGTATTTAGTTGTGATAGTTGTAGATGATAGTGGTGGTGGTGGCAAAAGGTCAAAGGTGGGAGAATAAATGTTTTACCATCTCAACTAAGAGGTTGCTAACTTTTCCGCATTGTTTCAGTAATTTTTCAACTTGGATTTATTCATTTTCTTGAAAACATTCAGATCAATTACAATTGCGTAGCTACGATGAACTATACTAAAGGTCGAGTAAATAAACGAGGATATAAAAGAATGGGGGTATATAGAGGAGGAAGCTCACGAGTGCATGCTTGTACTCCTCGAAGATCCTCCAAGAATCTTAAACAAGGCTTAATCATTCCCACAACCACTGCAAATGCCGTGATTCACGAGTTGGATCTTGAGTTTAGAGATGACAATAGTCTTGATGATCAGGACTATCAGCTCAAAGTTCAGAGTCAAGTATCCATAGCAATTACTAGCAGGGAAGCGCATAAACTAACTGGAAATACAGACACGAGAGAATGAGTTTGCAGCTTATGTAGATTGTCAGTTGTCAATGTATGATGGTAGGGTTCACGAAACTAGGGAGTCAGTAAAACCTGGTTTGGAGGCAAGGAAGGCCAAAATTTTGACTGAAATTCCATGGGCAGTGTTTGAGAATCCATTAGCTGTTGCTACACCTTCTAACGAGCAGGAAGGCTTTGTGGATCTAAGTGACCCTTCGGGCGAGGAAACAAGTCTTTGGAGTGATACCGAGACAAACTTGAAAGAACTTGAAGTCTTCTGTAGTCATTCAAGTGTGGTGGACAAAATTCTAAGCAACTCTCTAACATGGAGCCCTAATGATTTAGCATCATTAAATCCTTCGAATGTGAATATACGGGCAGGCTTGGATACTACTGTTAATGGTAATCCCCAAGTACACACAGGACTAGGCTCAGCATCCCCCTCCTCTAGTAATATAACATCCGTTACTGACTCCTGTCAAGTTACTCCAACGTGTACTGCTACTCAAAGTCTTACTCTGTCCATTCCTGGCCAACTAGATCAGGGAAGGTGGATGGAATACCTGGGTCTTTCAAAAGAATAATTTGAATATGCCCAGAGGGGGTATTTTCAACTGGATTATTTAGAAATATAAAAATGAGACAGCAAAATAAAACTCTGCATAATAGTTGAGTTTAAAAAAAGCCTGAGATCACGTACAAGGCATATGTCTCTGAAAGGTTGGTTTACGGCGGTGATTCTAGAACTTTTTGAAAAGATCCGTGTGAAGTCCGGTTAAACAGTGGGGCGGACAGACACCATCGCATGTTCGAGAGAGAGCTAACGCTACCCGTAGATGTCAGCTACAAAGAGTCAAACCCGTTTTATCGATCGTCAGTCGAACTCCTGATTTATAGCAGTCTCGGCCGTCTTTTGGCCTGCCAGTTGTATAGTGTGTCGTTTTTATTATTGGTTCGTAATATTTATTCAAGAAACTTCTTTTTTTTTGACTTTTTTTTTCACCTCGACTGACCTGACATTTCCCCAACAATACCTGAGCAAGAAGCTTTTTCAGTCAAAACCTACCCTCTTTTTTCAAACAAACTGTCGCTTACGGTCTATAAAGAACTTCACCATGACCATCGCTATGCCTGTAGACTATGGAGTACCCTTGGCTATGACAGTCTCCGCTTCTGCCTCTTCTAGCGACGTTGAGTCACTATTTTCTCCTACAGGCACATCACTTTCTTCTCCAGCCTCGACACCACTACCAGACGATGACAACCTTCTTTTCAAAGCACTTTCTTCTACAACACCAGTACCTTCTGCAGCATTAGCCACTTCCACATCTACATCCACGACAACAGTCTCACAACGGCAGCAACTGCTTCAACGACTGTTAGCACAAATGGACCCCGAAGCAGTTCGGGAGGTCGAGCAGGCTGCTCAGGCTTTGCGTTTAAAAACCTATAACGTTCCACCAACGGTGACATGTTTAGAACGGGCACGAGTCAGCACTGAGTATGGCCAGGCATTTTTGTATAGGTACAAATCCAGTGATGACGAGACGAAAGAGCACATGGCATGGGTATACAGGGGAGCGCCTAGGTCGGCATCACTGGGCATGTCGCTAACTGACTCAAATGAGACAGAGGACCAACATACCATTAGAGGTCACTATACAGGTACTTTATTGGATCCTTCCAATAGTGCAAACGCCCATACTAGTGACAGGATAGATACACAACGTGGGCTAGCACCTTTAGTGCGTATACACTCGGAATGTTTTACGGGTGACATAATGGGATCAAGTAGATGCGATTGTGGTGAGCAGCTTAAGGAAGCTAAACGAATTATTGGACAACAAGGTGGGGTTCTCATATATCTGCGACAGGAGGGGCGTGGAATTGGCCTAGGCGAGAAGATGAAGGCTTATAATTTACAAGACCTTGGAGCTGATACGGTAACTGCTAACCAAATGCTTGGACACCCATCTGATGGGCGTACATTTGGACTAGCAACTGCTATTCTACAGGACCTAGGCCAGCATGACATTCGTTTGCTCACCAACAATCCTGACAAAATTGAATCAGTAGAAGGACCTCATCGAGCTATTCGAGTGGTAGAGCGAGTTCCAATGATCCCACTGGCATGGCAGAACAAACCCGATGGCATCTATTCCAAGGAGCTTGACCGGTACCTACACACTAAACGGACACGAATGGGACATCTCTTGGAGTAAGATAGGGGAAGGGAAAAAAAGGTTATTAGTTTGTTTGTTTACAGTATATTATTGCATGATTCATATTTTACTCAATTTAACAGGACATGTCTTAAGAGGACTCAATGTTTGATTTTTCAAGTCAGTTATTTCCCCGAATCTGGATGTTGTGGGTATATGGAGGATGGTTAAGAATCATATTACGAAATTTTTGTTATTAATGTAGTTATTAATTTTGGGATTAATTTTATGATTAGTCTTGGTACTACAAGTGTGCTTTATTTTATGCTTCATTTTATGACACATTTCATGGTTGGCATTAAATTGACTGCTTAAATGGACCAATTTGCATAATTTCTTTTGTACCCGTTTCAGTTCGGTTGTAGTGTCTAGCTCTATGCATTGTTTCCACAACAACTTCACAATTCGATGCACCGAAATCCATATACTGGCAATTGGCTGACATAGCAACAGGTTTAGGGTTTATCATATTCAAATTATAACCCTAACATCAAAATCTATTTTTCTTTTTTTTTTTGTCGTCCATTATTGTCCATTAACATTTATTTTTATTTTATTTTTTCTTTTTATTTTTATTTTTATTTTTATTTTTAATTTAATTTATTTTATTTTATTTTTTTATTTCTTCTTTTATACTTCTTAAAGGTTCCGAACCCGACCTTAGTTCCTCTTATCGGTGTCATTCGGTCTCATCCGCCAATTCTACGCGTTCATTCGTCGTGTCTTCTAATAACGTATGATAGTTAATTCCTATTGATGCTTTCAAGTCTTCTCTACCTCTTCCAAGTTATTGCCTTATTCAAATCCTAACTCTTTAGAACCAGCGTGTCTTATACGTGATTCTTCAATGTACCAGTCGACCTATTCAAGGCCTGGTGTCGTGTATGGCCAATCTGGCCAGCAATCGCAACAGGAGCAGCAGCAAGCCCAGCAAGCATCTGCTCAGCAACAGGCCCAACAACAACAAAACCAATCCTGGCAATCTAACCCAGCTTACGCGAACCAGCGGAGGTCTACAGTTGGCAACTCAACTAGCTCTACTGGTTATTCCATGCCTGTTTATGGCCAGCAGCCGCAAACAGCCCAGCAGCTTCACTATCAGCAGTATGCTAGCACCTATGGGCAGCTTCCTCAGCAGGGAGTACCCCAAAATGGAGTAACAACTGCTACTAATACTGGATACCAAAGGGTAAATTCCTATATGGGGTATCCTTATGTTCAAAACGCGTCAACTGTTCCAGGATTGTCCTCTGTTAATTCTCAGTTCTTCCAGCAGACTTCACAATCACCGCAGACGGCACACACTTCGCAGACTACTCAGACTGCTCAGACTGCTCAGCAGGTTCAAGCCCAGCAGGCTCAGGCTCAACAGCTCCAATTGCAGCAGCAGCAGTATCAGCAACAGATACAGTTACAACAAAAGTTAAAGCAGCAGCAGCAGACCCAATCAACAACTCAAAGTCCCACGCAGGCCCAATCCCAAACTCAGTCACAGACCCAAAAGACTCAGTACCAGAAACCTGCAGCAGCCTCTGCTGTGAAGTCTTCTTACTCTTCCACCAGTACCCAGTCTTCTCCTTACGCGTCGTACCAGACGACCACTACTAGACCCTCAACTTCTAATATATCGTCCACTTCTAACGCGTCTGCTGCTGCTTCAACCTATTCAGGTTACCAATATCCATATACCCAGTCATATTCTGATCCACAAACTGCTCAGAAGACCGCTACGTCTACCGCTGCTGCCACAACTCAGCAAACTCAACAAACTCAACAAACTCAACAGACTCAGCAAACTCAACAAGCGCAACAGGCCCAACGCCAGTCTTACTACCAACAGCTTTCTTCCTCTACTAATTCTTCCTACACTTTACCTCCACCATCTCAGTCGTCCTATTCTCAACCTACACAGGCCTCTCAGACGGCACAAGCTAGTCAGACTACCCAGAGTGCTCAGTCCCAAGCAGCACAGGTTCCATCAAAAACAGTTTCTCAAGATCAGTTGTATCAGCAAAATTTTTATCAGTACCATCAACTTCAGCAAGGCCAGCGTCAGCAACAAGCTACGGGCCAATCCACTCAAGCTGCACAGACTGCCCAATCTGCTCAAGTTGCGACGGCTCAAAAGGCACAAGCCCAGCCGCAGGTGGCACAGCAAGTTAAAGCTCAGACGCAGTCTCAAACTCAGACATCCACTCCAGTTAAGGCCAAATCTACTCAAAAATCAACCACGTATAACTACCACCAATCTCAATCTCAGCTGCAAGCTCCAAGCCAAACCCAAGCCCAGCCAGCCAATCGGTATCCTTCTACAGCTACTCAATTGTATCCCCAGCCTTCAGCTTCGCAATCACAGTATCCATACCAATATTCGTATACTCAGCAACAACAACAACAGCAGCAACAACAGCAACAACAACAACAACAACAACAACAGCCACTTAAAACGAGTCAAACTCAAAATCAATCACAAGTTCAGGCTCAAGCTCAAACCCAAGCTCAAACTCAACCCCAGGCCCAGACCCAGGCTCAGGCTCAAACTCAAACCCGTCAACCTTCTCAATCTCAGTATAGCCAAACTGCTTATTCGCAATATCAGACTACGTATCAACCTCAGACTTACACTGACTCTACTCAGACTCAGTCTACCCTCAGCCAGCCTGCAGCCCAACCTGCCGATGTTGCTCAATCTAACAAACGTCCGAATACCACTGAAGATCCTGTTGCGACTCCAAGACGTGGCAAAAAGCGAGCTAAAGCAAATAATGCTGCTACCAAACAAACGAAAAACGTGGCAGACCCCTCAGCCTCCACTGCAACGGCTACTCGCACCACCTCACTCAATGGTGCGACTACAGGGACAAGCTCACTCCACGTTCAACAACAGTACCCTCAACAACATGGCCAAGATCAACAGGCCCTGCAGACAAGACTCAGGCTCGATCCCTCTTCATCGGAAGGCACACCTGCAGATGCCATGGATAAAGATGTGAAACAGAGTGTAGGAGCGACCACTGTTGACCATTTAATGCTCATCATTCAAGCACAACACAAGCACGCTGAAAAAGTATCTCGTGGAGAGGCGTCCGGTCCGTTTACACTAGACGAGAGTACCATTTTGCCAGCAGCAGGCACGCTCAATGGAGGTGTGGGTAAGCGTCAGAACTCAACGGTTTTAAAATACAAGTGCGACTTTCCAGAGTGCAACAAGTCTTTCAGCCAAAAGACACATTTGGTAATTCATGGTAGATCCCATACAGGAGACCGACCTTATGTGTGCACACATGAGGGATGCAACAAACGGTTTTCGCAGCGTGGTAACCTTCGTACTCACGCCCGATCTCACACTGGTGAAAAGCCTTACGCCTGTGACTTCTGTGGCAAGAAATTTGCACAAAGAGGAAACTATCGAGCCCACCTTCTCATCCATAATAACAACAAGCCATTCGTGTGTAAGTTGGAGAACTGTGGTAAAAAGTTTACTCAACTTGGCAACCTGAAGGCTCATCAAAACAAGTTTCACAGTGAAGCTGTAAACCAACTCATGTCTAAGTTCAAGTATGTGGGCACTTCGCGGTTTAACGCAAGCAGCATACCTGAGAGTGAAATGGAGTTGTTTGAGTATTTTGCAGATTTGTACAAGAACTCCAATCGAGGCATCAAGGGCCGTGGTAAGAGCAGTGGCAGTAAAACGGGCTCTTCTGCCTCTCCTGCCCCCTCTAACGGTTCAAGTATTGCTGAGAAGCGTAGTAATAAAACCAAGGGTGCTAAAGCTGCAGAGGCCAAAAATTCTGCTCTTTCTGCTTCTACTTCCGCTGGAATTGTCGGAAACGTGCCAGGTAAGACAGATCCAGTTTCACTCTCTACGCACAATGTAGTAACCGCGTTAGCTCCTAAACCAGTAACTTCAGGACAACAACAGCCAGCCACTATGACTCAACAGTATGCCCAACATGTTTATCAGCCTACAAGCTACTATTAATTAAGGAAGGAATCTAGAAAAAGAGGGCCAAAGGGGGGAAAAAAAAGGATCACTGATAAAACAACTGAACAATCTTGTATCTCATCTATAATAATTCAATAACATAATTAATAACTAGAAAAAATTGGAACACAAAAACTTAACTCTCTATATCGTATTATTTACACAGAAATGCATCTCTATCGTCACGCTCTCTAAGGCTCATTTTCATTAGTCCATTTTCTAGTATTGCTTCTTTTCCTGGTTCATGAAGTGCAAGACTTTCTCATAAACTAAGAACGTAATACAGGTACTGGGCACGACACGTAGTAAGTTCGCACCAAGTCCTTTGTACAACGCAAATATTCCTCCTTCAGTTCGGATTGTCGTTCGTAGTACGTCTAAAGCACGCACACCACTGCTTGCACTTACAGTTGAGCTTGAGGAGGAAGATTTTGAGGAAGTAATTGGCATTTGCATACGGGATCGAACAAGCTGGTATGGATACAGCATAACAGTAGCAATGATTTTGGAGGTAGCGGATATCGATAAATATTCAACAATTGGTAAAGTTTCATGATACTGAAGACGTCGCTGTTTAAGGTCTTCGTAGATAGTGAATTGCAGCGACCCTTGCATAACCCCAAAGAGACTGGGGACAAAGCCACGCCACAGTGCTCGTAGTCCCTCAGTTCTTATAATATTACTTAGCGTAGCCGGAACCTGTCCAGCAACTCCTGATCGAGAAGTACCTAGAAGTCTAGTTTTCAAAACCCATAAAGGATTAGTCAAGAACGAAGTAGTAGTTCCTGCAATTAAAGCACATCCTAGGTACAAGTGTTGATTGCTGAACTGTGGCAGCGATATCGGGATATTAATATTGTCCTCTTCCTCTGAATTAGTTTGTATCCTTGAATCAAGGTTTTGGCTGGGTATGATCAGTGTTCGTTTGAGTTCGTTATACAATGCAAAGTAAAGACCCCAAGATACCGTATTTCCTACTAGATTAACTCTTAATCCTCTATATAAGTCTTTGTAAGAAGTGAAGGATTTCAGGATTCGTGCTACCTTGCCTGTCATGCTAGGCTTTGCGTTTTGGATATTCCCACTGCCAGAAGGAAACGGGTGGTAGTCGTCTACTTGTAACCGAACCTTGATGAGGTCTAACGGATGCATAACGAGCGTGGTGACGGCACCCGCTGAAATTCCGGCTACAAATTCCACATTGACCATTTGTATGAAAGAAAGCAGAGCTCGTAGATCCTGCGAAAGCCAGCAGTCAAGATCCGTCGTTTAACAGGGAGGAAGATAAAAAAATTAAATCTTTGGTTGGAGTTGAGAGAAAAAGAAGTGAAAAAAATATTAGAAATGAAAAAAAAGTCTCACAAAATCAAATTTCAAGACCGTTAGTTGCCCGAGAGTTACAGAGATGGAAGTTATCTTGTTTTTATTACTTTTTTATTATAATCAATTCAAATCAATTTTAAGATTTATATTTACAGAAAAATTTACAATACAGCACATGAAGGAAAGAAGGATTGAGTCTCATTGAAGGCAGGTTCGTCGTTTTGTTTAAGCAGTAGGAAGGGGAGACAATAGCCTGTGAGGAAATGGTTAGCCAAACAAAAATGAAGACAAGAAATAAGGTGCAACCGCACAGATCAACTACTTACTTGATCAAGTTGGGTCTGGGAACACTCTGAGTCCATCCTAAAAAAAGAGTCGTGTTAGTTCCATGTCTATGAAGTGCAATGCCGGTGTCGCCTCTGCTCTTATAGTAACATACCAAGGTAGACAATGAAGGGAATCCAGCCGTAGTGAACAGTGACACGACCCAGCTCAATGAGCTTGGTAATACGCTCCTAAATGAAAAGTGGTTAGCCCTGGGATCACAACCTATAAGTTCAAACACGAACTAGGGGCGTACCTTGGTCTCGTCAGATAAAGTAAAGTCAGCCATTGTTAGTGAGGGAAATGTTAGACGGCAATTGTGTCGTTAGTGTTGGTGGTGGAAACAGAAAAATTTGGAAAAATTGAAACCTTCCACTGAAGTTGACTATCAGACTGAAATTTAATTGAGTCTGAAATTTACGCACATTAAGGTACAAACGAATTTTTTTATAATTACAAGGACCGAGATTGCTCAAGCAGGCCAGTTATATACTCATCTTGAATATTGGAACCAAGAGTATTATCTCGGAATTCGGCATAGTACTTGCGGATCAGGGATCGAATCGTTCCTTTACTCCACCAGACTGCCCATTTCTTAGATTCTCGTGCTTGTAGCACATCTTCTTCCACCTCCATTTCTTCTTCGCTCAGAGCCAGCTCCTGTTCTTCAATAAGCTTATTAAATTGTGTAAGTAACACTGTAAATACCTTGTTCTTCTCACTGCCAGAATTGTACTGATCGTGCTGAAGTGTGAAGTCAATAACTCGCAATAACATATCCCAGCCATGACTGGTCGTTAACAGATGCTGCATCTCTGGCTCAAAAAGTGCCGTCACGTATGCACTAGGAGGGACAATGTCTTGCTTCACTAGTTGCATGACGACAAGCAAACCCATATAAGGCTGATCAACCCAATATTCCAAAACACTGGTCACGGCAGAATTATAGTCGTTGGGGCATACATCTAGTAACAAATCCTTAGATCTTGAAATCCAACTTTCAGCATGAGAGATAGAGCGATTACCCAAATAACATAGCGTGGATACTACAATATCAACCAAAGTCTTGGTCGAACTTTCAGGATCTCCGCTTTCTTCACTCAAGTTATTGACCTTTTGGCTAATCTCCTGAAGAAGAGTATCAATCTCTTCTTTTTCTTTGCCTTCTCGGAATGCCGAAGTCAACTGTTGTACCTCGTTTTGGTATTGTGAGCCTGGTTCAAAGTACTTGAAGAGTGGCTCCTCAGGAGTTGCGGGAACGAATTCCAGCATTTCTTCAGGCAAAGTCTCCTTAACACGCTGAGAATAACTAAGTCTCACTTCCTTCACAATTAACTGCTTCATAAATACCTTACGAGGATGAAGGTCTGGTAAACCAACGTCATCCTTCCACTCCTGCCATTTCCAGGAAAATCCAAAGTTGCTAAGGTGATGTGAAAACCAATCCAAAAATCGATACTGCAGCTCAATATCCATCTCAGTCAAATGAGAGTACAAAAATCGAATGGCGCGACCAAAAACAGGTGCAATGGCTTGAGGGGCCATTATACATGCCTCAATCAAAATTGCATGGAAGTATGAACCATAGAACGCTTGAGTAGGCAGCTTAAAAATCTCATCCAGAACAGCTTCTAAAGCCACATCTTCAACCTTCCAAGTAGACTCACTAGGATTAGTGGCATGTAAACTTTGTAATCGGTCCATGGCAATACCAGGCTCTGTAAAAGTGTCCTTTCCAAAAAATAAATCAAGAGTGATTAGCTGGCGGGCAACTTCCTTTCGGTTGAAATCCATGTTGTTGATAATGTCAGTTGAGATATCGCGAAACAAAACAGATTCTAGAGTTTCGACTGGAGGAACGGTTTCCAGGACATCAGGCAAGTAGATAGAGAAAAATAAGCGAGGTGTTTGATAATCTAGCCCTTTGTATGGCGCTAAATCCTGAATATTTTCAGCAATATTAATGGCAGGGAATACATGCTGACTTATAGGGCCCTCCTTAGGAAGATCCGGTTCAATTAGATTAGGAATGTCCAGTAAATTTCGGACAGTTAAAGTTTCAGCAATACTGTCTACGACTCCACGAGTCACCAAAACAAAGTTCTTTGGTTCGTAAGGCTTCTTGTCGCCAGTCCATGGAGCCAAAATTTCAAGCGCTTTCGCGTCTTGCACAACAGTGAAATTTTGAGACTTGGAAATTAAATCTTTAATAGATTGCTTCACTTCGTCTGAAGCGGTGGATGTAGTTGAGATCAAATAAGGAATGGCAAGAAGAACTGCTGTGTATAGTTCCTCACCTAGGGGACTTCTAGCATCGGCAGCAGTTGCCTGTAGTTCAATGGCTCGGTCAAGTAAGACATTTAACAACTTAAAAACTCCCTTACCTTGCTCAGCAATGATAGGGAATAGCATAGTAATGAACCGACTGATCAATTTGACACTATTCCACTTGCCTTGCTCAACGGCTTCTTGCAAGCGAACGTGAAATGACTCCACAACAAGCTTACCTATTGCGCTTTCGAGTCCATTAGCAATCTGAATGGCACCTGCTAATAAAGGAATCTTATGAGGCTGTTCAACTACAACGGCCTGGAATGTGTTCAAAGCTTCGACTCGGTTCTCTTCTGGTAAGCCTGCAAATCGTTTTCCAAGCCAGACAATTGATGATGATAAAGAGAATTTTGACTATTGAGTTAGTTCAGAGTGATGTCACCTAGGTAATAGCAGGTAACTTACTGGTTCACCAATTTCGACGATATTACGCCTCAGCTTGGTCAATTCTGGGAGATCAAACCGCCGACTCTTGCGATTTTCAAAATCGCCTCCAGGGCCACTTTGATGATGGGGTCCATTACCCGCAGGATCTACAACAGGTTAATAAACAAGAATTTACTCTGCCTCCCTATAAACTCGTGTACTCACGTCTTCTCTTTCTATTGGGACCAGGCGCATACATGGCAAAATAAATATAACTACACCAGGGTATTAAAGATTCGGATATGTGCAAGTTATGAAATGAGAATAAATGGAATGTAGCGTAAATCTCAAAGTAAACAATGTTTTCAATATTTCAGGCTTTTGGAATAAATATTTTTGAACGACAAAAACAAGTGTTCTCCAGGGTAATTTATTTTTTGAACATGAAAAACCAACGAACATTTAAATACTCGAGTAAACATGGTAAAATTGGAGAAAACATGAGAGTAGCATATTGAATTAGTATGGGTTCTTTATACCGTCATTCAGTGACTGGTGTCTTTGCTGAGTTCAGAATACTCCTAGAGTTTAACCAAGTTGTTTAATTGGATTTTACTTCTTACCACACTTCCGGAGAGCATTTTTAGCTAACAAATATATCCTTACCATTTTACCTGAACATGGCTCCAAATGGTGTACGAAATTCAAACCAGAGGTTTCTAGATTCTTTAACCTAAAAGAAGGTAAAAATTTCATGATTTTCATAATGCCATGATAATTACTTATTGATCTTGGAAGTTAGAACTAAGCTGAAGCCCATTAGAGCAAATTGCCATTTTTAACATCATGAGGAAGCAGTCTGGGTTTGAAGGCACATAGGCCATAACATATAATACTTTACCTTTTCTCAGGAAGATCCAGAGGAGTAAAAAATCTCAGTCATTTGCCGCGGTATCATTTGCCTGGGTATCTAAACATCACGGCTAGTACGCTCTGTTAGTACAGTTATGTTCTCTAGCCTACTTTCTTCTAGTAAACTTTTATCTTCCACAATCATAAGCATTCTTCTTTAATTACTACTTCAATCAGAGTTCTTCATCTCTCAGCCTAACATCTCCATTGAGATCAGGGCTTTTGTGACCGAATTCCATTTCACTGTGTTGAATTCCATAAAATCAGGTTAAGGGTGCAAACTCAGAAAATATCAGCATTCTTTTATTCCTTCTGTTTACTTCTACATCCACCTCCCTCTCCAGGACGATTTTCTTTCCGAATTCTGGCCACATTAATGAACCAAGAAAAGCATTATTAATTCCTCTTATTAGAACCATAATTGGAAAATACGATACCTATATAATAATTTAAGCTCTGCTTTTATTGATTTATCTTCCATGGTCATGTCGCCTTCAGGGCCAGAGCGGGCCTCAACGTCAATGCTCTCGATTCCCTTAAAATATACCTACTTGACAAAACCTACAACTATCATCAATGATAGCAAGCAACATACTGTTTTGTATGAAACTAGTGTGACTGATACTAACAAGTCAATTTGGCGAGATGTGGATACCAATGATACCTCCAATCAATTCAAACAAACCCTAGAAAATGGTGTCAAGTTTACTGATAACCTTCCTTATTTAAGAATTGTTACTGAAGCCATTACTGCAGAGGGGCAGGTAACGGCAAACCTTATTGAAGACAGAATTTTGGAAAATACACTAACGATAAATCTTTCTGGTCCTTCTCATCTAGTTTCTGCAGAGCGTGCTCACCTCCTTCGCTCATATTACCAAGTTGAACGCCGACATATTGGAATTGATGAATCTGCTATTACTGCCGCTGGTTATTCCAGTGAACATATTGAAATTATTGAGGTAGAGGAGGATCAAAAAGAGGTTGAGGAAGTAAAGAAGCCTCGAAAGGGCCGTCGCAAGGGAAGGGGAAAATCGAAAGCCAAGGAAGAGATTGAAACCAAGCCAGTAGAACCAAAAGAGGAGTCTGGAAGTATTGTTAACCCTGTACTTTGTCGATTTTTGGATGATATAGCAGAGTACTGTGGTGTTTCCATTTTTGTTACAGACTTCATTGACAAAATTCCTTATGGAATTAGCTATCATGCTGAGCTTGTTTCTGAGTCTGCAAGTAAACCATACCATATTCTTATCTACGGTGATCAGGATAGTGCTAGATTTGCTGAGCTGAAGGTCAATATTATTCTGGAAGAGCTTGCTGGAAAGTTTGTGGACAGCATTCCCATCGACTTATCTCTTCAGCCCTTGATTGCTGGCCCCAAGCTTGGAAATCTCAAGTACATCATGCTGCAAACCCGAACCAAAATATTTACCCCTGATTGGCTGCCAGAATTATTTGCTTCTCAAGTAAATAATCCTAATGCTCGAAACATGAACGAAATATACATCACAGGTCAAGAATTTCAGGTTTTAATTGCAAAGGTCCTGCTTCGTGATGTTATAAACAAAACTCAAACTCTCGTCAAAGACTGTGTGATTTCCTTTGCAAAAATTGATTTATTAAGTCTGAAATTCCAAGATGAACTTCGAAAATTTATGATCACTGAAGGTGCTTTCATTCAAATTCCATACCTTGGAGCTGCGCGGGCTGTTGTCCGAGTACAAAGTACCAATGTTCAGACCTGCAATCAAACAATTTCTCAGCTAATGGATTTAACTAGTCAGTTATACAATGCCACATTTTGGATACATACTGGCGAGGAAGATGGTCAGGGCCATCTTAAACAACCCAATATAGATATAAGCTTTGAACTTTTGGATAAAATTTCTGCTGCTAGTGGAGCCACGATTACCTGCAAAAACACTTCTTTTGATATCATTGGGTTTAAAAGTAATACAAAAACAGCAGTTTCTATGATTAATAGTGCACCCATTTGGAAGGTAGGTGCTTCCTTTTACTTAAAAATTCTATCACTAACGCTTTTAGGACACCCGACAACAAGTGAGATACCGTTTAGAATTATCCAACGAACAACGGGACTTCATTGCTGGGAAAAAGAATGGCAAAATTGTTCGCATTATGAAAGCCGCCTCTGTATGGATCAAGCTGTTACCTTTTAATGAGTATAACTTCTATGTCGATTTATTTTCTAAGCATCCCCTTGAGGCTAAAAACGGGCTTGAGCTACTGGAAGAAGAGCTGTCTTCTGAGCTGGCGTTTTATATACCCGAAACATACCACAAGAAAGTCATTGGAGCTGGCGGGTCCACTATTCAATCCATTATGAGAAAGTACAATGTCTTTATCAAATTTTCAAGTGGATTTGACTGCAACCCCAATGGATTCACTCATATTAGATCTGATAACGTACTAATTCGATGCCCATCTAAAAATGCTAAGGAGATACTTCCAGCAAAAGAAGAGCTTCAAGAAACCGTTTTTGATAGAAGCCAAGAACATGGAAACACTTTTGTTCGACTGTGCCGATCCCACATGAGAATTTTGCTCACTCAACAAAATGATTTTGTGTTCGAAGTTGAGAATAAAACTAATACCATAATTATTTTACCCAGTGAAGATTCTTTTGAGGACCCTGAAACTCTTTTGGAAATCAAAGGAGTATTAGGTACTTCCGATGCCGCAGCTCGGCTGATCAAAGCCATGCTACCAGAGGATTACGAGTTCAAAGTTGCTTTTTCGCCCAGATTTGACGCATTTGTATCAGAGGACAACCTCGAATTTTTTGAAAAAGTGGCGGTTCCTTTCAGAGTTGCGTTAAAAATAGAGGTACAGATATTCTCTCAGCCTAATCACCCAGCTGAAGAGGCCCCATATCACCAAATCGTTCTGAGTTTTTCTCAGGAGCACTCCGTAGGACTAGAAGATGCCATTCAAGTGCTCACAGCATATTTGCGTGATAAAGATCTTGACATTATTGATCGAGGTGAATATCATGTTGATCCTATTGTTCAAGGTACGGCCGTATCTCTAGCTCATGGTATAAAACGCCGTATTAAATCGGAGAGATATGATGCTAAATCTCGCGAACTATCTCGCAACTTTGCAATTGCAGGTTTCAATCCCCCTACCCGACCTCGTAATCATGACACCCCCCGTGGCTTTCATCGAAACACTGCTTCTCGCCCACCAACTGAGCCTGCCCGAATGGGAATGGTTTCTAAGAATGAACGTATGCCCTATAGCAGGAATCTTGGCCCTAATACACCCACCCGTTCCACATATCGGGAACCCGAGATTAGACAGTCGTCTCATCCTTATCGCAAACAGACTCCCCAGCAATCGAAGCGGACTTTCAGACAATCTCCCCAAAATAATAGGTTCAAGTATCAACCTGAGAATGATTTTGATTATCGTCAACAACCACAGCACCAGCACCAACCGCAACATCAACTTCAGCACCAGCATCAGCCTCACTATCCATCCAATTCTGCTTCTCAGCATTACAGTTCACCCTCGCCCTCTGTCTACCCCATCGAGCAGCCTCAGCAATCTCAATACTTACCTCAACATCAACCTCCACCACAGTATCACCAGCCTTCATATACTTCTCCTCCATATTCTCATCGACCTTCCTCACCTCCTTCTGCCCCTCGCCTTACTCAGTCAAGCTATGCTACCCAGGGAGGCTATTCTCGTCCCCAGCCAGGACCTCCACCTCATGTGGGATCACGAAATGGCTATCACCGTAGCTCTTCAAGTTTAGGAGAAGAGTATCATCAGCAACCACCTACACAGCCAGTTTCCTACTATGATGGTCCAAATTCTCGTTACCAGGAATTAGGGCCTTCCAGTATACCACATGAGGACCCTCAAATGGTGCGAGGAGGCAGTACGGGTGGTGGTCGGTATCGTGATGAATGGAACAACCGAGAATATCGACAAAATCAAGGATTTGCCCCTCCTTCTGCAGGTCCGTCACAAGGTCCTCCGACAGGACCGTACAACGATGGGTATGAGCGAAACAACATCCGCCGTAGTTATTATTAGACCATAGGCGAAGTAAACACTTATTCGAGCACTTTTAATTACATAAAGTTTGTTAGCAGGGATTTTTTTGTATTTGGGATGGAAGAACATTTGATAAATTTTATATTAATTTCATCGTGTTTAAATTTGTTATATGTCCAGAGCTCGAATTACAATGAGTTTAGAGGAAACTTGGGAACCTGTTAGAATGGAATATTGTACTCGTCAAAGATCAACTAGACAACTGCTTCCATTTCTTTTCTCCCTAACTCCTCTCTATATTCCTAATTGTGATAAATATTAATACTTTTTGAGTCGTAGAGCATGATGGCACTGGGATCCAAGTAAGTAGTTGGCTATGAAAATGTTATCTACTCAAAAGTTTTGATATCCTTCTAATCAAGCGATACATCACAACAATATTTACTGAAAATCTAATCACATAATCCGTAACTAAAGAACAGTTACTTCTGAGGTTTAGTTGAAATTGAAATGATTTAGAGAAACCTGGAACATTGAGTGGTAATATTTTAATAGCGATACAATATAACGTATGGCATGATAAACTTCGTTTTAGTACATTGGTGTTTGTGATACTCCAGGCGACTTGGAACTCTGTCTGTTCAAGTGAAGTTTCCACCGTCTTTCAATTTTAATTCAATTGCTCCACGTTCAAACAAAATCAAATAAATAAATTATGGGATTACATATATCATCAATAAACTTTTTATTTTAGTACAACACAACTCAATACAAAACTTAGACACGGAGAGTGTTGTCGTAGATACGCTGCTTCTTAAGGATCTTAGCGTTGGACTTGGCACCAAGGATACCACCACCCCACTTTCTGCGGGCCTCCTCGTGCTTCTCACCAAAGTTGGCCTCAATGGTAGAAACCAAGTTAGAGAGAGCAGCCTTGTCAGCGGCCTTTACATCAGTCAAAGCAACAACAGCAGCAGTCTTCTTGTGAACAAGAGTTCCAAGACGAGCCTTACCCTTCACAATAGCGTAAGGGATTCCGAGCTTGCGGCAGAGAGCAGGAATGAAGACAACCAACTCAATGGGGTCAACATCGTTGGCAATCAAAACAAGCTGGGGCTTCTTGTTCTCGATAAGAGAGACAACGTGGTTAAGACCATACTTGACAACATAAGGCTTCTCGGAGACATCCTCCTTCTTCTTACCCTCAGCAATGGCAGCAGCCTCCTTAGTGAGACGTTCCTTCTTCTCAGCAGGAGTCTCAGGACGGTAGTTGTTCAAGAGCTTGAAAGCTTGAGCAGCAGTGTTCTTGTCCAAAGTGTTTTGGAACTGAGTGAGGGAAGGAGGGACCTTGAGACGGAGGTTAAGAACCTTCTTCTGTCTCTGAAGACGAACGTAGCCGGGCCACTTAACAAAACGAGAAAGGTTTCTCTTGGGCTGAATAGCCTGGCCAATACCAAAGTTGCGAGGACGCTTCTCGATAAGAGGGTTCTAAATATAATTAGGACATGAAGTTAAAAATAAGCATACCAAATATAACTCACCTTAGAACCAGCAGTCTTGGAGGCAGACTTAGAGAATGGTGCAGGAGCAGGCTTTCTTCCTTTAACGGGCTGTATCATTGAGGAAACGAAGGTCAGTACTAATAATATCAAAATATTTTAGACTTCGTAATCACTCTACAGTCTCCAAGCGATGAGACTCAGCCAAAAAAAATTTACACAAGCATTTGCCCTACCAGTGAAAACACTGGGTAGGGGATTTCAAGTGTTGTCTTTAAATACATAAAGACTGGGCAAAAAAGAATATTCTAATTGCCCACTATACTCATAATAAACATTACGCACGTATATGTATTGATTGAACTGATGACACACTTGTAGGTGTACATGATTACTCCATCATCATAGGGAGGAGGCCTAACTTACCATTTTGACGTCTTTGGTTTGTCGTTTGTATTTAGTTGTCTGGTAAGGAACAAAAAAGTTAGGGATTAGAAAGGAGCAGAAATAGATTTTTCTTCCAGATTTCAAGTTCAGGAAAAATGACTCTGTGACTGTTAAGATCCTAATAAGGCAATTGCTTAAAAAGGATATTCTGCACATAATGCTTACCCTAAATTAGCCCTAGTCCCATTTTTTTTCAACTTTTGCAAAAGGAAAAAAAAAAAAAAAAACAATTTTTACTTTGGAATTCGTTTGGTTCTTCACATAGACACTTATCGACCAGTTTTCGACGTCTCTACACATCGCCGCCCAGTAAGTTCTACATTTTTGTAATCTCCTACTTGAGTAGTTACTCTGTGTGAGATGTTTTAGCATAAAAGCCGTCTTCTAACCATGCTTTCATTATAGAAATGTCTAAGTCCAAGAATCACACAAACCACAACCAAATCAAGAAGGCTCACCGCAACGGTATCAAGAAGCCTAAGACCTTCAAGTACCCTTCTCTTAAGGGAGTCGACCCCAAGTTCAAGAGAAACCACAAGCACGCTCTTCACGGAACTGCTAAGGCCCTCGCTGCCCGACGTGCTGAGGCCAAGGCTTCTGCTTGAAGTGTGACCAAACCAAACAATTCTTATTTATGGGTCGGACATGTGAAGGAAAGAAGAATCATATTTTAATACATGTTTGTAATGCTATAATGTGTATTCCAAGATAAATTTTTGTTTTCTATGCCAATTGATTTTCAATCTTGTTACGTTTGAAGTAAAGGTATATGATATTGAAGTATTGATAACCCGAGTGAAATCAACTTGAAGATTGCATGCTAATATGTATTTGAACTATTGAGTTGATTGATAGTGGTCGTCTTGAGCTTCTCATGTAGTAGTTCATGGAAAGTTGATCTTCAGATTGGCCTGCAAGTAGAAGGGATGACTGGAATTTGAAAGAATTGTAGGTATATAGAGGATTTGCTATTCTTCAACTAGAGGTAGCTAATAATAATATAATATTGTATGTGATAGTTCTTTACCAGACAGATAAACTTTACAGTTTTTATGTTATATTTTATATCTTTACATTGAGTAAGTAAACTATTGGAACTACAAATGTAGCACCAGCACCAGCATCAGTGATGAGAACTCCTAGGGTAGTAGTGGCCAAAGTTTGTTCAAAGACTTTCGATAATGAACTACACCATCCTACCAAAGAGAGAATCCAAGTTTCTTAGAGAGAAGTAATAATTCAAAGGCTTGCACAGCTTAAAATTTCGGAATTAGGATAACATTGGCTATACACTGTGCATATGAATCGTATTTCAATTTCTCAAGTATGCCACCGAGAGTTATGAACAATGTCTTTTGTGCCCATATTTGAGTTATTACTCATTAGAAGACCTCGAAATAAATGTCTTACTTGATGTGAACGTAGAGACTGCTTAGGGTGCTGGAACTTTACAATTCATGCTACTCTGTGCTGTGAAGCTAGATACTTTGGAATCTAATCTTTGAATGACTGGAAATTGAATGACTTTTCATAATATTCTTCAATAACGTGAGCTTTGACTTTAAATTTCATGATAATTTCTTATTGAACCTCATACTTTTTATGTCAAACTGCTACTGACCAAGAGCATTCCCATTCTCGATCATTTATGGACAGAAATATAACTACAATTGATAAATTTTTCTAATTTACAACAGTTTTAAATATCTTATATATTAACTCTGTATTATTCAATTTATTGTTTAACTTATCTTTAATCTGAAATTCACCTTCGAGAATATTTCAGTATTTTGCATCTGTAAACCAAGTTCAGGAGATTTCACAAACGTAAAATTTACGTGACAATGACTTAATACTGACTAATCTCATTTTCTGACTGTTCTGTGTGCGTTTCCTCCACACAAAACGTATCTTTCTTTCTCTACCTCTCAGCCTCCAGTCACGACGACGACGACAAGGCAATTGAATTCTTAGTATTTGCTGGTCCGAAATTGTTAACCAGTACACTCCAAAAGGATTTACCTGTTTTAATATTTCTACTCTGAACCATAATGGCGTCTGCAGTTCCCTATGAACCAGAAGGTTTTGGCGCTGAGTCCAACCCTTTCGCTCCAGAAAGCACTCAACCTGAGTCTCCAACTGTCTCAGAACCTAGAGTTGGTACCGAAGCTTCTGAAGACCCGGTTGACGGTGCGACATCTGCTTCAGCAGCTGTAGTTGCACCAGCTCCAGTGAAGCCTGTGAAAAAATATAAACTTGTATTGAAAATTACAGGTTTAGAGCGCCAAGGGAAAAAGGATCCTATCTTTTGCTTTGACGCTTATGTATGTCAATTCTGAATTTGTCTTCATATCTCACAGTTTATTTTGCTAACTCTTTATAAGACTACCTTGCCTCGATTTCGAACTACGACCTTTAAAGCAATTCGACGAACCCACCATGAATTTCTTAAGTTTGGTTCCCATTTAAACAATGCCAACCCAGAATGTTTTGTTCCCTCTGTTCCTCCTGCTGTCACTTCTGCTGGAGCAGGAACTGAGGAGGACGAGGTTAAGATTAAAAAGAAGATGCAACTTTGGCTTGATCGAGTGTCTAGCAATCCCATTCTTGCAAGAGATGAAGAGTTTGTTTACTTTGTAGAGGCTGACTTTGGCTACTCTCCTGTGCACAAGAGAAAGCCTCCTGCTAGTGGTATGACTAGAAAGGCACTGAAGCAGCTGCAGCCTCCTCATGATGAAGTAATTGAGCTCGCTCAATTTAGACCGGTTGTTAAACAACTGTATGTAACTGGTCAAGAAACAAATGCTAGGCTAGAAAAGATTTCTAAATCCCGTCGAAGCCTGGGATTGGCTCTAAATGATTTTGGAAGCAAGCTCACACAATATTCTGCTGTTGAGGGTGAGAATCCTGGTATGGCTCATATGTGGCGCAAGGTTGGAAAAGTCATTACGGCCATGGGAGATTTGGAAGCTATGAAAGCTACATCTGAAGCGGTAAGTCTCGGAGATGGACTAGCTTGGATCACTCAGGACACATATGTGGCTAAGGAAGCAATGACCAACAGGCATTTGCTTATGCGCGAACTAGCAAAAGCACAAGCCAACACCAAGTCGAAACATCAAACTGCAGTCAAGCTCAAGGGCTCCACCAATATCAATCCTGCTAAAGTGGACGAGGCAATTGCAATTCTTGAAGATGCGACCAATGCTGAAGAGCAGCTCACCAATAAGGTTCGCCGCGTTACTGAAAATATGTTGATTGAGAAACCCATTCTCGCAGAAAGACTGGAGGGAGATATGAAAAACTACATTGCAGAATATGTTGTTCGTTTAATTGAGTCTGAGCGAAGAGCCTTAAGTGCGTGGGAGTCTGTCCGAGTTGATGTTCGTGCAGCCGATGCAAATGGTGGATTAAGTCGACTGGGTCGTGAAAGTCATCCACCTCGCCGAGGCGCTCCTTTGGCTCAATCGCAGACTGTAAAGGGTGATAGCTGGAGTGGTGACCGCAAAGCCCGTGCACAAGACTTTGGAGATCCTTCTGCTAACTTTGGAGAAGACTATACTAAGGGAAGAAGTGATGGAGATATTGACAATGAACTAGATGCGGAGGTTGATGCAGAGCCTACTCTTGTGGATGCCCGCAACGCTGCCAGCTTGTTGGCTGGCTCTACCTTTTGATGAAGCCCATGAAATTTCCCTCGTATGCAGTAAGTAATTCTACATAGTAATACACATAGTTCTTTTATTTCATTTAAATGCAGTTCGTAGAGTTAACTCTTGCTGGTGTTGTTGAAAAATAGTGATTTTAAGAGCCATAGAAAAATGAAATAAAAAGCATGTTTTCCTCCCAAATAAATTCCCACACTTCGATTGTCGATACGTAGCATCACCTACATCAGACATTTGAAATACCTGGCGAAGTGATTGAAAACACAACAAAATGGGCTTGTTTGAGGTGATTCAGCGGGTTGCTATTCGGCTGGGCCTTGCAGCCAAGATGGTAAGGATCTTGCCTGGACTTTCATTAATCACAGCTCTGGCAGGCATCATACTACTTCTAGTTCTTCCCATGGAAGGGCAATTTCGCAAGACATATGTATCAGAAAATGCGCTCTTGCCGGGTCAGGCACATACATATTTCCGTGAATCTGAATGGAATATAGTTCGAGGTTACCGAGAAGAAGTTCACATGTTGGAGGATAAAAACAGTTCTGTGTATGTTACTTATTGAATTTGCGGAAGATATGCCAGAAGCTAATCTGATCTATTTTGACTTTTTTTTAGGAGAACAGAAACAATTCGAGGATGGTTTGAAGAGATTGGATTAAAGACATCAGTTCAGGACTGGGAAATGCAGTATGGTTCAGAACGCAGAGCGGGATCGAATATTTATGGTATTTTACATGCCCCTCGAGGTGAAAATACTGAAGCCATGGTTCTAGTAGCTCCATGGTTGAACAAAGATGGTGAATATAATGATGGCGGTGTTTCACTTGTACCAGCCTTGGCCCGTTACCTGAGCAAATGGTCAGTGTGGTCTAAGAATGTCATTTTTGTAGTAACGTCAGACTCGCACTTAGCCATGAGATCGTGGGTATCAGCATATCACACATCTCTTGGTAATACTGCTGGAGCTATTGAGGCTGCTGTGGTACTTGACTATCCTGGGAAAACTGATCATTTTGAAAGTATTGAAGTGCTCTATGAAGGGCTCAATGGACAGCTTCCAAATTTGGATCTTGTGAACACTGCAATTTTGATCTCACAACACGAGGGTTTGCGTGTGGTTGTTCAGGGAGTGATAAATGCAGGATTTCAGCGATATAGAGAGCGTGCTTTGACCTTTTTCAGGGGAATCATGGCACAACTATGGGCGGGCATGGGTCCTGGTCCCGGATCAGACACTTTTAGTGGTTACAGAATTAATGCCATCACTCTGCGTGCTCTGGGAAAGAATGGCTCCTCTGATATTACTACCTTTGGCCGGATTGCCGAGTCTTCTTTGCGTTCTATTAATAACTTACTTGAGCATTTCCATCAGTCATTCTTCTTCTACTTTTTGCTTGCGCCAAATAGGTTTGTGTCTATAGGTACTTATCTTCCTGCAGTTTTATTAGTAGCTATTTCTTACCCTTTGATGGCTATCTACAATATTGCGACAGTTGTTATGACCTCCAACAAGGAATCAAATACTTTTTCTGCTCGATACAGTGTTTTTATTCCGTCTGTCATTCTTTCCAGCATCTACGGAGTTTGCTTTTTCTTTGGATTTGCTACAATCTATCTTTTTTCTGCCTCAACGGTTGTCGCAATAATTCTTGCAATGTCCCTTTTGCATGCTTTATACTCCGTCAAGGTTATAACAGGATTGGTCCAAAAAACCATGCCAAAGAGCTTGATTCAGGTACCAATTTCAGCCTTGTCTTGTGCCCAAGCTTACTCCATGATTTTCCATGGATTAATTCTTACTACACTTGGTATGCTGAATTTTTCTCTTGCATTTTTTGTAGGTATTGCAGCCCTTCCTCTCACCTGGATCCGACCTTTGGCAGCTTCAGCGACTTCAGAGCAGGTGAAACGTCATTATATTCGATCTGTCCTCTTGTTGGCTGTTAGTACTCCTTGGGCATGGCTCAAAATCATGTCGTGGCTCTCATCTCAATCAGCTACTCTTTCAACGCCTAGCCTTTATACAATTGTAGACAATCTGTTATGGGGCTGGCGGGGTCTGGATGTCTGGACATGGGGAGTAATTGTAGGAATTTGGCTGCCTGCGTGGTTGCTGGGAGTTGCCGTCGCCTTGCTTGGACCAGATGTACGCTCTATTTCGGGTTTATCAAACAAGGAGAAGGCTCAGTAGTTATAAAGATGGAGGAAATGCCTGAGATGTAAAATATAACTGTAATATCTCAGTAGTTGAAAGTATTTATGTATAATATTGCTTGCTTAGAACTTGTGGGTTTTAATACTTAGTACATAGTACTTAGTACATAGTCCCGCATAACGTGTCCTTTATTATTTTCCGTCCCCATGAAGTTTCGTATTTTGTCTCCTTTTCCCTTCTTCACCTCTTTGTTTCTGCTTCATCTTTACAAGAGTTCATTCATTTAAACATAATATTATCCAATATCTGTCATCATGTCTGGAGACAAGTACACCGTCATTCTGCCGACCTACAATGAGCGCAAGGTATGCTATTACTATTGATATTTTTGCTGCCTTCCCAATCCATTGAATGGAACGCTAACAGTCCTTTAGAATTTGCCCATCATCACCTGGTTACTTGAAAAGACTTTTACTGAGCAGTAAGTCTCTTTAGTTGTCTTTCACGTGTAATACTAACATTTTACTTTTCAGATCCATTGACTGGGAATTGATCATTGTTGACGATGGATCTCCCGATGGCACTCAAGAGGTAGCTAAGCAATTGATCAAGGCTTACGGCTCTGACAGAATTCTCCTGAAGCCCCGTGCTGGTAAACTGGGTCTTGGAACTGCTTATGTTCATGGTCTGCAGTTTGCTACTGGCAACTTTATTGTTATTATGGACGCTGACTTTTCTCACCACCCTGAGGCTATTCCTCAGTTCATTGCCCTTCAAAAGAAGCACAATTACGATATTGTAACTGGTACCAGATATGCTGGCGATGGTGGTGTTTACGGATGGGATCTTAAGCGTAAGCTGGTGTCTCGTGGAGCCAACTTTTTGGCTACTCTTCTGCTGAGACCTAATGTGTCCGATTTGACTGGATCGTTCAGATTGTACAAGAAGCCCGTTTTGCAAAAGATCATTTCTGCCACCAAGAGTAAGGGCTATGTATTCCAGATGGAAATGATGGTACATGCCCGTGCTTTTGGTTATACTATTGGAGAAGTGCCCATTTCTTTTGTGGACCGTTTGTATGGAGAGAGTAAGCTTGGAGGAGACGAGATCGTGGGATACCTCAAGGGAGTCTGGACTCTCTTCACCACTGTCTAATGACTAAATCATTTAATAATTGTTTTTGCTTTCTACTGCTATTATTATAATCAACATCTTTTCCTATCTCCAATTAGCATACTTAGAGTTGTCCTAGTAGTTCCCATAAGCCTTGTGTAGGCCCTTATGATAGTCCACCCTAACCCTGTCTGCATGATGTATATTATAATACCTCGCTGCTTCTTTTTTCTTATTTTCTTTCTTAATTTTCAACTTCAACTCCAATTCAACTGGAACGAACTTGTCTGCTCCTCCATTTCCTTAGCCGTCTTTTAGCCGTCGTGGTGCCATTTTCTTCTTTTCTACTGTCATTACTTGCAACCCTTGTCTACTAAACACTTCCGCCAAAATGCTTTCTGCTAGATCCATTTTCCGTTCTGCTGCTCCCATGCTTCGTGCCCAGGTAAGCTTTCCCCAGACAGACCCCTCCATTCCAATTTTGCTCCTACTCTGCACTCAATTGCCTTCGCTTCCTTAGCCTGCTCATTCTATCTTCCTTCAACAGTGGCCTCGCTCTCTTCAAGATTCGGCCTCTGTTTAGCGGTGTCTGGAGCGAACAATCTTCCTTCCAAAACCCCTCAAAGCCGACTCGGGTTACCCCATTCTCCAAGGTTAATCCGCCCAGCCGCCATAATGATTGGCCAACCCTTGATCGTTGGTGTTTTACAGAGCCATTCCACCGAACTTTTTATCACTTCACCTTTCACTAAATACTAGATACTAACTTCTCTTAGCGAACATATGCTACTTCTGTTGCTTCGTTCAATGGAAAGAAAAACTCCAAGGTATGTAATGTGTCTGCCCCGCTTTGAAATAATCTGGAAATTTGTGTTAACGCTGCTTTTAAGGGTAATTATACTGTCACTCTTATTGAGGGTGATGGTATCGGTATCGAAATCTCAGAGGCCGTAAAGGACATTTACAAGGCTGCCAAGGTCCCTATTGAGTGGGAGCCCGTTGATGTTACACCCATTCTTGTTGACGGCAAGACTACCATCCCTGAATTTGCTGTTAACTCTGTTCGCAAGAACTTGGTCGCCCTTAAGGGACCTCTTGCTACTCCTATTGGTAAGGGTCACGTTTCCCTTAACTTGACTCTTCGACGAACATTCAACCTTTTTGCCAACGTGCGTCCTTGCAAGTCTATCGTTGGTTACCAGACCCCATACGACGGTGTTAACACTGTGCTCATTCGTGAAAACACTGAGGGTGAGTACTCTGGTATTGAGCACGTTGTTGTTCCTGGAGTCGTTCAGTCCATTAAGCTTATCACCAAGCAGGCTTCTGAGCGTGTCCTCAGATACGCTTTCGAGTATGCCCGCTCCATTGGCAAGACCAAGGTCTTGGCTGTCCACAAGGCCTCCATTATGAAGGTATCAGACGGTCTTTTCTTGTCCACTGCTAATGATGTTGCCAAGGAGTTCCCTGATATCACTCTTGAGTCTGAGCTCATTGATAGCACTTGTCTTCGTCTGGTCACTGACCCTGCTCCTTATCAGGAGTACGTCATGGTCATGCCCAATCTTTACGGAGACATTTTGTCTGATCTGTCATCTGGATTGATTGGTGGTCTGGGATTGACTCCCTCTGGCAACATGGGTGACGAAGTCTCCATTTTCGAGGCTGTCCATGGATCAGCTCCTGATATCGCTGGTAAGGGTCTTGCCAACCCCACTGCTCTGTTGCTTTCTTCCGTCATGATGTTGAGACACATGGGACTCAACGAGCATGCATCCAAGATTGAGAACGCTGTTTTGGAGACCATTGCATCTGGCAAGGAGAACCGAACCGGTGACTTGAAGGGAACTGCTTCAACCAAGCACTTTACTGAGCAGGTCATTAGCCGATTGTAGATTATACCTTACCATACAAAGAATGAATTTACAAGAAGCCCAAAAGGAAAGAATGAAAGAAAAGAGAAAGAAAAAAAAGGACCCAAAATACCAATATATTTAGAAGATACTGAAATATCTTGGATGTACAAAAATCTTTAAATCACAAAGGCCTGATTAATCAAACATAAGTTCTCACTTGGAGTATTAATTATAATAATTACAGTATATTATTTTCCATTACTTGTTCAATTGCTGATTGTTGACTATTTGTATTTAGGTGAGTAATACCCCTCCAGTGTGTTACAAAATCTTGAAGCCATCAGGACAGAAACACTGCCTTCAAAATGTCCAAATAAAAAAAAAAAATAAAAAGAGTAATCAGGGTGTTCAAAACAAAATAATAATAATAAAAAGAAGAAGACTGATTGAAAAATGTAACTTCATACAGTGATTGAAAAATAAAATAAAAATAATAAAACTTGGAGATTTTTAGAATTATTAGGAGGGATGCTGCAACCATCGCGATATATCCTATTGAAATTCGATTTCATTGACTTACCCAAGATTCGGTTTAATCTTGTATTGTGTTATGGTGTTGGACAGACTTGATATATTACAATTTTTATGGATATCGTTTTTGAGTGCCAGCCAATCAAAGCATGGCATTTTACAACATCTATCTTTTTGGCCATAAACTCCAGATAATAATTTTATCATTTTATCATTTCATCATTTCATCATTTTATCCAGTATATTCAATCCTCAACTTATGGTTCGATTATAATCAGTACTTCACTGTTCTCATGATCATTATGGTCAAAAAAATATTATTTATTCATTATTTTCATGGACTCATGGCTTTTGGCATCAACTTTGTATACATGGTATGATAGAATAATAATACTGGTTTTAGATTACCAGTTTGTCATTCCCCCCAGATTGCAAACTTATCCCCAGATTGACATAAAATAATTATAGTAAATTTTTAAATAAAGGAGACATCAGCTCCAAAATCATGATAAAGTAAAAGCAAATCAAACTAGAAAAAGAGCTAACTCCTATGTAATAAAACATGAAAACGCAAAAACACAAGATCGTTAAGATTAAAAAACGAAGACAACCGTAAAAGAACGAAAAGGACACTCCTGAAAACAAAACATGGCAAAACAATCATAACAAAACACAAATACAGGTCGTTAATTGATGAATAAATAAAGTGAAAATATAACATCAAGTGCTATTCACTAGAAACAGGCTTCTTAGTAGAAGTTGTAACCTGGGGAGAATGATGTTTTGAAGGTATCAGACGGCGAACTCCTAGACATCGCTTTTTAAGGGTTGGCTCTTTTGGACTAAACATGTACGTGTTTGCGTATGCTCTTTTCAACCCTACATTATCTTTGGAGGGGAATATGCATCCAAACGGTTGGTCTTGTAGTCCATCAAGGTTGTCTGTGAAACTTTCATTTTGGGACGTTTTGTTGTTCTGCGGGCTGGACTGGCGTTCCATACATTGAGGACTACTAGGTGGGAATCCACTATTTGAAAGAAGACTAAATGCTTTACCAGCATTTGCTAAGTCATCTTGATCCTCTGTAAACGAAATGGAAGATGGAGGACTGTCCAAAATAATCTTTTGATTGCGGATTTTGTTAATTTGGGCAATATCCTCAAGATCCGTTTCATCTTCAGAGTCTTCATATCGTATCAACAATGTAGGTACTTCCTGTCGTTCCTGTTCATCTTGGCTGGGTTTTTCTTGTTCCTCTTCGTCTTCTTCGCTGTGTTCTTCATCATCTTCTTCTACGTCTTCATCGCTTTCCTCGTCTTCTTCACTTGCTTCATAATCCTCATCTTGATCAGTATCATCATCTGAGTCTTGAAAAATAGTGATTGAAGGTAGTTCTTCGCTGTCGGGTTTGACAATCCGAGATGCAAGAATACATTCACCATCAAAACGAACGTGTCTGGAAATTTTGTGGCATGGGTGCTCATATAGTGTTGCGTTCTTTAGTATACCTTTTAACTTCGGGCTAGAGGGAGAACGCTCAGTAACATCAATAATCGAGTTGTCCATAAGGGATATTGGGACAAGTTGTGGTTTTTGTAAAGTTTGCTCATCTTCTACAGAGATTTCAGTGTCCAAACTGTCAGTAGATATAGTTAACAGTTGGCCTTTTGCACTTGACCCAGGTCGATACCTCATTCTAAGAGGAGACTGTGAGGGTTGTGAATACGACTGGGATGATGGAGGAGTTGAACAAATGGACGAAGTATCAATAATGATAGTAGCAGTCGCAGTTGCCAAACGTCTTGTTTCGTCTGAACGAATGGGCTTGTTGGAGTCTTGGTGGTCTTTAGTCACCTCATGACTCCTTTGTTTTCGAGTGTAGTTTTTCTTCTTGTCTAAAAACAAGCTGGACCCCTCCTTGCTGGACAAATACTCAAAAAAGTTTGCCGTGGAAGGGGCCAACAAATGGGACGTTAAGGTGTGTCGGTCATGAATAGAGCCTTGTTGTTGCGGAAGTATTGAAACTGGTGACGGACTTAACCTGTTCATGGTGTGAGTCGCGAAATATCAAATAAAGAGTCGGGAGATGGAAATTCAAAGCAACTTGGTGATATGAGACTTTGAACGGTTAGTTAAAATAGAGAGAGAGAGAAAGAGAGAGAGAGAAAAAAAAACAAAAGGTCGAAGGGTTTGAAGGGGTGAAAGGATGAATAAGTCAAAAGGTTGGAAACTGGATAGGCGAGGAAAAGAGATTGTAGATACAATTTAGAAGAGTTACGAGTGTCTTGTGATGGGCGGACTGCCTTAGTGGTCGTTTTATTTTTTTGTTGTTTTTTTTTTCGTTTTTGAGTATGCAAATTTTTTAATTTACTTGGGTTAGGTTTGGGTATGGGTACATGGCTGCTACACAACAATTTACTTGTTTTGTTCTGTTACATTCAATGTGTTATGAAGAAGTACTAGGGGAAATGTATGTAATCAACACGAAACCAAATTAAAAAAAGATGATTATTTCCTATTTGAGAATAATTTCCACTGTTGGGACACTCACGCGTCTTGGATATAATACATTTGCCAATATTACATGTGTATAAACGTATAGTGCTGAGTAATCAAGTGGCGCTGTTTTTTAGTTTTCTTTAGTATTTTTTTCAGGTTTTGAACGCAAAACTATTAGAAACTTTGAGACGCGCGAGGCCGGAAAGAATCCGAACCTCAACCAGCCGAGGGTTGTGCCCGAAGGCGTTGTTTCGCGTGGTTGGCAGCAGTCGTACTGTGCTGGGTTGGGTTCTGAGTCCCGGCCGTTTTGAATCGGTTTCGGTGTTGCTAATAATGGTGTTGTGGTTGTTGTAGTTGTTGTTTGCTATTTCAAAGGTAATTCAGAGCAATGATGTTCTCTGATCAGTCAAGTTTTGGGTGTTTCTTTATTTGCTCAGTGTGGTTATTTTGCGATTTGCAGTCGCTGATAGTTGCCTCAAAGTCAGTTGACCACTATCCGATACCACCACACAGGTCACATGAAAAAGGCCTCAACAAGTAAACACAACAGCAAGGCACGAATTTCTAGTTTAGATCTCTGGCGGCTACTTGAAAAATCCAACCTTGCCCTTATAGTAGTAACGTGGTAGTGTTATCGCAAGTACTTTATTGTGTCATTCTCCATGATAGAACACTGGTGGTTTAAGGTTAAACAGTGATGATAATCTCAAGCATTCTCAGTAATTCAAAAAAGGGCCGAGCTGGGAATTGAACCCAGGACCACTCGCATATTAAGTATAATAACTGATTGTAACCAGGTATCGCCCAAAGCGAGTATCATACTACTAGACCACACGGCCAAAATCTTGAAAATCGACAAATTTTGGACTACATGTCATTTGGATACACATATACTCTAAAATGTTTAAACCTCAAAATTTTAATGCCAAATTTTCTCGGCATGTTTTATCAAGTATTAATTGTCTATAAAACAAGTTTTGACTATGTCATTATCGTCATTATTGTTTAATCCCGATTTTTAATCTATTTTTCTTTCTTTCCTTTTTTTTTTTTTTTTTTTTTAAAGTTCCATTATTTGGGACTATACATCAAATTTATATGGGCACCTATAATAATAACCTCTAGTTACTACAATATACGAGCCAGATTTAAGTCCCTCAGTCAGTATATTTTATTACATCAGGGACTTTCAGGATATCTAAACATCTGATAGATTTTTAAAATAGACTCAATCAAATTCCATATAATAAAAGTGCCTTAGATCTAAGATGGCGTAGACAAACATTCACCCCTCCAAAAGCAACTTACACAGATACAATATATATTCAAGTTATACAATCAACTTATTTACCGGCAGCTGCTCTAAGATCTTCATCATACCTGATGACAGCACCTAATACTACCTGCACTCCTTGAGCACAATGCTTTTGCGTAGCAGACTCAGCAGGATTGTGTGAAATACCATCTTTACAAGGAATAAACAACATGGCAGTTGGACAATGCACACTGGTATAGCAAGAATCATGGCCAGCACCACTCTGTAATACCATATAAGGAAGCCCAATTTCAGATGAAGACGACTTGAGATGCTCTTTGAGACGGGTGTCAAAGTCAAGCTGGCGAGAAAACCATTCTTGTTTGAATTTGAATTCAACGCCACGTTCGGCGGCAATGCTGTTGAGTGTAGCAAATACTTTTTCTTCCAGAACGTCAAGAGATGACTCCTTGGAGTGACGCAGGTCAATGGAAAACTGAACATTACCAGGGATGGTGTTGGTAGACTGTGGTAATGAATTGATGATTCCTACAGAGCCCAGACCGCCACAAGCAATGGCGGTTTCCTCAATGGCACAAATCATCTTCGATGCAGCAATCAGTGTATCTCTACGACGATTCATGGGAGTGGTTCCAGTATGGGCCTCAGCACCTTTCACTTGGGCGTCGTACCATCGCATACCTTGGACTCCATCGACCACACCAATCTCAAAGTTCTCAGCTTCTAGGATAGGGCCTTGCTCAATATGCAGTTCGAAATGAGCACTTAATGGATTCTCCGCATAACTTGCGGGAGTGGTACCTTTGAATCCAATGCGTTCGAGTTCGTTCAAGAAAGTGGTTCCTGGATCATTGACATCTTCCAGTGCATAGCAGACGTCAAGCGGGATTTGATGGCCCCAAACACCGGATCCCAACATTGCTTTGGGGAATCTTGCACCTTCCTCGTTAGTCCACATGACAACAGCAATAGGTGCGTAAGTTTTATAATTATGCTCATTAAGCGCACGTAAGATTTCAAGTCCACACTGTACACCTACAATTCCATCATAGCGACCACCTTTTGGTTGAGTATCGAGATGAGATCCGATTCCAATGGGCGCAATGTCATTATTTTCACCGTCACGGATCATGAAGATATTACCTGCTTGATCTACTTTGACAGTTAGGCCAAGTGATTTGCCTTGGGCAATGAACCACTCTCGTACAGACCGGTCGTCGTCATTGAGAGCCAGTCGGTTCATGCCTCCGTCGGAAGTGGCGCCCCACTGGCAGGATTCATGAAGAGTTTCCCAGAACCGAGAGCTGCTTGCAGTGACGGCAGGTCCAGATGAGGCTCCCGTGAGGGAGAGAGTGTTGGAGGTAGCGGATGTAGTGGTAGTGGTGGTAGTGGAGGAGGTCATTTCTTGGTTGTTTGTCTTGGCTCGTAGATGAGATGGAGGGTTCAAAGTCAAAACTGGATGAAATGGGAACCTAATGCCGATATATAAAGGCAAATGGCGATCATGACTTCCAGTATAAGTGGTATGAGTATTATTTCAAATAGGCTCGTATTGATTGATTAAACTACCCTAATGATAAGTGGGAGCGACGGCCATGAGATAAGCTGTGATAGCCCCCACGCATATTTCCAGTCTACCCCACGTAAATTCAAGCTTTTAGTACGGTCAACCTGCTTTGAGCCCAAGTTTTAGTTTCGGTTCGGATTGACCTACTCGAGAGGTCCACAACCTTCAGTTACAGAAACAGCAATAGCGACAGTAAAAGTTGCTCTTATATTGGAGGATTTTGTTTGGATAGAAAAGGTCAGTCAACGCCAGGAAATGCCTTTCACAGAAAACAAAAACCTCCAAAATGAAATAAAATGAAAGATTCTCGACTTGAGCGCGCGGTTAAATGGAAATGGTAAAGATTTCGAAAGAAGAAGGAAAAAAAAAAAAATTGAAAAAAAAAAAAATAATAAAAATACATAAATTCATAGTAATTCACAGGGTTTATAGGCTGTACCAGTGTCTAATCCCCATCCAGAGGAAGGTTTGTTCAAGCGAATGTGTCGTTTGCTCGGCTTTGGGGTAGAAAATTTGGGATTATTATTCGTTTGGCTGTCCCTCGTAGATGTTATATAAACTGTCTCCTTCTTCTTCTTCTTCTCCTCCTCCTCATCTTTCTTCGATTTGTTAGGCATTTGAGAAAATACCAAGGTTCAAGACCAATATCTCTACTCATACCAGTCCCTTTACCTTTCCCTTTACTCATACTATAAACCATGGCCCCCACAAACAGCTTACACACTACATCAGCAGCTGCCTCCTCTCCAGAGCAAACCCCAGACAAAAAACAGCCAACAGCAGCTGACCTTATTGCCTTTGGCGGTTTCCCGCACCCACATGCCCTCCCAACTTTCACCGATCCCTACCGAAAACGCGAATGGATGCTTAACCACATGGCCGGCGCGTTCCGCGTATTTTCACGCAAAGGCTTCACTGAAGGCGCGGCTGGGCATATTTCTATTCGTGACCCAGTAGACCCGACAACTTTCTGGATCAACCCTCTGGGCGTCCATTTCGGTCTGCTTACTGCGAGCGATATGGTGCACGTGAATGAACTAGGGCAGGTTCTCGAAGACGGTAATCAGCATGCCGTCAATACTGCCGGGTTCCGTATTCACTCGGCTTTGCACAAGGCACGTCCTGACGTGGATGCTGCGTGCCATACCCATTCAACATTCGGCCGCGCATACTCAGCATTAAGCCAGCCGCTCGATATGCTGAACCAAGACGTCTTACTGTTCTATAAGCATCATTCGGTCTATGAGGGCTATGGAGGGGTTGCCCTGGAATCTGACGAGGGAGAGGCTATTGCCCAGTCTCTAGGCCCAACCAATAAGGCTGTGATTCTTCGCAACCACGGTCTGCTAACCGTCGGCAAAACCGTTGATGAGGCTGCTTACCTGTTTACATTAATGGAAAAGTCCTGCGAGATTCAGCTTCTAGTGGACTCTGTGGCAGGCGGTCCTAACAAGGTGACCAAACATATAATCCCCGATAAGGAAGCCCAGTGGACGTTTGAACATACGTCTGATCCGGAGGGGCTGTATACTGAGTTTCAACCCGATTATGCGTATGAAGTGAAGATGTCCAATGGAGAGTTGGTACTTTAATACTCTACGTTGGCTTTCCAGACGTTAGAGAGGGAGGGTGTGTTTTGACTTGTTTACCTGTTTGACTGTTTGCCTGCTTGCCTGCTTGCCTGTTTGCCTGTTACTTGTTGACTAGGCTCAGGAGTGTTCCGGTAGTTCCCATGAGGTCTAAATTGAAATGACATACTGATATGATGCTGGATCTAGAGGAATGGTATAATAAAAATAGAAATAAAAATAAATAACCGAATGGAGTTTTGCCATATATTATTAGAAGTTGATGTGTAAAATTTGAGTCAATCGATATTTAAAATTTAATTAAATTTATTTATTTATTTTTTTCTTGTTTCAGCAGCCATTCAGCCCTTGTAGAAGCTTAGAAAAACTAAAAAATGTATTAAAAAGATCAAAAAAGGGACCATTGAGTCAGATATTGGCATTCCTACTGATTGATGTACTACGATGAAATAGAGAAATGATGAAATGAAGCTGATACCTGACACTGTTGACTCCTGTCGGATCTTGTCTCGTCTCGTTTGAGGTGGAATTCATCGTCATCATCTTCTTCTTCATCAACTTCTCTCAGTCGTCACATGAAGCACAGAATTCAAGTCATAGAAAAAAATAAAAAACGAAGATTTTAAAATAAATTTTATTTTATTTTATTTGTATTTCTTACTTTATTTATATTAAATTTATGTTTTAAATTCTTTATATATAATTCAGATTCCCTTCTTCTTTCTTTTCTAAATCTCGTCAACACTTGTTCTTTCTTTTCTTTATATATCTTTTTATTCTCGCAAATACCAATGAATCTTAATTCAACTACCTCTTCTTGTGCTTCTTCCCGACCTTCCATCTTAAGTTTTAACCTGGAAAACCACTACGATCCTCCTGAGCCACCAAAGAAGCCTCCTTATCCTCGTCCGGATCCTCCTATCATCATTGACTTTGATTCCTGGTGAAAAAAAGGTCTTCGCTAGTGGTGGCACCTTCTTCTTCTTCTTCTTCTTCTTCTTCTTCTTCATCGTCTTCAACAATCATATCAAATACCAAATGGCCAATAGCAAAACCAACAAATGACTCCATGAATACATGAAGATCCCATAATTGATTTTCTTGTCTTGTTGTCTACTTACTACACCTTTTGCTATAAACTCTCGCTCTCTGGCTAACTCCAATTAATCAACATCTTACACGGCCCGTCATCACGTTCAGATCAATTACCTTTTTTTTTCTCTCTTCTTCATTAAAGTTCAAAAGAAATCAACCCAGAACTAAACGTCTGTTGAATCTCCAACCAGATCAAACCAAATTAACCAACCAAACTACACCACTCTTCTCTCTTATTTTGTCACTTTACCTACTAGACTTGACTGAAACAACTCTGTTGTTTTCATAATTTTGGCCTTTCTATTTCTATTTCTTGTTTATTTTAATTGCTTGTCCTATGTCTGTAAATCTATAATTATATATATATACACATATAACTATATAAATATTTTTATACAAATATAAATTGCGTATAATTCGCAGTCAATTCAAATTCAATTCCCGACATGGCACGGCTGAAACCTGACGTCACAAACACAACGGCACGTGATAAAAACCCTCCAACGTTTAACTGGTGTCAGATTTAAACTTATCGGACCTACGACGATTCCAAGGTCTGGAATCATCTAGAACTCAGTTAGCACTATAGCAAGGACCCTCCCCAAAAAAAGATTAGAGATATTAAAGTCTAGGGTGTAAAACTGAAAATATTATCTATATATATATAATGTATATAATACAATTATTAAGAAGCTTAAAATTGAAAAAAAAAGAGTCAACTAAAAAGATATGAAAAACAAAAAAAACACCTTCTGCTAGCTTCTTACTTAACTTTGAACTCAGTTTGTAGATCCCCTCATCGAAGCATATGCTGGAAACACCTTCGCTTTAATACCCCATCTTAAGACATCGTTCGCACTATAAAAGTCTTGAAACACAAGACTGCTACTACTGCTACTGCTGTTGCTGCTAGTGTTGCTACCACTATATGGTTTCTTGCTGTTCCCCCCCATGCGTTTACGACGAGGATCAGTAGCCCTTGAAATAATTTCTAAACACTTAAAAGCTCTGGCCTCATCTGCAATCAGATCGCCTTGAAAGGTAGACTTGCGGTCCCAGCCTCCACCGTTGTGGCTCACACCTAGTGTCGTGGTGCTATCACCACTGAGGTATGACTCTCTCAAAGATGATGAACTATGATTACCGCCTCGAGAAGATATGCGGCCACTACGACTGGTTGAAACCGGACGTAGACCTTTGTGATTCATAAGCTTGTATACTAGGTAATGAAGCCATAGCACATTAGTGCGAGGACAAAACGTGGACCATTCCACATTCCCTGTTCCCCTATCAAAATCACGAAATGTAGCAGAACTGGCTGTAGTGGGAGTAGGAGGAAGTGTGCCAACACCACCAGATGTAGTCATGTACACGCTAGAATTGAAATCTTCAGAGCAACTAGCAGCGCTGCTCACGGATACAGAACGTGACATGCTTGCAGAATTGTTGTGAGCGATGACATGCGATCTCATGTACTGGTAGATATCAAATTGATAGTCGCCCTTGCCTCGGTAAAACTCAGGGTGATCCATGCGAGTGTGAATAACGCACCCATTATGTCCATTGACTCGTGAGAGCGCATAGTCAATTAATGTGATTTTCAGTGTACTGCGTGCCAATAACAAATTGCGCATTTCTTCGACCATTGAATTATCATAATTCAAAGAAGTAGGTGACGAACCAGTAGGGCTATTACCGGCTTCCGCCAGCGTAAGCCGGTGCAACAGATCCTCAGGTCGTACCTCTGTATCGGCCTTATCCGCAATCACTATATTTCCCCAGTGAAGATCACGGTGCTCAAATTGGAGCCGCTCTTCGGCTTGTGCCAGTGCCGCAACAGTTTGCCAAAACACGGACTCTGCATCGGTCCATGAGTCTAACTCGTATCTCTCTAAATCTGTGCCAGCATTGGATTGCACAATCACACAATACATCTGGGAATCATCAAGCAAGTCAGGCCTTGCGTTTTTGGATCCGCTTTCCCCCTTGTATTTATCCCATAGTGAAAGTAGATATGGTGGATACCTGCCCTTCACAACAGCCACTTCCAAAATATCGACAAACCCATCTAACTGTTTTACCAATTTCGAGATGCTAAGTTCTTGAAGGATATCCTGAATAAGGGCCTGTTTTAGTTCCTCGTTTCCAAAAGGAATAATTTTGTAAATCTTGGAAATCCCTGGCTTGTTGGTTTCCTGGATAAAAACTTCACTGAATAACGCCTCATTAAGTTTGGCAAAATTTCCAATCGAAGACGCTCTATCAATATACGATTGAAAATCCATTACAGACGGAATTTTGCACATTCCCAACAACTTTTCCATTTGCCAAATGTTATGTTGCTCAACCGGGACAGCGATGGCCAGCGATCCTGCCGCATCAGGCCGTGTTAGGGACAGTAGCGATGTACTAGCCCGTAACTTGTTTTTCAGCTTTTCCCGCGATGTCTCAATAGGAGTCGGCAACGAGATTATCGGTTTCTGACCCTCAGAGTTATCTGAAGGAAAAGAAAATGATGACATTCCAAGAAATGATTTACGAGAAGAAATATTGTTGCTCGAGCCCCGGAAAATTAGATTAGTACTAGATGATTTCGACATGATGGATTTGCGCATATCCGTAAATGACAGCTTTTTGTTGGCAGTCTGTAAGGGGATCGGATTAGCACGTACAGCAAGATTATTAGAACTCGAGCTAGGTTGAGGAGTACGAGGCTCGTTCAGAGCAGGCGTCAAACGCGTTGGAGAAGGATCGCGCTTGAATGGTTTAAACAAACTAGACTGAGAAATAGAGGCAATTACTGAGTTTCTGGATCGGTGGCCACGCTTATATGGCTTGGGATCCTGGGTGGCATCAGGAGTGGGTGAAAAATGATCTTCGCATTCAACAATTCCTGTTGGTAGCGAAATGCTGGCCTTGGAAACCTTTTTACGGTATTTCATCTTGTCCTTTTTGTAGGACAGCATGTTTGAAGAAAAACCACTCTGACCCAAATGTGTATCATCCTTGAATGACACTTGCGAAGGAGACGGACCAGAACCGTAAAAGCTGGGAACAGTTTGAAAAGACATGGCAGACATGGCAGAAACAGGCGAATTAATGGATACCTCAGAAGACACTATGCTGGAAGGGGTGATGTTTCTGGAATCGAATGAATATGGAGGAAAGCTGGTGGGACTGTCTGAAAAATTAGTGTGGTCATTGTGAGTATAATGCTGACGAGGTTTGGCTTGGGGAACGGAAGGCTGGGATACAGATATTTTAGGAACAGGGAGTTGAGGATCGGCGGGTTGAGGGGAAGGGTGAATATCTAGTTGGTAAATGTCATCATGAAGAATAGAAGTGAGATTTTCTGTAACAGTGCTTCTTCGAAGGTTATTTGAGACTGAGGAATCTACAGATGTTTGTGTCAAGTCCTCTGCAGAAAGGAGACACTCTGCGCTCATAGTAGGAGGAGCATAGTCCACAGATATTATGGAAAAATGGCGAAGAGTAGACATTGTTGAAGCGGTAGAGGCATGTTTTGAGCGAACAATAGAGCAAGCACTCGAGTTGGATGTGGCGGTAGAAATTGAAGATGAAATGGAAGCATTATTGGCATGTCTAGGATCAAAAGTGCTTTTGGCTGAGGCGGAAGAAACATCAGGCTCAGGTGAAGGAGGGCGTAGGACTAACTTTGACGAAGGGAAAGCGAAAATCTCATGCGAAGAAGAAGCTGGTGAACGTATTCGATCAAGTTCCGACGCAGTTTCAAGTTCCCACTGACTTGATAAAACATCGCTACTAAAAGAGTCCTTCGCACTTATGGATGTGCTCTGTGGATTTGAAAGTTCAATGATATCCAGAGACCCTAAGGAGACAGCTGGTAGCTTACTGGACAATTCACCAAGAGAAGGAGTCTTTTTGAGAGATAATTCAGCTTCAATGGCTTCTGATAGAGACCCAGAGTTAGGCTCATCCCATAATCTCTTTTCAATATAAGGTTGAGTGAGAGTGGCCTTGTGATGGGCCTTAGTACGGCTATAGCTCTGCTGGGGTGGAGAGGGCAGACTGGTACTAGTCTCACCAGAGAAGGATCTAAAGAGGGAGTTCTTACGAAAGTGCCTGGACTTTTTTAGGTTGGGACTGCTTGCAGCGTTTGTAGGAGCCACGGTCGATGTGATGGCCATTGGATACAAAAGTCTACAAAGTTAGCATATTAAACCAAATATGAAATACACAGAGTTCATACTAGATAAAGGATGGTTGACGTGCAAAGAAATCTGGCAAAAAAAAGACGATTATTTTAGCAAAAAGGGAGAGTGGAAAAGAATGGGCGACACCTATTGAGTATAAATAGCCATGTGCCCGAAAAACGAGAGCAATTGAAGAACAACTATAGAAAATGAAAGACAAGGAGAAGCAAAAAAGAAAAAGAGCGAATATAAAGAATGAAATCTTTCTACAAGACTAAGGAGCTGAAAAGGAGCGGATTTGAAGAGGACAAGAAGGACACTAAAAGAAAAAAAAATAAGAGTTTTTGTTTTAGAGAAAAAAAAAATTGAGAAAAAAAGGAACCGAAAGTCTAAGTATGGTTTTGGGTAGAGTTTGGGTTGGGGTAGCAACGCGTCTCAAACGCGATCCTTTGTTAGAAAAAAATTAATTTGGTGCTAATCAATTGGAACGAAAATGACCGAAAATGACCGAATACGAGTGAATATGAACGAAGAGATGAATGGATAATATTGGGATATCTAAACATTGGCGGAACATTGACACGCATTGTCGCAGATTATTTACAAATGGTCTACAGATGACAGATGATTGATTCCAAATGGAAGGCTGTTTCATAGTACTTTCCATTTAAGGATTTGTGATTCACATTATGAACTAGACAAAACCTAAAGCTTAAGGCAGTGGAGGAGGTTTCGGGAAAGTCAAGTGGAAAGCTTGAATAAGGAATTTGCCTTGTGATTCAGAGGATTTTCAGAGGATTTTCAACGCGGACCTGAAAGTTACAGGAAGCAATAGGGTGGAGAGGAGCATTGAACAGAGACATGCAGATGAAAGGGTGCAGAATATGTATTTGAGTCCATCTCATCTATCATTCAATGGAGCAGCACAGTTTCCACCAGGGAATATTGCTCTGAATACGGAGAAAAGAGCATATCACAATGCTGGAGACCCTCCAGTTTCACAATTACTTGACGTTTAGTGGGGTTCTCTTTCTGTTAGCGTCTTGCTTGTCTTGATATCCTTTTTTCTGAGTATGAATGACCACTTCTCATCTGAATACTGAACCCCTCCATATCATTCCATTCCATTCCATTCAATTCAATTCAATTCATTTTGTATATGTATAAACTTTAACTCTTTTCCTCAACTTTCCTTCTTCTCCTAGTGTTTCAGTTTCATTGCGGGTGTATTTATGACAATCTTCCTGTTGATTGCTCAACACTGGTTTAGAGAGCTCTGGTGTCTTGCCACCGAAACGAAAAGTTGAGACCTTATTTTGACGTATGATATTCCTTGACCATGTGGAAACTGCACTGTTTCTAGGTTTATATTAGCTCAACAGGCCATTGAAATCATTTCTTGTGGATCTGTTCGCAGAAATCGTAGACAAACATGGCGGGTCAGGGAAGCTGGAAAAGCTTAAAACTGAAAAACCTTGATTTTAATCAATTGCTGAAATCATAATTGCAAGCTGAATTTGAAAACTTTAGTTTCTAGGGTCCACTTCTTTCTGGGACCCTTGACCCGATTGAATCTCTTTGCCCTCATTATTCTGTTGTCTGTTCTGCTGTACTTGTGTTCGTCCTTTCAGTTCGCTATCAATGACAAACCTGGATTCGTACTGTGACGATTTCACGTGATCTGATTTTCTGTTGAAATATTGCGGCTTGAGCTTATGGAGAGCAAATTGAGACACACTGGTAGACTTATTCAATTAGCATCAGCAACTAGCCCATAGTCTGGTAGGACATCTGTCAGAATTCAAACACAGAGTGAGATAAAATGTCACGAAACTCTTCTTCCAGGCTACAAACCAATTGCAGGGAGCCAATTAATGTTTGCAACCAAAGCATCTATCAATACTAAGGGAACATTAATCAGACAAGCACATCTACTTAATCCTCTTCTTTGGGTAGTTAAACACAGGTCTTATTGACAGATAACTTGATTACTTTTTGCTATTCAAATACAGTCATGTTTGCTACAGATGGGAATTCAGCCTGGTACGAGAAGTATTCACCAGAGTCATGAATATCCAAATACATAGGTTCGTGTGAACATATGCTATCTATAGAGATTCCCAAATTATTCACCGAAGGATTCAACTGGTTGAGCTACCAATCCTGGTATTAGGATACGACAAGACATTCGGCACAATACTGAATTTGGAACCAGCCTTGCCTGAAAGTGAAACGAACGTAATTCACAAAGATACCCCCTGAAGATGATGTAGTTACTATATGGGCACGCTAAATTCTTGTCACGCGCTTTGGATTACTGTTCATGATTAAAAAAATACGGGGAGGCCCATTTTGATGTATCTCCGCTGTATCTTTGTAGACGGACTAAGATGTTGCCTGTCGGCCAGAGCGATCTTCCGGATGGATATTCAGTATACTTTTACTTCCATTGCTGCCATTAAATGTACGACATAAGACTACCTACACTGGTTGATGTGGATAGATTACCGTTCGGCCTGAGATTTGCTAAATTAAGCACGAAACCTATCCGGTAATAATACATGACTACGAGACCTTTTGACAGCTAAATATGAAATAAAGGACAGGTGTGATATAACCTCAGATGGGCTCAAAGTATCAGGGTGTAGTAACTCCGGCCTTCGAATAAATTGCCTTCGGACTTTTATCAAGGGCGCAGAGGAGTTAGATAATATGGAAGAGAGAAATGAAATAGTTCATTGGTTACGGTGTCATGAATGTAGAAGCTGATAATATTGCAAGTTTGTTATAGTGAAGGTACTAAAAGCGATTATATGACATCAAACTACTGAAGCTTCAGGATGGAAGTTCTCTTACAAGATCATCACGTTAATCTTGAATGACTGGAATATATAATATCGAGCTAATTCTTTTAACAATTCAAGGCAATGAGATGTACTGAAATATCCAGACTGGGGCTCAGTGGTTGGCGAATTCAATTCGGTTTTCTTTTGCATTTGCTCTGATTACCTTCTTCTCTGCAGTTGTTAAGCTAATCACGTTAAACATGGCAGACACTAAAGTTTTCCAGTAAAATTAAGCCTGTAAACATAAAAAATATATCTGACCGCACCCTCTAGACTAAACTTCAGGCTTTTGATCAACCATCCAAGTATAAAATGACCTGGGTTAACAAGTACCAAAAATCAACAAAGCTACCAAAACCTGGTCCGAGCGTAAGCTGGGGGGAAATACGTATAACCCTCACCCTTATGCATTAAGCCTCATGCAAGAATTCCAGAACAGAACTTGGCACTGAGCTTTACCCGTCTTTCGTACGAAATGCACGGAAATCAAAAAAAAAAATCACAGAATTTCACAAAACAGCCCCAAAATGCCATTATACCAGAATGCCAGAATGTCACAATTCCAGGCGCGCGTAGGTAGCATTATATTTCTTTATTAGCTTTTCTAATTTCAAATTTCTTCCTCCTATCTGTCACTTTCTATCAGCCACCTCCTATTCAACTTTACTTACCTCCTATTGTTATTTTTTTCCTGATTTCTTGCTTTGTATGGCACACATCGCTTTGACCACATAAAACCCCTCTTAACTCTACATCTTTCTAGTAACAGACACCGATGCCTGAACCTGTCTCCCTGTCACTGCCAACAACCGTCATGGCCCCCAAACACCTTTCCTCCTTTCCAGACTCGCTTCCTACATCGCATCTTCCGAAAACGCTCCTTTCCAGTCAAATGAACAGCTCAACGGACCACCATCAACCGCCCTCAACTTCACTGAAGCAGACAGCGACTTCGGCCCAAACATCCGTTGCCGTTGCCACAGATGATGCCGACTCTGACGAAGTGGACCCTTCAGTAGGTCTGTACGACCCTAAGAAAGAACGCATTTCTGCACTTTCCGCCAGGTCTACGAAATACCCCAGCCAGCACATCAAATTCACATCAGCAGAAACCGAGTCAAATACTCATGCCAACGCCTACACTTTTGGTTCATCAACATATAACAGCCCTCTGAACTCCCCTGGTCAGGAGCTTGGAAATTTCACTTCGTCTGACGACCTCAGCGATTTTGATGATATAGATGGGGGGACAATAATACAAGCCACACCATCAGTACCAACAACGGTCAAAAGCAAAGACAGCTGCATGCGCAAAACGCCGGACAGTCACCATCGTGTACGTGGGTCTCGCAGCCGCAGTGCTGGCGGATTCAACGGATCATCTCGAGCTGGTGCAACTGTGGAAGGCCATTTTATAGACCCTAACTCTCCCTCAGCGGCCTTCGCACACAGAGTCGCTTTTGACACCTTTGGAAATAAGTATGCAACGGATTTTTCCTTGACCTTACAGTCCAAACATCAGGGCTACAAGTTCTCCAGGCTCTCACGTACTTTCATGTGCGGAACAGACAAGAACAAGTACTCCGAAAATGCATTGTCTTGGCTGATGGAAAAACTAGTAGAAGATGGAGACGAAGTACTATGTCTCAGAGTGATCGATCCCAGTTCCAAAATTTCTAGTTCAGATAAGGCACTGGAAGAAAAACAGTACCAAGATGAAGCGCACAAATTTTTGGAACATATGATATCCAAAAACACACGAGATAAAAAGATTTCACTCATCCTGGAGTATGCAGTGGGTGGAGTGGAAGACAGAATCAAGCGAATGATCCAATTATATGAACCATCTATTCTTATTGTTGGCACAAAAGGTAGGTCCATCGAGGGTTTCAAAGGACTACTCCCTGGATCTGTGTCAAAATGGTGCTTGCAACACTCTCCTATCCCTGTCGTGGTTGTGAAGCCAGTTAGTAAACGAGAGCTTCACAAGAGTAAACGAGAAGCGGACCCGCATCAGCTCTCATATCTGGATATGGTTGCTGCGCATCCAGATGAGCGACCTACAATATATGAACACATGAGTAGTAGCAGCCTTCTAGCACCGCAGTTGCCAATGTATTTACAAAGAGACTTTGCAAGTACCCAGTCATCAATGGTATCGTCCATGGAGTCTTCCGTGACTTCTCTTATCCAGCCTGAACGAGTTGGTCGGTTTGACCGCGAATTAAAATCATCCAAAGCCAGCTCATCCCGAAAATAATGCCCATGTAGGTAATTTGCTTGTTTTGCTTGTTATTAAAAATAACTGTACTATATAATAAATATTTCATGCTCATTCCTCTCGATCAGGATATTGCTTGTTGTATATAAACGGCTGGGTCACAGCTTCTCTAAACCTTTTGACCTTTACTCCACCCCAGCCTCCCACTGATTCCAGTGTACTCCCTCCATCACTGATGGCATTTTTTAAACTTCCGTACTGAGATACCAACGACACTGCATCATTCTTATTAACACCTCGGACTTTGCCCATGACCTCTAACAGTCTTGCCTCGTAGTCCTCCGTAACCTGCCCTTGAATAGCCTGGGCGGACGCAGCTTCCATAATTTTCAGCTGTGAAATGTATGTACCTGCTTCTTCAGCATTCCATGCCAAAACAATAGTAAAGTCTCGTAGTAAACTTATTTTAGTTAGTTCCTTCAGCGAGTCTGCATGATTTTCAATATCAACTACTACCAGTAAAACTCTCAGTTGATAACCTTCTGATGATGACGACTCACCACGCCCGTTCAGCTTACTCATTCTTATATGAATATACTCTGGGTGGAGGCGATGATATTTGAGAGATAAGAACAGCACGCAGCTACTTGTACCTGTAACGTAGTCCGCCGTGATGTCGCCCCATTCCCACGGTACGTTGCGGATGAACTCTAGGACCTTGTTTCCCTTTTGACGCGGTGATACTATAACCCTATTCTTTCCAATAGGCCGCCGTCGCTTTACACCTGCCGCTGTGATAGAAGACGGGGCGACTGAGGATATGGGCCCTGGTGTTGTGCTGATTTGTGGTTGAATTTCGTTGGATGCGTTTCTAAGGTTTCCTGGTGCTAGTTTAGATCGAGAAGAACCACTAGAAGACATAGAACCTTTGCTAGTAGTAGAATAAGAACCTTGAGTAGTCACAGAAGACCCTGAAGAACTTTGTGCTCTTTCAGTTTCAGATGAGCTCAGAGAGTTGGGTTCGCGAGTTATAATAGACAATGTTTTTTTTGGCAGCGGAGTCTTAATTGCATTATTAGCCACAGAAGACTTCATAGCCGCAATAGACTGCAAAATAGACTGGGTTCGATTGTCATCCATCCCATTTTTAGCTGGTACAGAACCTGAATCTGAAGACTTCTCAGTCATGTCGAGGTAGATGGGTGATGCTTAGTGAGTAGAGAAGATCTCAACTTTTTTTTTCTGTTCCTCCACCACATACTTTTGTCCACTCCTGTACTATATTGATACATTTAACAGCAATGGCCGAACAGAAACAGACTACAGGTAAGAAATATATGATTAGTCTTAAACGCATTTACTAAATTTCTACTCTAGTTGACGTCAATTCGTTAACAACGCCCCAGCTGGCCGAAGTCCAGCAGCAGCTTCAACAGGAGATCGACCATTTGACTGGATCTTTTCAAAAGCTTCAACAGGCTCAAATGAAGTTCAACGAGTGCGGCGAAACCGTCAAGGCTACTAGCAAACCGGAGAACGAGGGTATGTGGCAATATTTCATTGCAAAAAAAAAAAAAAAAGAATAAAAAATAGAAATAAAATCCATACCTAACTCTGAATTCATAGGCAAAGATATTTTGGTTCCACTTACCAGCTCGCTTTACGTACCAGGAAAGATCGTTGACTGTGATAAGGTTATGGTTGATGTCGGTACAGGCTACTATGTTGAAAAGGTACGTTTCTATAATTTTTTATTGCCGATAATCAGAGCTTTCTAACATTCTGCCATTACAGACCTCCGCAGATGCTATCAAATTCTTTGACAAAAAGTCGGCCACCCTGAAGCAAAACTTGGTTGATCTCGAGAAGATAGTAAGCACCAAGTCCTCTAATATGAGGGTTATTGAGGATGGTAAGTTAATCATTGATTCTACTCTGATCTTGTTCTAATAATTCGTCTAGCATTGAAGCAAAAGATAGCCCAACAACAGGCCGAGAAGAAAGCTGCTGCTAAGGCTTCAACTTAATTTCAAACCAGAAATCAAAGTACCTCCCTGCTCTATATAATTCACATGTATCATTCTATTATTTATCGTCCTTCTGAGTATCTAGTTCAATAGTAACTGGTCCATCATTTACAAGAGCCACATCCATCATGGCCCCAAAAACACCATCTCCCACATCTTCTTTGCCATTTGCCAGGCCACTAGCAACCTTTTCAAGGACCAGAGAGTAGAGCTCTCTTGCGTGGTCACCCTTGGCAGCAGCATGAAAATCAGGCTTTGCGCCTTTCTTGACATTAGCCAGTAGCGTAAATTGTGAAACTTTCATTGATGGTTAGTTGAAAAATAAATGATGCAAAAATATCACCATCAAAACTCACCACATAAAACCTTGCCGCCAATATCTACTACATTTCGTTTCCACTGACCTGATCCATCCTCATTAGGCCACAGTCGTAGTCTCAAGATTTTGCTGGCGATTTTTTCACAATCATCCTCCGTGTCTTTGTGTCCAACTCCAACCAATACGAGGAGACCTTGATTGATCCTTGTTTTGTTCCGTTAGCACCGAAGTGGTTCACCACACACTCCCCAAAAAGACACTTACATTGAAACCACCTTATTGTCTACAGTGACACTGGCAGATTTGACTCTCTGAATCACTGCTCTCATTTTAACTACTTGATAACAACTGGGCGTTTATATTAATATTAAGAGATATGGATGATGGGAGAAATGGAAAACATGGCAATGTTATAACCTTACAAAAATCAAGCATTTCTAATATTTTTTACAGTGCTTTTTGACTTTCTTTAAGAACATTCATAATCCTGCTTCCGCCTTTCTCACTCACAACTGTACTCAAACGAACGTATTATATTTTCACCATGACCCCTTCTAATGGTGGATACGGCGACCCGTCTTCATACCCTCACCACTCGTCTGGGGGCTTCTCTTGTGCTTGTTCTGGCACGAAATCCCATGCTGAAAAGCCGCCCGAGCCTTCAACTAGCTTTGACACAGAGATAATGCCTCCACATTATACACAGATATACAGCTCATCAAACTTCAAAACTCGGCCAAGCAATCAAAAAACACAGCAAACCTCGGCCGGCTCCTCTGCGGCTTCTACAGCATCTGGCCCTTCTCCTCCAGTAGTTTCTCGACAACAGGTGAGAAAAACCCAGCGAGTTCCAAAAACATGTACGTCATGTGCCCGGAAAAAAATTAAATGTGATAAAGTCATTCCCTGTCGACCTTGTATTGAGCGCGGTGAAGCTCATTTATGTGCTCGTGAAGTGGTTCTTGTTAAGGGACTGATTCACAACGTGGATGCTACGAATGAAGGAAATGTACCTCAACCATTTTTGACTGAGATGCGAAGATTAGAAGTTGAAAATGTAGAGCTTCTTAAGCAAGTCACCTCTTTGCAACAACTGGTGGTCCAACTGAAGTTGCAGAATAAAAAGGGTACCGTGAGGACCGATCGATCCACACCCTCTCGATCAGGTCTGAATGGACTTGTATCACCAACAAATTCGCCCGAGGCAAGTTCGTTGTCACCATCTTCTCAGTCCGATGTTTCTGTTAATAGCTATGCGACAGCCTTACAATATTTGACTATTGGAATCATCGAGGAGGATGCTAACGATGGACCACTGGATTCCGACCTCCCACAACAACAACGCGCCAAATACCTTTCAAACTCTATAGACACTATTCCTGCATTTTCCCGCAAACCCTTAGACCGAAAAGATAATATTCCATCATGCCCTTCTTGTTCAATTGGAGAAATGAGCAACTGCTTTGCTGCCCGTTTACCCTTTACTGAAAACTCATCCAACCAGAAAATCTTCCTTGCTCTCGCTTTTGAGCTTCCTGAGATTACTCGTAAACAATCTACTATGATTGTTCAGTATTCCCTTGAATGCCTTAACTTTTTTCATAGTGCAATTCACCCTCCTAGTTTCTACCTTGAACACGATTATTTTTGGAATTCGGATCAACCTAAAAAGCTCAACCATGAATTTGATAGGGTTCGTGGTCAGTACTTGTGGGCATCTATATGGTATGCTGTCTTGTGTCTTGGAACCTTCTACGCTGATGAAACCTTAAAAGAGAATCTGGGTATGGACGCGCAACTACTTAATGTGATTCCCCACATGCTTTTTGCTGCTTCACTGGAGTGTCTCCACCGAGGAGAGGTATTCAAATACCCTGATATAAGATCAGTGCAGGTGTTTTGTGTTCTGGGTCCTTGCTATCAGGCGTTTTCTGGTATCAATATGCGTAACAGTCTGCTTAATACTATGGTATATATTTCACAAAGGCTCAACCTTGATAAAATTGATTCAGAGGAAAGTCTCAACTTGATCCAACGAACTGATTATGGGGATGTTGATAGCTCAACTCGATTTTTAGACCGAGAGCTTGGCCGCCGTATCTGGTGGTCTGTGGTTAATTCGGACTGGCTAGATAGTACTGGAAGGAATTCGATCATTTCACCTGGATCGTTTTCAACTGTCATTCCAGGAAATTATAATGATGGCGATCTTTTAGAGTATATTGATAGTCCTGGAACTGGCGAAGGAGTGACAATCCCTGCTCCTTGCTCTTCAGAAGTGTTTACTGTGTCTACATTCCACATTTACATGGCCAAACTTGCTAGTCTTAAGCGCAAGTACTATTTTGACTTGGAAGTTTCTCCAACTGGTACTCAACTTGAAGGTTTGCTGGCTGCCAATGAGGAGTTAGACAAACTTTCCCTTTCGTTGCCCTTGCCATTAAGACAAAGCAAATCCAAATATATATATGGAAACCATGAGTCTCAGGCTCAATCTTTACAGCGATACCTGATTCAAATTGCCACCAATTTTGAAAGCTTAACAATTAACCGGACTATGGCTGTATACCTTCCCAAAGCTGAATGGAACAAATCTTGTCGTGACATGTGCTTAAAAAGGGCCCATACATTGCTATCACTTTGTTCTATGCCTGTTCCACTGGCATTCAAAAAGCATCCCATGGTTTCTGGAAACGGCATTTCTGCAGCTGTTTATGTTTTACTAGACTTGCTCGATGACGGTTCATCGGCCCACATTAGCGAACGGCTTGATTGGATTCAGAATTTCCTGCCTGTTTTAGAGGAGCTTCAAAAATATCATTCTCAAGCACGAAGAGGGATCAGTATCATTCGAAAACTGATTACGGGAGTGCTTTTGAAATCTGAGAGCACTGCTAAACCTGGCAAAGGAAGACGCAAGCGACAGCATGAGCCAAGTGAACCTGCCCCAAGTTTATATGATATTATCCAAAGACTGACAATGCTACCAAAAGTGAGTACTGCGCCGCCGAAAACAACCTCAAATATTCTCGACTCCGTCAGTTCCAACAACACTCCTTCACAATCCGGATCAACGTCAAATGCATTGGAATTTGGGCAATCGCTTTCTCCTGACTCGGTAGTCAGCATTAAAGTCGAGAGCCGATCTTCCCCTTTAACCGCTGATCCCTTCCAAAATACTACCCCTCCAGCTCCAATGAACCATATTACCCCAGTTAACCATATCACCCCAGTAAATCATGTTAGCCCAGTAAACTCAATGAATGGAGTGAGCCAAGAGTTTATGGTCTCGCCACAAGAGACTGGACCTAACTTTATTCCATCACAAGTACCACCAATAACTTACCCTAACAATTCATTTCCAGGCCAATACGTTCCCTTTGACCAGGCTCAACCCCAGCCGTATATAATGCCCATGCCACAACCTCAATCCTATGTTCCGCCGCCGCCTCCACCTTCATCAGCTTTTCCCATTCCAGATGCATCAGCAGTTACCTATGAGGATCTTGAAATTATGTGTGGCCTGAACAACCAGGATTGGGATACTAGCGTGGTTAACTTTAGTACTGATTTTGATTTTGACATGTCTATATTACAACAACCTCCAAGAGACTGTCCAGATGATTGTTGAAGACACAAGAAAACGCGGAAGTTTTTATTTTTTTTAGATTTGTTTTGTATTGTAATTGATTTTTTATTTTTATTTCTGTTTTTTCATTAGGGAGACAAACAAGTACAAAAGCATTCTGGGTTTATCATTATTTTATTACACTAAATTTTATGTTAATTTTCAAGTTTTTTTTCCTTCATTATATCGACCGTTTCCCGTTAATAAAATATTGAAATAAACAAAAGAACAGAATCCCTGTTTCTTTTATTTTTACAAATCAATCTTATCACCAGCAGATGCCCAATTTAGCATATTGAAAAGCCTTCCACACCAATATTGCACCGACAATTGCAATTGAGTACCAATATCCTTGACAGACTGTAACCATGTTTTCTGAAGTGGGGCCTGGCCTTGAGTTACTAGCAAATACTTTTCCTTCGCGTATTTAAGGAGATCATCTCTAGACATGGTTTTCTTAGGAGTATTACCAAATGAATCAACGTAGGCCTTTAGCTGACTGTCAGTCCAAGTATCAAAGGCAGCCTGCTTTGCATTTTGAAAACCTGTAGCAACAGATTCATAAGCATTTTTACCGGCGTTATTCTCAAACAAAGAATTGAGATAGTTAGAAGCCCAGTTAACAAGCTGTTCATGAGTGCCTTCGGCTTTTTGGCCTTGCTTGATTGACCAATTTTTTATATCCTTTGAAGACCAGCTATCAAATGACCACGATGACTCTCCAGCCTTAGCGAGCCTTTCAGTACTCGTTTTTAATACTTGAAAGTGTGCTTGTGCATATTCGACAAGTTCTTGTCTAGACATAGTGTTTGCTTGAATTTGATCTCCTAGCGAGTCAACATAAGATTTTAGCTGACTATCAGACCATGAATCAAAAATATTTTTCTTCAAAGATTCAAAGGAATTAAGAACTTGTTGACCAGCTGGAGCAGCTTTATTGACGTGCAATGAATTGAGATACAAAGCTGCTGAGTCTGCAAGCTGTTCGCGAGAACCTTCAGCTTTTTGGCCTTGCTCAACTAGCCACTTCTTGAGGTCTTTTGAAGACCAATCATCAAATAACCAAGTCTTAACAGCATCTGCAGTACTATCTTTGCTAGAAGCTAATTTTCGGGGATGGCTTCTCGCATATTCAATAAGATCATCTCTCGACATGGAACTTACTTGCTCACCAAAAGATTCAACATAGGCCTTGAGCTGACTATTTGTCCAAGAATCAAAAGCGGTCTGTCTAGCAGATGCAAGACTAGAGGCAACAGAATTATATGCATCTTGACCAGCTGAGCCAAAACTACTGGCTTTAAGGACTCTTAAATAAGCATCCGCAGAATCAACAAGTTGTTCCCGCGTTCCCTCTGCTTTCTGACCTTGTTCAAGAAGCCATTTTTTTATATCTTCTGAACTCCAGTCCTTAAATGACCAGGTTCCTACGGTCTCAGCAATGCTATCTTTGTACTTCTCGAGCAAGCTGAGAGTATCACGGGGATTAGATGATTGTAGCCAAGGGATACCAAGTGAAGCCAAAAAGGCTTCAAGACGAGAGCCTGACCACAAATTGTACGTGTGATCCACGAGGTTATCAACAGTATCAGTGGCCTTTGACAAAAATGGGGTAGTATGCTGAGCCTTATAAGTAGTCCAAGTACTAATGTCATCAACCAGATATTGAACATTCGCTCGAGCAACATCAACGAGCTGTTCTTGCTTGTATGAGGCAGCGTCTTTGAGTGAAATAAGATCATGCTGAAGAAGCCAAATTTGAAGATCAGGCTTAGTCCAGTCTGAAAACACGTTCGGGAGAGTTTTTCCAGTTTTGTCAAAAAACTTGCGACTTTCAAAGTTGAGGAAATCAGAGCATTTGACAACTTTGTATTGACCTTCCAAATAAATTAATCTCAGGTTTCGACGCAATATTGACACCAAAGATTTGCGACCATCGGATTTGGAGAAAGGAATTGACCTCTTTTTGAGAATATCTCTCAAATCCTGAGTTGACAATTTCTCAAAAGTCCAATCACCAGGATAATATGAAGTACCGGAATGTTTCTTTCTTAATAGTCCTTGAGCTTCCTTGACAAGTTGTGAGTGTGTCATAGCTTCCTCGGCTCGTTTCTTCTTTCCAAGAAGCTTTGCAAGCTCATCTTTAGTCCAATACTGGTATACCCAAGTAGATACATCTTGGTAAGCGTCGGAAGTCTGTTGGGCGGTCTCATCCCAAACACTTCCAACATTCTTGACAAGATCATCCTTAGACTCCTCTAAAGCCTTACCAGCCATTCCAAAACGTCTCTGGGCGTATGCCTTCAAATATTGAGGACTCCATTCGGAGTATGGTCTGGTGAATCCATCCCATTGAGCTGAAGCTTTGTCCAAGAGCTCTTGGGTCTTAGACCTTTTCGAATATGGTATATTGTAATCATCAAGGAAGCTATATAATTGTTAGAGTGTATTGTAAACGAAAAAAAAGTGGCAAATAATACTTTTTCAAAGATTCTGTATCCCATTTGCTGAGCACTTTTTGTGCTTCAGAAGAAGCCGAGCCTGAGGAAGTTGCCAGGACACTGCTAAAGGCAATTGCCAACGACAATAAACAATTATGGAGTTTCATTTTGGTTCAATTCAATTGAAGATTTGCATTCAATTCAAAAATAAAATGAAATGAAAGAAGATTGTTGTCAGAATAAATTAATTAATAAATAAATAAATTAGAATAAATGGTATATTTATTTAATCGAATTTTGTTTGCTCTTTGAGGGATGCGATACCATATTTATTCACTTTTGGGGATGTTTTATTTATTTATTTATTTATTCATTTATTTATTGTTTCAATGTCATCAAATGAATTGCTTAGGTTGCTAACACAAGCATCTTCGAATTTTAGCACCTGGTGTTCCATGGGCACAACCCAACATCAGAAGGTTGGTCTAGGGCCCACAAATTCATCAAACAGTTCATGGTGTATGGGTTGGGACTCACAGGCTTTTTGACAGATCCAGATACAAGCCGCCTATGGCACTGATGGACTGGCAATCTTTATAAGAAAATAGAATAAAATATAAAATAAACTAAAAAACTCAATTATGAGCACATCTCAAAACTTGGTTGGCTTTAGGCTTACCTAGATCATTCTCATTATTCAGAATCCGCTGAGCCAAGCTTTGTGAAATTCCTGCCTACAATATGCTGTTCGGTGTTCGGTGTTTAGATGAAATTAGCCTAGTAATTGTAATTTTTATTATTAGCTTATTTAAACCAGTCTACTTTGATAATGGTTTCAGTCCATACCGTTTATAAAGAGTAATTTCAGGCGTGATGAATTTTGAGACGGTGGATTTGCCCTGAATAAACTAAAGACTTTTGTAGAACTACCTAAGTAAATATTTTTGATACATCCCTGATTCGAATAATAGAACCACCTGCTGTCTATTACAGTAGAAAATATGAACATATTTGTTCAAATAGAGTTTTAAGAATCAATAAAACGTCTTCTACAAGTGCACCACAGCGATGCCTTAACGACCCAACCACTATTCATACGGATTGAACGCAATTGGTGCTCAATATTTTGTAACCATACTGAAACTAATAAGTAATAAACTCTACGAAAAAGGCAAAATTGACCCAACAATCTACTGAATAGTTATTACAAACATAGCCTTCCTTTTTCTCGGAATGTGAAGCTTTTTTGGATTGTAAACTGGCTTAGGAAACAGAATTTTTTTAAATGTGCTTCCTAACTTTGCGTAAGGTAATCTGATGATAGTCTTTTCATTATATCAAATTTTGTGTCAAAAATAATATCATTTAGCTATAAGTAAGTTAATGTTTTTTCGTATAGTCACCAGTCTTTCAAATCCTCTGTAAAATGACCAGAATAAAATGCACCGTTGAAAGTGACTTTTTGAAATATGCAGTGGTTACAAATAACTTCAGATGCCTTGGAAATTACTACGGGGTAAAGAAACTAAAAACCCGCACTGAGAATGAGTTATTCAACTGAATCAACTAGATCAAACCCGCAAGAACTGCATGTAATCACTAAGGTATAGGAATGATCCACAAACTAATAAACAATAATAAAAATTAAAAGATGATGAAAAGTCACAAAACATTTGGAGTAAATTGGGCTAAATGCCATACAATTACAAGATGAATGAATCTTCAATAATAGCCATACCTTTAACTATTCTAAAAGTTGCTTAGATTGATAAAGTCTGAGGTTTTGATTACTTTAGCTATATAACTGAAACGAATTTTGTGCATTTTTATGAAGATGCATAATAGTAAAAAAAAAATAAATTAACAGCTTACATTCAAAACTAGATTGAAAATTTAGAAATAATACTAATGGCTATACAAGTTAACCTACTGAATACCAATTTGTTTCATTATTATGACTATAAAAGTACGATTTAGCACAAAATTCTTTAAAAATCAAAAACTACACATGTTGTTAAGGTGTCTTCTCTAATCCAACTTTCAGCCAAAATCTAAATTCCGACTTCGTGGCCAAGCTGGTTAAGGCGCACGACTGTTAATCGTGAGATCGTGAGTTCAATCCTCACCGAGGTCGAAGAGTATTACTTTTTTGTTGAGCAAAAGATGCAAATGGTAGATTTTTTTTTTTTTTTTTTTCACAATGGAACATGTCCATTCGTTATTTGGCTTTGTGTGTTAACCAACTTTACAGCCTTTGTTCCTGGAAAAACCATTGCTGTAGCCAAGATTTACAACATGATGTAAAATTAAGTTCTTGGGAAAAAACTAATTTCCACAACACTAAAAGTTCCATGAAAAAGTTTCTATTTAAATATGCTAAGGATCTAGTTTACTAGTAGTTATACAGCCTCAGAAAGGGCTAGCCAAGCATTGCCAGTCCAAGGAGCATAGAAGACTGCTCTCTGTGACGACTCCACACCATTACTCGCATTAATATAAGCAGTACTTAAGTCAGACGAAGAAACGTTTTCTCCCGTCTTAGCCAATTCCAAAGCTGTTTGGGGTTCTATATGACGCCATACATCATAGCTCCAGGGCATGTAAAAAGCTGCTTTGTACCATGGCTCCTTGATGTCTTTACCTTTAGTGTGGTTTATGGCCGCCAACATCTGTGGAACCTGGTTAGACTCGTCTTCAGTCGCAAGCGTGGTCTCAGAAAATGACTTTAACTCGTCTTCTGCTGCCTCGATTAACTCATTATCATGAACAATGCCAATGGCACCAAGAGTTAATGCCAGTTTGCAAGAAGCGCCTGACTTTTCAATGCTTCCAAATAATTGCTCTAATGCGACTTCTTTTTCATCAGCACCACCTTGAGCCCACAGGACTTGGGCCAAAAGCACGATAACATCTTGATCCTCATCAGATTCCACTAATGCACTTTTAAAGCACTCAATTGAGTTACCATATTCATTTAAAAAATAGTAACCTAAGCCGCAGGTTAAGAATGCTGAAAGACGACTTTTCTTTAGTTCATTAGAAAGTTCATCCCCTGGCTCAACGACATCATTAGAAACATCAGATGCAAATTCACCATGTTCGATTGCAGCTTCATATTGACGGGCACCCAAAGAAACCCGTGCTAAATGAGCCTTAGCCTTAACAAATTTAATTAAAAAATCTTGTGTTTCATATGATTCATAGTCTGACTCATAGATTTCACAGAGTTTTGTTGCATGCTCTATGGCATACTCATAGTTAGAAATTCGCTCCATGATAAGTCCTTGTAGATTGAGCGCCAATGTTGATTCTGGAGACAGAATAAGGTACTTTTGCAAACATATCACTGCATTTTCTAGTTTTTCGGCCAACATGACTTCATTGGTCTTGTTTTTCAATTGTTCAAACACGCTAAGGGCATAGTAAAGTTTGGAAACTTTATTCATTCCATTGGAAATCTTGAATGAATGTTCAAAGCACTTATGAGCTTCTTGAGAATCACCTAACACGTGGGCAACAATACCTTTTCCAATCCACGCCGGCGCAAAATCCGGATCAATAATCAGTGAACGACCAAATGCAGCCTCCGATAATTCAATATCATGAAGTTGAGTATAGAATACAGCCAGATTATTCCAGGCAGCTGGATGCTTCGAATCTAAGCTTAATGACCGAATAAAGCAATGCTGTGCCACCGCACCATTTAAATAAAGGCATGCAACACCATAGGCATTCCACACATCCGGATTGTTATTTTGTAGTCTAATCACTCTCTTGAAACAATCAACAGATGTGTATAAAATTTTAGACTCTCTTCTATTAGCCATCAAATAGACACGAAGTTTACCCAAACCCAAATTATACCAAGCAGTAGCTCTAGTATTCTTATCCTTTCTGGCATAAATAAATGAAATCTTCAATAGCAAAATATATAAAGTTTGCAGTTTGTAAATCGGGGTTAATTCCGTGCCTAGATCATCTTCTGAGCTTTCACTGTCCTCTCTATTCTCAGCTGTCTCTGATATACTACTTTCTTCCAAGGACAAGACCGTTACCTCGTCACGCTTAGAAAGAAGTAACATATCCTCATTTTCAGATAAAATAAATGCATTTTCCTTAACCACTTCAATTAAAAGATCCATTGGAAAAGCTGGAAGTTTGGATTGGACTATTAAATAAATTTCACAACACTCACTAAGAACTTTCCAAAGATCTTGAGTGAGTTCAAGTCCCGCTTTGATAGCCTCGCTAGCAGTTTTGATACAATCCGACGCAAGAATGGCTGCCTGTCCAAAAACTTCTTTTTTCAATTCATGTTTACCTGCCATTAACATTGTTTCAATTAAAGCAAATTTGACTCCATTTTCATTTGGTCGAAGTGAAGAAACCTTTTGAAAAGTTCTAATTGCTTCATGAAACCCATAGGTCAATCTTTGAACTATTCCTAAGTGATAAGTAGCAATCCAGTTTTCGGGATCTAGAAGCTGAGCCCTAGTAAATGTTTTAGCAGCGGCAACATAGCGGCCACTATTAGTATATGCTTCACCTAAGCCAACCCATGAATTAACATCTTCAGGCGAAAGTCGAATTGCACTTTGAAAACATTTCACAGCCTTTTGATAGTCACGGGAATTCAAACTGGAAATTCCTAAAGCTCTGTATGGCCAACTAGGCTCCTTTCCAGAACTTAGGCGAACCCGCTCGGACTCAATTACACGAGTCGCAACCACATCCACCAAATCCCACTGCATTGTGTCAGCGAATTCAGTTGCAAGATGTTCAGCAGCTTCAATCTCTCCTCCATCAATCTCAAAGGCCTTGTAAAAGCATTTAGTAGCTCTGACCACATCATTAAGTACGGTAGAGTAAAGTTTACCAAGAGATGTAAAAGTAGGAGCATAATTAGGATTTTCTTTCAAAGAAGAGGTAAAGGCTCCAAATAATGCAGATACGGTTTGCTGATCATATTCTTCTTCGGATTCATGCTCTAACCAATAAGATTGTCCAATTCTCCACCAAATTTGGGCCCTGTAGTCATGGCTTAAGGAATCATTCCCAGCAATTCCCTCCATGGCCTTGAAAAGTCCAGATCTTCCTGCTTCGTATTTTCGCAGCAAAATTTGACACCATGAATACTCAAACAGCACAATCGCATTATCAGGTTGCTCATCCAAAGCAGACTTTAAAAATTCCTGAGCCTTTGAATACTTCGACTGTTCTCTGAAAATTAAACCTTTGCCAATTTTAGCAGCAGTGTATCCAGGTTTCACACTTAAAATTTGGCCAAACAATTGAAGCGCCAGATCAAAATTCTTTGGGGCCTGGTAAAACACATAAGCCATGCCAAGTATGGACTGTAGATGATTTAGGGAATTGGGGCAAGATAAGCCATAAGACTTTTTGAGATTCTTAACAAGGTCCAAAGATTTGATCCCAATATCACTAGCGGTTTCGTACTCTCGGAGTCTAATATAATAAGCTCCCAAAATCCGGCAAGCTAAAAGAGAGGTAGGATCAGATGAGTAACCATCAGTCATATACTCAAGAACGAGAGCAGGAGAAAGCCTGCCATTTCCTTCAATTTCTTCCAGAACTTCTCCTTCAATAGAATCTTCAATTTCGCTAGGATCTGTCTCGAGATTTGAGTCAGATGTATCCATACTTTCCACTTGTAACTCCTGTTGCGCGGACTCAGATCTTGATTGTTTTTTAGAATTGATGACATTAGTTTTTCCCTTTTCACTCTCTTTCTGAGTGCTTTTTACAAAAGTCAAATTTTCAAATGGAGAGATTTCAGACTGCATGAATCCAATAAGCACTTTTGCTAAACTATCATCAGGAAATCGATCAACAAAAGAAACTAGAAGATTTTGATCATAATCTTTAAAGTCCTCAACATCAGCCCATTCAATTTCAATTTTCCAAGCAAGAAGGTCCGGAGTTTTTAGTAGAACAGCCCCAGATGCCATTTCTTTAACTGATGCATGCAATTGTGCTTTAATATTTGCTGGAGCAACTTTAAGGGTATCGTATGTTTGCTTTAATAGTTTTGCTTCAACTGATCTACGTTCTTCTTCTTCATTTGACCAGGAAAGCAGAGATTCGTATAATCGTGGAAGCTGTTGTAAAGAGGTAAGTATTTGATAACAATCAAAGAGGAAGAATGTAAATAGTTACCTTTGATTTTGCATATATTTCATAGATAGCATCTGCAGTTGCCTTACTATCTTTGGAACTGAGACGAGCCATGTTTCTAGATTGATATTTCGATAATGCTTTGTTCTGTGACTTTTCGCAGATCGCAATTAGCTTGGAATAGGTTGCAGTTGGCTGGGGTAATCTCCCCTCCATGTATTCAAAAATTGGACTCCCTGGTAACTGAAAATTTAGGATTGCCATATCATTCACTTCAGATGAATACTTTCTAGTCAGACGTTTTGCATGCTCCAATGCTTCCACAGCTTTGGACATCTCGTTGGTTTGCTGAAAACATGTGATTATTCCTCCAGTAGCACTAATGAATTCTGGGACTGATTTTTTACGTTCGGCGAGAACTAATAAGCCCTTAAATGCCAAAGTATTGAAAGGTTGGATCTCTGTGGCTCGTTGATATGCAGCAGCACTCCGTGTGAAGTTCTCAAGCATTTCTAGAGACTTGCCCAGAAATATAAGCCTGTTGCCGAACAATTAGTATGATTTCCTTTCATAATTCAATAGCATCACACTTACGCAGTATAGTTACTGCCATCAATTTGAAGCGCATCTGTAGCAAATTCACTCGCTACTTCATAATTTTCATTAGATAAAGCGGTTCTTGCTTCTTTCAAAAAATTTTTAATCTGTGACATTACTGTAATATCAAACTTATAAAGAACCCCAAGTAATTTCTAACGATATAATTGTGTGTCAAGCTTGCGATCTCGCTTTATCACAATGCTTATGATGGTGGCAGTAGGAAAATTGTCAAGTATTGCTGGTAGGGATCACAACTATGATCACGTGTAGACAAAATATACTTTTTGTATGGTACGGCTGATTTTTGACGAACATTAATTTTAATGAGATGAGGAATTCAGGTCTTGGATTAAGCTTTGATCTATGAAATATGAGAATATTATATAAAAATACGCAGTATAATGGGATATTTGCCAGTGCTTTGGTGCTTCTATATGGCTGAGAGTGATGAGAAATGAGAGCTTTGAGTATGACCCGGGATAACAGAAGGATAGAAATTTTGTGACTCAAAATAGTCGGATTCCCTTTATTTACGATGGTCACTAAATTTGCCCTGTTTTCATTCGCACTTATTCTCAAGGGATTGTATAAGACCTGGATTATCATCATAAACAACATCGAGCGATCAGGAGGGATTCATATTCCATCTTCACCGCCTTTTTCAAACCTTTTGCACCATTGGATCAGACACTTGGCACTCTATGGTAAAAATTACAGGCACCTTGACTTTCAGTCTGTTGGTATTGGTTGCGTGCCCAATTTTGAGACAGTTTACAGGAATTCTAAGCCTGCTCTAGCTTGGACAGTACTTTGAGTAAAACTAAGAACGTTCGGCCTGCTTGCGGGTTGACCAGCTTCAGATATCCTACTGAGACGGAGGATTCTGATGGAAAGCGGAAAGACTGAGCGAAAAAAGAGGATTTAGGATTGTGGTGTATTCTTGCTAACATTTTTCAATTTACAATTTAAAATTCTCTGACTAGCACTTCCTTAGCACTTCCCTAGCACTAGTAACTATGGAGCGCAATCTCCGAAACCATCTTGGATTTTCTTATTAACTTCAGACACTTCTAGGTAACAATTCGCATATTACTTCTACTGATTCTCCTTCCTTTGGTAATGGTGACAGTGACGATGGTAATGACGTTTTATCATAAACGTGAGTGATGAGTACCTTGATTCTCTCCCATTTCTTCCCGCCAAACATTTTGAATACATCTTAGATATTAATGAGATCTAAAGATGAACTAAGTATAAAAATAGAGGTAAATGGTTGTCAATCCAAAAGTAAAAAAGTTGAAAAAAATAAAGTGCGGGTTAGCTTAAGAGAATAAAACAACATTCAAAATTTGCATTTAGATCAAGAAAAATGAAATACATTTATATTTGTATATGGTGAACTATATTATTCAATGATGTTTCTTATGATCATGCCCTTCGTCATGTTTGTGATTCTTGAATTTGGCATTACGCTTTTTCCACCACCAAGACTTCTGTTCCTCGCTAATATTAAACTTATCAGCTTCATTTAAAGTGTCATCATCATCTTCCTGCTCTTCTTCTTGCAATAGTGACACAATAGCCGTGCCTTTACCACCTGTAGTAGTATCAATCTTATATGTTCCTCCAAGAACAAGATCCTTGGCAACGAGCTCACGAGTACGGCCTAGAGATTCAATTGCACTTACACGATCCAACGTTTCTTCCAAAAGATCATTGAATCCAGGCATACTAGCAATTTCTCGAAAAGCTTGCATCATAGGGACTGAATCAGCACGCACAAAGGAGTTTGAATCAATGGTAAAAATGTTAAGGTTATCGTAGACTTGAATATAATCAGGGCGAGTCATGATCTTTCTTGCAATCCATAGAGGAACTTGAGGTAATGTATGATCTGAACACAACAAGTCACCAGGTGACTTGTCTGCATTTTGACGCTCGTCCATTTCAACTAGAGCTCTCATAAGAAGCATTGCAGAAGACGAGAATTTACCACTTTCCATCACATCATCGTCCATATCTTCTCCAAGCAAACCACATTGGTTTAAAAACCATGTACGTTCACGATCAATGAGATTATGGCAAGCTGTGATTACATCTTGTTGAGCAGCAACTGCGGTTAGATGCTGAGGTCTTCCTCCTACCAAATTGTAAATCTGGTTAGCCTGTTTAACACTCAGTTCCTGACCAAAAAATTGACGTCGCGATCTCTGGATGACATTGACTGCTTCCTTTCGTGAAAGATCTTTGATTGTAATGACATCTAACCTAGTTCCAAGTTTCTTTAGTCGTTCATAAACCCAATAATCATCACTGTTGAAGACCATAGTTACTAGACCACTTCCACTAAGAGCTTCAGCTTTTTGTTGCAGCAGCTCAATTAGATTTTGGCCTCCCTCGTCGTCTCTAATCAAATGAGCATTATTTATAATCAAAATCAACGGTTTTTTAGTTTTCTTGTTCACGTTTAGTGCCACTTCCTCCAGCTTATTAAAAGCTCGTTCAATGTCCAGCAAGGCAATAGTGTCACGAGGTCCTCGCAAAGAAAACAGAGCTCCAATATAATCTTCATAGAAGTGAAAATCCAAAGCTTTACCCAACCTGATTCTAAAGATTTCAGGATCGGCATGAGCATCAACCATTGTGCAATTACTTCCTTGAGCTCTTCTCATTGCTTCCAAGATCATGGACGTTTTTCCAGTTCCTTTTTCACCAATTAATAAGTAATATCGGCCACTAACATTACCAGCAATTACATCATTTAGAAGTTCTTGATTCTCACGATCAACCCTTCATAAATATGTTAGTTATTACTCTCAAATTCAGAGTATGCAAGTATGCTATACTTACCAACCTTCCAGTTCCCCAGTTCTATTGGAATGAACACTTAAGGCAAAAGCTGGATCTCCTGTTTTAAACGCATCTTCAATTTTGCTGACTGCACTCTTTTGATAAAACTCCTGGTATCCCAAGCCTGCCAACGCCAGCATTGAAAGAGATGCCAAAGTGATGCCAGCAGATTCCATACACTTTATAAAAATATCCTTTGCTCGAGAACCTCCTGATTCTTTTCCATCCTTTTTATCTTTACCTTCATCTTCATCAGAATTAAACTCGATACCAGGAATAAATGAGTACTCTCGCGTATGATTAAATGACTGAAGGCTTCTCCTAGGTTTACGAGATAAAGAATTCCAGTGAGGGCTTCCTGAAAAATGGCTGTTGATTGACTTGGCGTGATGTTGTTGGCATTTCAGTCCAAAACTTCTTGAGGCCCCAAGGGGTTTTTTCAAGCAAGTTTTATATGTAGAAATACCATTAGGTTCCAGAGCTCTCAAAGCCCAACCTCTAGTGAACATCTTTTATTCTCCTTGAGACTGGTACAAGGAAGAGTAAAAGAATTGAGAAATGAAATATTTTTTAGAATAGAATTTAAGGTGACATTTTTAACTTTTCAGGCGTTGCTGTTGGCATACATTTCATTTCTAGGCAAAGAGCTTAAAAAAATAACAATAAAAATCTTGGACTGTTTTTTTTAGTGCACAGCCCTTTCCAGATGGAAAATGGGGAATTTTTCATTTCATAGGCTAGTAAAATATCAGAAATATCATCATAGCAATACCTACATTTTATAGCAAAATAGAAATGCCAATATTTACATCAACCATTATAACTAAACTTTTCTATAGCTTTACCCCAGTGTGAATTGCTGCGATTCCAAAACTTAAATCCTCGTAGCCTTCACCTGCTAATGTGAACCCAGCATCTTCAATCATCTGGGAAAACTTAGTTTGAGACGGAAATCGTGCAATACTTTCTACGAGGTACTGGTAAGAGTCACGATCATTCACTAGAATCTGGCCAAGGAGAGGGATGACGTTAAAAGAGTACTCCTGATATATAAGGTCAAACAGTGAGTTGTTAACTTTACTGAATTCAAGACAGCAGAACACTCCACCAGGCTTTAGAACCCGATGAGCAGTCTTGAGAGCCTTGGGGATATTTGTGAAATTTCTAATACCAAAGGCCACAGTGTAGATGTCTTGAGAATTGTCAGGGATGTCATCCAAAGTCTCTGCATTCTGGACCTTGAAGCTGAGTCGTGATCCGTCCTTGTAAATTGTTTGCTTAGACCTTTTCTCTCCTTCCATTAGCATCTCTGAATTAATATCCACAATATTCATTTTACTTTCGTAGTCACCATGAACACGCCCTGCATGGTCTAAAATCCTAAATGCGATGTCTCCAGTACCACCAGCGACATCCAAAAATGACATAGGCTCACCACCTGGCCGTCTGCCAGGATCTAGTTTAGAGACAAAGTGGTTTTTCCACAGGCGGTGAATTCCCATCGACATGGCATCATTCATATAATCGTAATTCTCAGCAACATTTGAAAACACACTTTTTACAAGTTTCTCCTTGTCTTCTTCCGCAACAGTCCTGAATCCAAAGTGTGTTGTTTTACCATCATCGTTGGCGACGGCCTTTGATTTTAATTGGATGTCGTCGTTTTCCTCGACTGGTCCAAGGTTTTTTGCAGCAGGATCTCTATGGGTGAGTCCGCTATACAATCTGTGAGAAAATCCAGGTACAATTCTGGTTCCAGTACGTGAGAGATTCCCCAGAGATCTGAAAATTGCAGGCATTATTGTTTCAACCTTAGGAAGCCAAAAAGTACTTTTTAAAATCAGGTATAGGTCTCAAACTCCCTAACTGGGAGAATTTGCCGTAGAAAGAAGTCAAATGTATGGCAATTACCTCAGCACAGCATTTACCCCAAAGCCCCATATTATTCGTTCAATGATCTAAATTCGAGCTTTCCAATATACCAATATATCAAAAAAAAAAAAAGTTTGATAGGGATAGAAATTCATTAGATTCTGTTTATCTAAAATACATAGAAATTATTCAGTTTAATGCAGCAGCTTTTTCATACAAAAGGTCGACCACGTTAGACATATTTCTGACTGTATCGAGGGCTGCGTCATAAGTAGCGTCAGCCTTTGGCTCGTCATAAACAAATAGCCAACCATTTCCCTGGTCCAAAACTCCATAAAACACTTTATCTAAAATCATTTGGCTCAATTTGCCCTCTACTTGTCGAGCATCTAAACCAATAATTTCAGAAATATGAGTTATGTCGACACATGAAAAAGGCTCAATTACTTTGACCAAGTTTTGCTCTAACAATGTGTCATACAGAGCTGTAAAATGAGAGCGGATAAATGGATCAGAAGACAACTCCTTGCCATAAACTTCTAAAGCCTGCTCAAACTCTTTCAAGCTCCTGTTAGAATATGCAGTAGCAATAGCTTTCATTGCGTCGATATCACGCCCAGCATATTTGATGACTGATTTGTTAGTTAATAGTGCTTCAACGTCTTCAGAAAGATTCAACATGATTTTGCTGAGAAGAAGGTATTTCAGCACAACGATTGCTCGGGGATCCTCCTGACCAGAATATCCTTCAAATGATTCGTAAAAATATGAAAATGCAGTTTTGTAGTCATGGTCCTCGGCTTGCAGAATACCACTGAGATTGTCAAGGTTTGCCTGAGTCAGGGGATCGGTATAAATGGCATTCGCACTTGTTCTTGCACTGGTAAGACTGGCTTTGCTTTTAGGGAGGTTTCGTAAAGCATGATAAACTTGTGTCTCCAGAAGTTGCACCTCAACCAAAGCCTTTTTATCATCTAAGCGTTTAAGTTCTCGTAAAAGACTTGTAATCAAGCCTATAGCATCATTGTACGCGCCCTTCTCATAATATAACGAAATAAGACGAGTTTGAAGATTTTGGCGCAAAAAGTTTCGTTTTTCTTGTACTGCCCATTCGATACAATCTTTGGTAGTGCTGATTTGAATATCTGTGGTATTTGGAACAGTTGCAAAGAGATCAATAAGATTGCGAACTAAGGCCGTTAGAAGAATCTCATCACTTCAAACAGAAGTTACTTACTAATTTTAACAGTTTTTGATTTCGCAAAGGAGCCCAAAATGGTTCTAGAGGTTCGGATCAATTGGGCTAGTTGTTCAACTTTGCTGTGGCAAATGTTAGAAAAGTCTCGTTTTACAATCATAAAATGAAGCATACTTATGATCACGATAAAGCTTCCCCAGCTCGTATAATCCTTGCTCTTGAACTTGAATGGCTTTTTCATCAGAGCCAGCTGGTTTTTCCAGAAGGTTTCGATAAGCAAGTTCAGCTTCAGCTAGATTTTGAGCTTGAGCAAGTTTTCGAGCATTCTCAAACTCAACAGAAATAAAAACACTCATTATTACTAGATATTATTGAGATAAATGAGATTGATAAAAGAGGATATCAGAGGAAAAGGCGAAATGAAGACACTAGGTTGTATTGTATTGATAGTAGTGAATTGATGGTGGAGTTTTCTAGGTTTTCTATGTCAATTCCAGATTCCATATGGAAGGAGGGTAATTACTCAATTCGCGTAGAAAAACAACAAACAAATTCCATTGAACCAATTTTTTTAGCTTTCTTCAAGGAAAATTATTTCATTAGGACTTCAGGAAGAAGGACTGTAGGTGTCATCTTTTTGTTGTGGAAATCAAGTGCTTATATCTTCAGAATCAGACTCTTATATTTCAGTAGCACAATTATCACGAACTACTCCAAGTGTAGCCGTCAATACCTTTTTCAGTATTCTGATTGATTCATATACCGAAAAGGAGTCATGTTTAGCGGTTCAGGCTCTACTGGAACTACGTTTGGAGCATCATCCTCTGGGTCTACTTTTGGGAACCCAGGAAGCTCGTTCGGCAAAGCTCCTTCACTTTCTCTTGCAACTAATACCAACAATAATAGCAATTCCTCTGGTCAAACTTTCAACTTTGGCTCACAGAATCAGTCGAATCCAACTTCAGGTGGTAACTCTGGAGGTTCCCTTTTTGGTCAGCCTCAACAATCACAGCAGGGCTCTTTCTTTGGCGGATCTGGAAACAATTCATTTGGAGGAAGTAATCTGGGAAACTCAACTAATGCTGGAAACACTCAGAATCCTTTATTTTCGAACCCTACTCCAGTGTTTTCGCCCCAACCTAATCAGCAATTAGGTCAATCCTTATTCAAAAAAGATTCGCTCTTTTCTGTTTCTTCTTCTGATGCCGATGTCGCTAAGTTCAAAGAAAGCATTCAAGGACAATCTCAGCAGCCCACTACTAATAATCAGAATAATTTATACCCCGTTAGTCCCAGCATAAATAATACCCCTAGTTCAACTCCTGCATTTCCTTTAAGACACTCTCAGTCTTCAATTACTCTAGGTAATGGTCCAGGATATCGCCGTAGCAACACACCTAGTTGGGCCACTGAAAAGCGTTTCAACCCTTCCACTCCTTCTAATCTTAGACATGTGAGCTCTTTTAACACATCTGACCGTGGCCCTATGTCGGTTCGTAAGGCGTCATTATCGCCTTCACAATCCCCGATCAATTCTTTTGGTAACTCATTTTCTGGGGTTTCTAAGCCTTCCCACGCAAAGAAGAAGAATATTATCCAGGAAGATCCTCCGCCAACGCGAAGCATTTATGACAGTGATTCCTCTAACATGTCTTTGGCTCACAGACCTGATAGCAGCTCTTCCAATCTGCTCCTAGATCGTCGTACTTCAATGTCTTCAAATGCTGGAACCCCAATTTCTTCCACTCCTGGTCGTCCTGTACGAACCTTGGACCATTCTTTGTCTGTTGTTATATTTGGATTTCCTTCTTCTGTAACTCCCGCCGTGGTAGCTCACTTTTCGCGATTTGGAACCATTTCCGAGAATGTTGACTCGTCAAGCCGATTTCCCATCATGTCATCCCCTAACAAGTCCCTTCGTGCACCTCCTACTCCCATCCAAACAGGAAAAAACTGGCTGAAAATCACTTATGATAATCCTACTTCGGCCACCAGGGCCATTAATGAAAACGGAACTCTAATTGCAGGACAATATGTGGTAGGATGTATTCCTGTTACTTCTCAAAATTATAAGGAATTCGAGACTGCTAGTGAGACCTCAATGCATTTAGGATTACAGTCGCCTGGTGAGTCGATTGGCGATTATTCTGTGTTTGATGATACTACAGTTGACTTCACAGATGGTAATATTCTTCCGCCCAGTGAACACGAGGGATCGGAGGACCATTCAACTATTTTATCTCAACAAAATGGAAAATCTATAGGGCGAACTGTTTCAATGCCTTCACTTGCAGGCAGTAAACGGGTAGAGCTGAAAGATGGCCGGACAATTTTTAACAAGTCTGGTAAGCAAGTTCGCTATTCCCCTTCCCTTTTTAAGATTTCCCAAGAGCCGGATCAAGATACCAAGGTGATTGGCAAGCAAGCAGGTGGTGCCCCAGAAAGCGATAAACGGCTTCAGTCAGGAAAGCAAGGTTGGATGAGCTGGACAAGTAAGAAGGCACAAGAGCTTGTTTTTGGTTGGGATGACTTGTAACCTCATTTTAACTATTAAACCGCATTTAAGATAGAATACCCAGAAATTAAACAATAAATAATTAAAAGTTAGTAGACTTGGATATTTTCAAGTTTGTGATAAATGGATGATAGCAGTTCGGTAAATACCCTAACCCACGCAAGAAAACTTTCACATAAAAAGTATTTTGATATTTCACCAGATCAATGCACAACCGAAGATGCTTTCACTTGCCTTTTCTCGCAGGGCTTGCCTGAAATTATCCATATTTAAAGTATTCACATGGAATCCAGTGGCATATTATGGTACCAAAAATGTGAGACCTAATAGAGGTGGTGGCAGCAATAGTGGTGGCAGCAATAGTGGTGGAAGTAGTCTAAAACGAAGTCGAAGACTTTCGCCACATGTAGCAGCAAAGATTGTCGGATCCAAGTCTGGAGGTAACTCCAAAGTCAAGATGGGCGGACGACGAAAAAAGCCAGAAAATCCTAATGCTAATCCAACCAATGATCCAGCATATATGGTTGGTCCTCCTAACAGTGGCAAGTTTGCTAGTTTGAAAATGGTCAAGAAGGGTGAAAGAACAGAGAACAAAGGAGTTCTTAGCAAGATCGATAGTTTCGAAGCTCTGAAAATTGACCCAGGAGTTCGACAAGGCATCATGGAAGGAGTCCTGTCACATTTAGAGTATAAGAGGCCTACGGCAATTCAGGTGCTGGGGATCAAATCGATCCAGGCCCGCAAAAGGTCAACAGATCAATTCCGGTCTTACTTGATTGCTGCCGAGACCGGATCTGGTAAAACATTGGCATATATGGCACCACTTATGAGTAAACTTAAGGAAGAAGAATATACGCGAAAGGACTGGGAACAAATTAAAGATCTTCCGATTGTCCGTTCTGTTGTCTTGGTTCCCACCCTGGAGCTAGTATCTCAAGTGATCTCAACTGTTAAAGGAATTTCCCACTCTGCAAAGTTATCATCCATTGCTTTTACATCTGACCTGTCATACCGTGGTATTCGAGAATCGCTTAAAAAGCGTATCGATGTGTTGGTGTGTACACCTGAAAAGTTTTTACAAGTTTTCAAAGATCCCAATGCTTTAAAGGGTCACCTAAAGTACTGTCGGTTTCTCACAGTTGATGAAGCTGATACTCTCATGGATGAAACATTTGTCGAGCACACGCAAAAAGTCATTGAAGGTGTTCCATCGATTGCTGATCTGGTCTTTTGTTCTGCTACCATTCCACGGCGCTTTGATCGCATAATGCGTAAGCTCTACCCCGATGTGGAGCGCATTGTAGCACCTAATATTCACAAGATTCCTCGTCATATTGATTTCCGAGTTATTGAAGTGTTCAACCCACCATATCTTAATTCTAAGCCACTCGCCTTGCAGCAAGCCTTGTATGCCATTCATAATGATAACACAGAGCCTGGTCTCGTGAAGCGAACAGTTGTGTTCGTGAACAGCAAAGACTCATTGGAACCACTGACTGAAATGGTAAAGGAGAAGGGTTATGATGCCGTGTCTGTTTCTGGTGGTATGGACCTGGCTCAGCGGAAGGAGCTCGTTAATGAGTTTATCGAGCCTATTCCTCTCACATCAGATAAGGAAGGAAGCAGTAAGGTCAAAGTTTTAATCACCACAGATTTACTAGCACGAGGCATTGATATGGACAATGTGCGTAATGTTATTTTGTATGACTTGCCATACTCTTCTGTTGACTTATTGCATCGTGCAGGCCGTACAGGACGGATGGGAAAACGTGGGCGGGTATTTCTTTTTGTAGATAAGAAAGAAAGTCGAAGCTGGGTAAAAGGACTTGAAAAGGTCGTGAGACGAGGAATGGCTTTAGCGTGATTGTACATAATCTTTTGTAAATAGTAATAGTAATTTTGAGAGTCCATGTGTTGGTGGAGCTTAATTTCGGGTAATAGTGCGGCTGTATTTTTTTATATTCTTTTTTTGAAAATTCTTCCACTATTCGTTGTAGTGAACGCAAGAAAGATGGATGGAATTTTTGAAGAAAGCAAAGTCTTGAGTTCGCTTGAGCAATGGGCCAAGGACGCAGATATGCTTGTGGACGCAGAGAGTGTTAAATTATATCATAGTAAGATAACATATCTCTTAATTGGCAATTTTATTAACTAATACTGATAGACACGTCTGGTTCTGGATCAACACTTGTTGCTAAGAAAGCATTAAAAGGAAGCCCCGAATCGCCGGTTCCTGTTATTCACTGTCCAGAACAGTATATTGTAGGTCCACGAATGGCGAAAGAGTTGTTTGGAGAAGATCTTTGGAACACTCAACAAGGATCTTTGCGACAGGGCCTCATTAAATTGTCGCTTTTAAGTTCAACTTCAAACAAAGTGCAGACATACATTTTGGCATTACCAAAGGTACTAGATAGTCCAATGTTTTGGAGTGAAGAAGAGCAAGAATGGTTGAGAGGAACTAATATATTTGGCGAAATTCAAAGTAAGGTTGAGCTATGGCGGGAAGAGTATGATCTGTTGAAGGCTACAGTCCCCAGTTGCTCATTCACTTTTGAGGAGTATAAGTGGGCTTGTGGAATCTTCATGTCTCGAGCATTTCCAGCTCGTATCGTGTATAAAGACGCAGAATCAGAAGACTTGACCATGCTTGTTCCAGTGGTAGATTCGCTTAACCATATGCCCAACACAAGTGTGTATTGGAGTGGCAATGATGGTACTGGGTTTACATTTTCAGTGTGTCATGAGGTTGAATCGGGCAGTGAAGTTTTTAACAACTACGGGCCTAAGAGTAATGAAGAGTTATTGTTTGGATATGGCTTTTACTTGAAAGATGCGGAGCAATTCGACGTAGTGATGCTTCGATTACGGGTTCCTGAGCATATTACTGGGTTTGATGCGTCTAAGGACGGCTCTGTTGTATTTCAATTATCCAAGACAAAGGATATTGATCCAAAGCTGTTTGATCTGTTCAATATGCTTGCAGTACAATATCAATTTGAAGATGGATCATTTTCACTAGCCCAACAAGTCACTGGTCTCGGAGTTCTTTGCAATGCACTTCGCCAAAAGTTACAAACGTTAGAAGCCAATCAGCCATTAGATGTATCGCCTTCCGATCAAGAATCACTTAGATATCAGTACGCGCAGCAATTCCGTCAAAGCCAAAAATCTATTTTAAAAAAGAATATTGCTGAATGCAATTCTATTCTTTCTGTTAAATTAAGTACAGCATCTAGTACACTTGATCTCGACCAGGTTCTTGGAAACGATGTTTACTTTGAAAACGACGTTAAGCCATGCTTGCAATCCATATTTGGTATGGATACTATTTCTGAGTTTGACGAAAATGGTGTTCATGATCAAGCATTGTGTCTTGTGCTTGCATATGAACGTCTTAAAGGGACTTCAAGTAGGTACTCTAATGTCCTTGACGCTGTCTGGCCTGATATTAAGACCGTTGACGAAGAAACAATTGAAATGTACCAAGATTTGCATGAATCTCTTTTTCCGAATGTGCTTGAACTGGACTCTGACATGTTTAAACTCGAGGGTTGGACTGGTCAGCTGTTGGCAGAGGCTGGGATGATTTTGAATCAGCAGGCATATACATATACTGGAGGACAGTTGCGTGTTTTGTTTGAGTAGAGAAACCTGTATTGGCTAATTAAGCAAGATCACAGATTAATTTAAATATACTTAATTAAATACATGAAATAAGGGAACTCTTATTGCAGGTTTTAACCATGTATCTAAAGGAATTCATTGAACTCTTACTTGGATCAGAACATCCATTAAGACTCAAGATTGATCCTTATACGTAACAATGGTACTAGCCAAAGTCATCATCATTATAAATAACTTCTATGCTTACATTTCATGTTTTATTAACAACAGTGGAGAAAGTTAGAGATCTGAGAATGCATGTGTCTGCTAGAATGTTTATATTGGATGAGAGTATTAATAATTAAAGATAGAAGGACTTGGAAAGAGACAGAAACCTATACTGGAGTTCTAACGGGATTTTAGAGATAGATATTAGTTTGAGTATTGTTCAAAGGATGATTAGCGTTATATATTATTACTGAGACATGATGTCTGTTTCTCTATGGATCTGAATTTCTCTTGATATTGAGGCACGAATCCAAAAATATCAGGATGGGTATAATAAAGACAATCTAATACAATGATGAAAATTTAAATCACAGTTTATTATATGAGAATGATATTTAATTTCATGACATGTACACTGGGTGCAGTAGTCCAAGATAATAGTCCTCAGCTATAGTTTTTCATTGATGCTTGGAATGTTCTAGCTAGCATTGGTTTACGATGTATCACTTTTATAGAAACGACTCAGAATGTTCCGAGATACTTATAAATATTGATTGAGAAATTGGGTGAACTACCGAGAACTATTTTCAAGCGTTGATTCTGTGCTTTTGAGCAGTTTGCTTTTGAGCATATTGCTTTTGAGCATATTGTCTGTGAGCATTTTTCTATGAAAACACTGCTCATTGCATTCAATGATTGAAGTCTCAATTCGGGTACTTTTGAATTTATTTTGTGAAGGTATATGATAATATTAACATGGTAGTCTAATTACTATTCAGCCCCAGAATCACCCAATTCATTGCCTTTTTACACATGAATTTAAATTATGCATGAAATTATTATTATAGCATCATTTGTCCATACATGAATTGTAATTGTTGTACAAAAGACCTTTTTAATAATAAACTTCATATAAAATTCCTACTATATAGCATTGGCATATGAACGAGAACCCTGATCTTTACTTTGAACTGAGTGGCATATGGTTTGATCTGTATGTATATAGGTTTGTTAGCGGTTTCCATTGATTAAACTACGATATATACAGTTTATTTGATATGAAATCATTTAAGAGTCGTAAATTGAGTAATCTAAAACCAACCAAGCAATAAAAATTTGCCAATTTATTTTATTCCTTAGAATCGTTGTTGGCTTGCACCTGAGTTCGCTATAAAGTTTGTTGGTTAGTTCAATTACATCAAACTAACTTGATATTGACAGAGATGTTCAGAGTGGATGTCAGAAGAAGGGGAGACCTTGGTCAGGTGTCGGTCAGTAATAGGTGGCAAATGAAAAGGCAAGTAAGATGGAGAATGAATGAATGAATCAGTGAATGTGAAAGCGTATATATTTCAATAGTAAGGTGCACATACATATGAAGTAGGATTTTGATGCTAAGAAGAAATACATTTATGATTGATTTGATTGAAGTTTGTTCATATCTAGATATGTATATTTTGGTAGGGATAATATAATATTGTCTACTTCATATTATTTCAATTCCGTTCAATTCTCGAAATTCTCGAGAATGATATTCATTAGCAAGAAGGAAGATGTAGGCTATTTTAATTACCATATTATCAGCATTTATAGTAATATTTACCCACGGTTTTTATTTGGGAAGTAACTATTATCATCCATGCATTGCAACAGTTTCCCCACACTTTTGCTTAGTTTATAGTGATACCTGGTTTAATATCTCCCAACATAAAATGGAAATTGAAGGAAGCAAAAGAATGAAAATAGGTTCGAACGGTGTTCAGTTTCAATTGTCTGATTTGTTTTATATATAAAAGGGGACTCTTTCGTTGCCTTCTCTTCTTCTTAATTTTTTTGTTCTCATTTAAATTTTTTATTCTTTCTTCGCTATAAATATTCCCTTCTACTCAATCGACTAAATACAATGACTGTTGCTCGTGCAAGATCTAAGTATGTGTTTTTTAAGAGGAATTGCCTCCGTAACTTCTCATGAGTCTCACTAACATATACTTTTACCAATGGGATTTTAGCTGGCTCATCAAGTTTCCACTTATCCTCGGGGTTTCTGCACTCTCAGGGTTTGTTATTTCACGTCAATTCATTTACTCACCAACTGTGAAGCGTAATGCTCAAGACAGAGCTGTCCCAGTAGACCGTTCTGGAGGTGGAATCTGAAAAGGACTGAAGGAGACTGTCTGGACTGCACTCAATTGAATTGAACTGAACTAAATTGACTTGAATTGATTTGATTTGAATGCACTTGAAATGGGTTTAATTGGATTGATCTATATTGCATTGAATGGTATTCCTTTGAGATATGAGATACGAATGGATGAAGCAAAAGATACTGAGGCATACGAAATAAATGACAAGTAAATGATAAATACTAAACTATTTGAGTTTATTTTGAAACTAAAGTGTTGTAGTTGCTCTTGTAGTTGAACTTGCCAAGTTTGGTGAGAGATGAAGAATCTGCCTCGATTAACCTTGGATTGCCAGTACAAACGCAAAATGTCATACAAACAGTCATACAAATAGGCATACAAGTAATCATTCAAAGTGCCATATAAAGTGCCTTTTAGATTTCCATACAGATTGCCACTGCCATTTCAGTTGCTCTCGACGGTTTCCGTTATCGCGGACTACAAATTCGTTTTTTGTGATTTTTCTTATCTTTTTAGCATAAATGTGCAAGCGTTGGAACACTGATGCCTTAGACTAATAATAGTTGACAAATTCGCCACCAAAAAGTCGCCTTTTTTTGTTTTTTTTGTTATTTCCTTATCACCAAACAACGACTCATAGCGAGCACCCAGCCAGCAAAAACAATATCAGCGACCCACAAAAACACCTCACAAAGACACTTCACAAGGACAACAATTAGCCCTCTCATCATCAGTCATCCCTTTGATCATTACTGCCATCGTCACTGAATCCGTGACTCGCTTTTTGCTCATCATATCGTCATTGGCAGGTTCCGTCATTTCCTAACCACCACAATCTTCTTGTTGTTTGGTTCCTTCCCAAAACGATTCTTGCACCCAATTTCAAATTTCCCTACTTCGCCGCATTCGCCCCGCCGCAGAAAGTATATAAACTGGCTCATTTCTTCCTGTTTTCAAAATTCCTTTCCTTCTTCCTTCTTCTTCTCTCTTCATCAACTTTGTTTATTGGTATTCGACTCTCCTTGTTGTCTCCCTTTAAACTAACCAACTACATCTGCTACTGATACTACTACTCTTCTCACTTGAAATAACCTCATCTTTTTTTCTTCCCTAGAAATTACCTCTTTATAAACACCCGTCTTCACAACCCATTTTTATAACCACTCTTAACAAACCATCAAACAACCTTACATTTAAGCTTATTTAAACCATGAAGTTCGCTGTCGTTGCCGCCAGTCTCCTTCCCCTCCTCAAGCTCACCTCTGCCCTTTACATCCCCGCAGACCCTGAAACTCTCGCTAAGTTCACTGATTATATTCCTGAACAAGCCGAATACGCGGCCCCCTTTGTCACATCTGAGCATGCACGAATCAATCTCATTGAGGACGCTTATATCATTGTCTTCCAGGATGATGTAGACGATTCAATTCTTAGCCAGCATTTCCTCTGGTTGAACGAGCATCACAATAGCATGATGGGTTCTCTCCGCAAGAGAGACAGCCAACATCCCTTCGTTACTAGCACCGAGTCTCATGGTCTTAAACACGTTTTCTCCATTGGACCCGGTCTTAAGGGATACTCGGGCCGATTTTTGCCTGAGACCATCGAGGCCATTCGCAAAGATAAGCTTGTCAAGTTCATCGAGCATGACTCTCGCGTCTTTGCCACTGACTTCGAAACACAGAACGGCTCACCTTGGGGTCTCGCCCGTATTTCTCACAGAGAGCCTCTTTCATTGGGTACTTTCAACAAGTACCTCTATGATGACGAGGGTGGCAAGGGTGTAACTGCCTATGTCATTGATACCGGTACCAACGTTGATCACGTCGACTTCGAGGGCCGTGCCGCTTGGGGTAAGACTATTCCTGATAATGACCAGGATGTTGACGGAAACGGACATGGAACTCACTGCTCCGGTACTATCGCTGGTAAGAAGTACGGTGTAGCCAAGAATGCCAACGTTGTTGCTGTCAAGGTCCTTCGCTCCAATGGTTCCGGTACTATGTCTGATGTTCTCAAGGGTGTTGAGTGGGCTGCCACTGCCCACATTGCTGCTGTCAAGGAAGGTAAGAAGGGTTTCAAGGGTTCCACTGCTAACATGTCTCTTGGCGGTGGCAAGTCTCCTTCTCTCGACATCGCTGTTAATGCTGCTGTCAAGGCTGGTATTCACTTTGCTGTTGCCGCTGGTAACGACAATGCTGATGCTTGTAACTACTCCCCTGCCGCTGCTGCTGATGCTGTCACTGTCGGTGCTTCCGCCATTGGTGATGACCGTGCTTACTTTTCCAACTATGGCAAGTGTGTCGATTTGTTTGGACCTGGTGTCAACATTCAGTCCACTTACATTGGCTCCAAGAATGCTGTCGCTACTCTTTCTGGTACTTCCATGGCTTCTCCTCACGTCTGTGGAATTCTCTCTTACTATCTGTCTTTGCAGCCTTCTACTGATTCTGAGTACTCTGTCTCTGGTGTCGTCACTCCATCTCAACTCAAGAAACTCCTTATTTCCTACTCCACCAGTGGCGTTCTTACCGACATTCCTGATGAGACTCCTAATTTGTTGATTTTCAATGGTGCTGGAAAGAACTTGACTTCCTTCTGGCACCCTGAGTCTGCTGTTGCCCAAGATGTTACTGAAGGTGAATTTAGCATCCTGCCCATTGCTGAGCAAAAGATTGAGCAGGAATTTAACAAGGTCAAGGCTGAGATGCTTGGTCTGTTGGATGCCTTCAAGAGCCGTTTTGAGCACTCTGCTTAAATGCCTTAACATGTTACGATATATATACTTATGAATACGCTATACTATACTTTTGCACTATGAATGATTAATTATCAATTCAGTTTTTTATGTCAATAATTAAGACACTGTAAACTTCAAAGGATTTGCCACTCAATTGTTAAAAATGTGTAAATTTAGGTCTAGGGGGTATGTTTATCACGTACTGGGGTATCAATCGTAGTTTTAAATATATACAGTATTATTAGTTGACTGAACAAAACAACGAAGCTTTTTCCATTTCAAATTGAACAAATTACTAAAATTCATATGAATCATGTCAGGTAGCTGGACAAGCGAGGTGGTCAATACACTACCGCTCCTGCTGTTAGGAGCCGTTGGCGTATATTTTGCAGTCTCTTCAAGAAAGCAAAAATCAAAACAGAAGACATCATCAATCTCTAGTGCTGTCGAAACAGGTACACCAAATCAGGCAGGAAATGATGGTGATAATCAGGGAGGAGCACCTCAGATTTTTAGAGATCACGATACGGGCGAATACTTTATTTTTGATAATTCTAATGGCAATGAAGATGGCGAGCCAAGACCAATCTCAGCAGCTGAAATCTACGAGTTGACAGGTGCTTGGCCACCTGAAGAAGACAGAGAAGGTACTGAGCCTCCTCACCAGCAGCCTGTTATTGTTGAACCTGTGAATCCCGCAGTTCCCGTCAACCCTCCTGGTGGTGTGATTGGACCTGAAGACTTTGAAGGAATAGCAGATGAACAGTTTGATGCAGATTTACAACAAGCTAATCAACGACTCTTACCAGACGTTGGAGCAGGTGGTCCAGGACCAGCAACTCGGTCAAACCGATCAACTGTTGTAATTGGACCCAAAAAAGCCAAATCCATTGAACGTAAAGAACAACGCCGCGCTTTTTTCGAGCACCAGCGTATGCAAGCAATGGTCGACAAGCAAGACGATGAAGAGTTTGAACGCCAGTATCATGATTTAATCGAAGCTGAACGCGAAGACAGACGGTTTAAAGAACAGCAAGCTGATTTAGAACGTAAAGAAGGTATACAACGTCAACGGTTACAAGATGAAGCTGTTAACCTTGAAAAGGATCAAACTAGGCGGCAATTACAATCACTAGAACCTGGTTCGGTCATGAAATTAAACACAGATTTAGAAAAGGAAATGGCTCAAGCTTTGGCATCATCATCTTCGTCGTCCTCATCTTCTAGTAGCACTGTTAGTGGTACTGGGTCTGCCTTGGCTCCATTTGTAGTAGCAGATGGGAATTGGGTCATCAGGTTTAGTGAGTCTGAGTTAGAGGATCTTGGCCAGATAATTAAAAAGAAAGGGACCATGACCTTTGAAGAACTAGCTAGTTCTATGACTTCAATTAAGAAGTAGTAGATCGAAACTATGACACTGTTGGGAATGTTACCATGATTTATGGCATAGATTGTTTGTTTGTTTTGTTGGTTATTTATTTACTTGCTTTTATAAGTTCTTCTAGCCTCTATTTATTTATTTATTTCATTTCTTAACCTAGATGTTTGACATTTGTATTTGGTTGTTGGCATAGTAAAAAGATTCGTGATTCATCTGTGTACGTGAATTGCTTCACTCGCTTACTGGATCAGAAAAGAAATCTTAAAATACACAATTTTATTCAAATTGGACTACATGAAAGAACTCATTCGAAAAACTTTTTAGTTACGTTTTTTTTTATTTCTTTAGCTTATCGCTACATCATATCTTCTATGTCCCACAAACTTCATGAAACACATGTAAATTTCATTTCCTGTCTTAGCTTGCTCTCTCTCTCTAAAGCTTGGTTTTAAATGCTGGAGAAGCCATTCGTTGGTACACATATTCTGACAGCGAATCGGCAGGAGTGTTTTGATGTCCCGTAAGACTGCGGACGTCAAGTAGCGAAGGATCAAGATCATTAATAGTTTGTGCACCCACGAGACGCATGTTCATTTCAAATTCGTCTTTAAGAAGTTGCATGGCACGGGAAACTCCTGCGACTCCGTAGGAAGACATGGCATACAAGAAAGGTCGGCCAATGCCTACACCCTTTGCACCGAGACAAACTGCTTTGATGATATCAGTAGCACGACGTATACCACCATCAATGTAAACTTCAAGTTTATCTTGTAAACCTCGGGATCTTAATGCGGTCATTACCTCAACAAGCACCTCGATTGAAGATCGGGCAAACTCAAGTTGTCGGCCACCATGATTTGAAATAACAATTCCTTGAACACCATGCTCAGCTGCAAGAACTGCATCTTCAGCACGTTGAACTCCCTTCAAAACAATGGGCATCTTAGTAACGCTCTTAAACCACTCCAGATCCTTCCAAGATAGGCTGGGATCAATGAAACTAGAAATGGCTCGAGCAGCTCCTTGCGAGCGATCAATATCTCCAGATCCATCATCATCCTGAACATCAGCAGCATCTTCTTCGTATTTAGAACGCATGTCTTTTTCACGACGACCAAGCTGAGGTGCATCCACTGTGATGAAAAGACCTTTAATTCCTCGCTTTTCAGCGTGTTCAATGATTCTTCGAGTAATAGCACGGTCTGAGTTTACGTACAACTGTAGCCATTGAGTTTGAGTGCCATCAGCAGCATCTACAATTTCATCAAAAGAGCATGATGCAAGAGTAGGAATCATCTGGATAATGTTATGTTTTGCACCAGCTTCGGTTAAGACCTTCTCTCCATCTGGATGTCCTAGCTTACCTAGCGCAGTGGCAGTGATGTAAAATGGAGCAGCACACTTAGTACCAAGCATAGTAGTTGAAAAATCAACCTTGGCAACATCAATTAAGATCTTAGGCTTAAACCAAATGCGATGAAATGCTTGATGGTTTTCACGTAGTGATATTTCATCATCAGCACCAGATGAGTAATAGGCCCATCCCGTCTTGCTCATTACTTTGCTTGCAACATGCTCAAAGTCGAGCAAGTTGTACATTTGTGAAAGGGGTGGCTTGTTTCGCTCATTCTCCAGACGAACAACTTCTTCTGGGTCTTCTTCCTCTTCGTCGTCTTCTTCTTGGGGAGGCGTGGGGGGTGGAGTGATCTTCTTGGGGGCAGCCTTTGGTTGCTTGGACTTTGGAGAAACAGCGTCGGCTGGATTAGCTTCCAGGATTCCCATATGCTTCTCCTTAGGAAGATACTTGTCCAGAGTATCTGGAGGATGGATGGGTTCAAACTTCTTTGTGGCGTCTTTGCCGGCAAACTTTAGGATGATTTTTGTTCCACCAGGATGAGACGGAAGAAACTCAGTCACATCATAGACTTTGCCATGAACGATCACCCAGCAATCGTCTTTATTGTTGTGTTTCTTAACTAATGAAATGGGCTATGTTAGTATACGGGATGGGGGGAACAAAACTGGTGGTGGTTTAAATTACCTTCAGCTGGTTTTACCATGATAATGATGAGAGTAGAGGAAGGTGGAGTATTCTTGTTAAGGGCCAATCAGAGATTTGAGATTGAGAATCAAAAAAGATTGGGTTCAAAGAAAGAAATGTGAAGAGTGAAAGTCAAGTCAAGATATATAAAATGTAGAAGGAAAAAGCCTCAAGATCGAAAACTAATGGGATTTTTAAAGCTCTTGGGTTGAAGGATTATTTCTATTATTTTCTAATCTTTTCGTTGTGGTTGGTGTTCACTTGACACTGTTCAGAATTAGACCCGGGGAATTAGAAGAGCAACAGTAACGCAACGCAAGTAAAGTAAACAGCTCCACAGCTGGAAAACCGATACGAATATGTTCAAAATGATGAGGATCAGTGAATCGGTTGTACAAAAGGCTCATGGACAGTCTTTTTAGCCGGTAAAGGAAATGGCATCCCCCACAATTTCCCCAATAGATGATGTAATGATATGCCTTCTATAAGGTTATGCACCCGCTGATGGCCTATTGTGTATAGTATTAATAAAAAATATTGATAACATACTAACAGTTTCATGGGGGTCGCTATATGGAATTGAAATTTAACTGGCATATCTGGCTTGCGTCCATATACGGAAGAGAATTACACGAATTTAGAAGGACAGGCTCAATGCCAATCCAAGGTCTCAATTCTCATTGCCATACTGTGGATGCACGAATTTCAAACGCCTAATACTGCACTGAGAAAGAGGTTACAGCCAATGGTTCATCGACACTCTATTCAAATGATTAAGATGTATGCATTAACTTGACGGATGTTAGTTTAGTCTTATTTGAAAAGGCAGTTCCCGGCACCTCATTCAAATCCAATAAGTAGAATTAATATCTGGAGTCTTTCGTGATGATTTGAACTGTCAAACTCCCTGGCTGTATGCTGCGTTTACTGGATTGGTTCTATTTTTGACAAGGTTTCCAATAAACCTAACTCGTCTGGCTTTCCTTGGCCACCTGTGACAGCTCGGTCTTCACTGGTATTATACTACATCTATAGTCTAGCGAAATTTTCTTGTAGAATCATGCTAAACAGGTAGTTGCAATTGATTCAGTTGTCAAAGTCAATATCAGGATTCACAAAGCATTTCTTAGATTATAAGACAATTTATTTAAGAATCACAGTATCAAACAGTATGTCCTTCAAGTATGTAACTGGCATTCTAAGAAGCATCACCACACCATCACCATTCCGTTCGTGTTATAAGGATGAAATCCAAATTGATTCAGTGGAAAGTTAATATTCCAATACATGGATTCAGTCCAACGTCACACACTTTGTGTGATGTTTTGATATCTACGTATGAAGATACTTTCCTACCCTGTTTCCTTCATCAGAACCTTCAAACGTTCCAATTTCATACTTCTTAGTCGACGTTTGAAATGTGTCCTTCTAACATAACTGCCGTTTCATTTTAATTTCAAAGGAGAAACCCGTTAAAAATGCACCTTGTCTTGATTGCCAAATTTCCAAGTGGAACTATGACTGTTTTTTAGGGATTAGCAGCTGCTCTAGATGCGGTGTTGCTAGTAAATGGATGTTGATTATTCATGATTCAGAATGAAACTACCAAATGAAAAACTTAGTGTCATGAAAATTATGCAAATGTTAGCTAAAGCCCTACACCCAAAAAAATTTAGGTAGATAAAAAGTATCTCTAAGCAATAGCTGTCATTCAAGAGATACAGGAAACCCAAAAAAGCAATGGAAGTCTATGGATATCAGTTGTCTTCTTCGGGATAGTTAAATGGCAAGAGAAGTGAGGGGATACCAGTAATAGAATTTCATTTGGAAAAAACCCAACGGTATCGCTCGACAGGGGAAAGGAGTATGGGGTCGAATAGCATTAAAATTAAGTCCACGCTCAGAATATTATTTTCTTGGTTTCTTTTGGCATAACTAGGCATATTGAGGCAAAGTCCTTTGAAATACCGATAAGATGAAACAACAAGCTTTAGGCTATAGGCTGGTGCAAGAAAAAAATTACCCATAATCATAATACTCTTGAGTGAGTTTTATATGGGCTGTGCATTTTATAATCTCTCAGCTTAGGAGCATTTGAAAGTTGTTAAACACTTTGGCAGAATAAATCAGGTCTCTCTACGCTGTCGGCAATCTATTCTTGCAGATCTGTGCACTCATTGACAGAAAGTAAATGGATGAAAACCCATTTTACGAGCTTAGTCTCATTTTGGAACGCCATAGGTTTTGAAATTTTCTGGTGTTACCATTTTTTTTAATATCCATATTAATATATGGTGTTAAAATGTACCATAAGACCAACAAAGAAAAGAGAGTTTGAAACTATTGATACCCAAAGTTTAAAAAGTCCAATTGATTGTATGGCAACATATGTTGGGAGGAGTTCTAATTCATTATTGTGAAACCTAATACCAATCGTCAAGAAATAACTGAAAAGCAAATGGAGATCTCCAACTTTTATCATTGTTTGAAAATATCTTGCTTCTTCTTATTTTTCTTTCTTTCTTCTTCCTTTTCTCTTTTATTTCTATTCCTTCTTTTCCTTTGCCATTTATTCCCCATTTACTCTGACCATTTATTAAATTCCCCTTCGTTTACTTCATCCTCATCCCATTCTACCCGGTTTGAGTACCATCAATATTCGTACTTTTGAGTTTCTTGCCCCTTTTTTCTTTCGCTGATAAACAACATTTGTATTGATTTAGAAATAATTTTTCTTTTAAAATTTATTTCTTCTGGTAATTATTTTTTTTCTAATTTTATCCTCATTTCTAAATTTATCTTCATTTTCATTTCCACTCTCACCTTTTATCTCTGTATCGACCAGTGGTTTATGACGGTTCACCATTATCCAGGCTGACGACAATAAAATACGCACATGGATAACGACCACTACCTCTCATCTTCCCCTTCAATCACTGAGGAGGAAATCGATTTCCAATATGTCTACGCTCTTCGAACATTCATAGCTACAGAACAAGGCCAGGCAAATGTCCACAAGGGCGACGCCATGGTGTTGCTTAATGATTCCAACTCATATTGGTGGCTCGTTCGACTCGTTCACGACTCATCTGTAGGATTTCTACCTGCTGAGCATGTGGAAACTCCTAGTGAGCGCCTAGCTAGACTCAATAAACATAGAAATTGTGATATTTCGTCACCTGCCTCATTTTCTTACACTGCACTTTTCAATAAATCTACACCACCAGACTCTGACAGCGAAGACGAAAATACTACAAGCAGAAACCCCAACTCTAGGTTAAAAAGGTTCAGAAGCAGAAAGGCCCCTCGTTCAACAAAATCAGTAACATTTACTCCAACTTTAACCTATGTCTCCGCCTCTGAATACGAAATCACTGACAATGACACCATGGATTATGAATTTGAGGAATTTGAAGAAAGCGAAGAAGAACTAGAGGAGGAAGAGGAAGACCTAGCAGTCAAAGCAACAGTTGAACAGCAAGATAATGACACTAATGTTGAGCCTGACTCCTTAGTAACTCACACACTCCGTTCAAATGGTGAAGAAAGTTCATCCACAAATACTACAAATAGCAATGAGGATGATGATTCCCAGACTGATAATCAGGCTGAAGAAAATGCCAAAAAGACCATCGATGAAACTAACGATTCCAAATCATCAAATGGTCTTTTTTCACTGATATCAGGAAATAATCACAAACAAAATTATATCACTAATACTACACTTAAAACCTCCACATCAAACGAAACTCAGAACTTGATAGAGCATCCCACGGAGCCTACGGACTCTCCCACTATCAAAAAGGTTACTCCATTAGATTCTGAAGCACCGACAGAAAAAACCGTTAAAAGACGATCGCTCTTAACTACTCGATCGTCAACAGAGCAACTTAAACAGAAGCCCACTACTTCCCAGATTTCATCTACTAATACATCTTCTAATCTCTCTGGACTTAGTGGATTATTTAAACGAATATCTCGAAAGGATTCTTTGAAGAATAAAGAGCAAACCGGTAATACATTAAAAGGCGAAGAAACGAATAGTATTAGAGAGTCTGTGTATTCATCATCAGATTCTATTACCTCAACAAGTTCATTATCTTCGTCTACTTCTCCTGAGCTCTCCGATCGGTCGCAGTCTACGAAGATTGATTCTTCACTCTCTAAATCAAAACTGTCACAATCCATTACTACATTACCGGAAAAGGTAGAGCAGAGCTCCTTGGACCAAAATGCAGTATTAGCACATCGCGCCAGTATGTTTGAGCCACGCAATAATGTAACGGCAGCTTTTAAATCTGATGCCTTGTCTCAGAGAAGAGCTAGCGATGGTTTTAGTACTTCGAACCCTGGTAACAGCACGCTCAGTGAAAAGAGCATATTTAATTCAACTTCTATCCCAGACATCACAAATGAAGAATCTAAAGCACAACATATCCAAGAGCAATCTCAGGCATCCATTAACTCTACCCATCTATCACCTTTAGGTAATAATTCAGACGCTATTAACCGAATGATTCCTGAGCGATCAGCCAATCGCACTTCACCTATGCTGAAGGACTCTTCATTTGATTCCCCTGTTACCACATTGTCTATGGGCACTGAACATTATGTTAATCATGTTGAAAGCAACAGCAGATTTCCAAATCACGAAACAGGAGCTGACTCAGTGATGACTGCGTCCTCCAACTTGTCTTCTCCTGCCCTTGTAGATGACAGAGACGACTCTTCTTGTAGTCCTACTGATTTGACAGATACAATTGAAGATGTTATTAAAACGAAGATCCCAAATACTGATTCTGCAGGCAGCGTTGGCTATTTGAGTTCACTGTTAGACTCTAGCAAAATACACCCTGATATTGTACCAATTTTCAGAGAAACCTCATTTCGCCTTGATCAAATGAATGATGTGAGTATTTTTCCTCAAATCTAGCTGATTTAAATTTTCTAACCCCATTTTTTTTAGAAATTAAATGCGTTACTAAATACCTATCGCAAACCATTAACTAGTTTAAAGTCGAATGAGAACGACATTATTACCTACGAGGACACGCTATCTACTAGTGATATTTACTATTGATCTTATTATTGTATCTAGTATCTTTATTTATTCTATTTCATGTCTTCAATGATCTAAGATTTGATTTTACCTTCAGCCTTGAGCATACATTTTTCCAAAAGTCCCCTGTTCCTGTAGTTAAGCTTTTTTTGCGTTTTGGGGATATACAAGTGTTCATTTTCCACTTTTTTTTCTTTTACTCCCGTAGGGTAACTCACCCCTAAAATTTTCTACTAGATCCATAAGTTAAATTTACTATGAGAGCCTAATTCCAGAGCTACACAAAGCTTACCTCGATTTCAAAAACAAGGCTCCTACAGTACTATAATTTTGCCCATACTTGTCACTTTGTCTTTAAACTTTCTCATTTTTATGTTTATTTTATTATTATTTTTTTTTCATTCTTCTTCTTTCTTCCTCATCTTTGTATCCACTTTTCTAATTCTTGAACCATTTTTAACTGATCTGCTTGTTTTTCATACTAGCATTGACTAGAGTAACACTGGATTGGATATACAGCAAACATTTGAAGACCAGTACATAATTTTTTATATTTTTTATTTTTATTTTATTCATTTTTAATTTTTCTGGCAGACCGTTATTTTTTTTTCCTCTTCCCTATAACACGCTATGGCTTCTTGGACCCCCGACCAAGCTTCGTTGAATCAACTAGTAGATCTGCTCAAGCAGACTCTATCGCCTGACAATCGAATTCAACAGGAGGCAACCAAGGTAAGTTTTCTTCCTTCTTTCTTGCACTGTTGATGCATCTTCTAACTCTTCATCAAGTCCTTGGAAGCCGCTCAGTCCATGGCTGATCTGAACAAATATCTGGTTTATTTATTAGTAACTCCAGGGTCAGATCAAGATGCTACGCACAGATCTTCTGCAGGCGTAATGTTGAAAAATAATGTTTTGAAGAAGTTTGACAACGTTACACCAGACACCTTGGCCTACATTAAGGCTGAGGTTATCAAGGGATTAGTCGACCCTACTCTTATGATCCGCAATATTAGTGGTAATGTAATAACCTCCTTGGTAACCCAAGCGTCTGTTGGAGGTTGGCCCGAAATTTTACCCCAGTTGATGAACATGGCCGAATCCGCTGATATTACGTCTGCCGAGGGTGCCATGTCTGCACTCGCCAAAATCTGTGAAGACTCTGCCGAAGACCTTAATAGAGAGTATAACGGTGAGCACCCATTAAATTATATGATTCCTAAATTTCTCCAGTTCACGACATCTCCATCGCCCAAGATTCGCAGTTTGAGTGTTTCTTGCATCAACCAGTTTACCTTACTCGAATATCAGCCTTTATTGCCGTACTTAGACGCTTTTTTAAACGCTCTATTTGCTCTGGCTTCCGATGATTATTCTGATACTCGAAGTAATATTTGCTCTGCATTTGTGTCTATTATGGCCATTCATCCCGATAAACTCATCCCTCATCTTGATGGAGTTGTCAGCTTTTCTTTGCATTGTATCAATGATACTGATGAACAAGTAGCCAAAGAAGGCTGTGAGTTTATCTTACAACTAGCCGAGTCTAGTGAAATTGACCAGGTCACTATTCGGGCCCAATTGCCTCGTATTATTCCTACTATATTATCTACTATGGTTTACTCTGAGATGGATAGGTTACTCATGCAGAGTCTCGTCGAAGATGATGAGGATATTGAGGACAAACCAGAAGATATTCGGCCAAACCTTGTAAAAACAAAGGAAGCGCACCAGTACAGCAAGAAGGATGGTCATCATGATGACGATGAAGAGGACGATGACAATGACGACTTGAATGCGGAGGAAACTCTTTCCGAATGGAATCTGAGGAAGTGCTCCGCTGCAGCACTTGATGTCTTTGCCACCAAGTATCCCGAGGATGTCTTAGATAACTCCATGCCTCATCTCAGAGAAGGTATTGTATCGCAAGACTGGACCATCCGTGAAGCCTCCATATTGGCTTTTGGTGCAATTTCTCAGGGTTGTTTAGACCTTGTTGGCCCTCATCTCCCTGAATTAATCCCTTACCTTGTAAGCACTCTCAAAGATAACGAAGCAGCTGTGAGACAAATTTCTTGCTGGACTTTAACCCGCTATAGCAGCTGGATTGCATATCACTCTGCGAACGGCTTAAACCACGAGCAATATCTTCAACCTGTGTTACAAGGTATTCTGCCATGCTGTCTGGATAAGAACAAAAAGGTTCAGGAAGCTGCTTGTAGTGGACTTGCTACACTTACGGAGGAAGCTGGTGAAGAATTAGTTCCATATCTTGAAGTAATTCTGACACAACTGGCCTTATGTTTTAAGAAATATAGGGCCAAGAATTTCTACAACTTGTATGATTCTATCTCGACCTTATTAGATCGAGTTGGACCAGCAATCGCAGATCCAAATCTTTTCAACATTATTCTTCCTCCTTTAATGGAAAAATGGAGCAAAATTAAGGATGATGAGCGAGATCTATGGCCGCTATTTGAGTGCATGTCTTCAGTAGCTGCATCGTTTGGGTCATTGTTTTCACCGTTTGCGGGCGATGTTTACCAGCGTGGTGTACAAATCATTTCGGATAACTTGCTAATGGATCAAAACTCTCTCAATGACTCTACACTGAACGCTCCAGATAAAGAATTTGTAATCACAGCCTTGGATATGATCGACGGCCTAGTTCAAGGTTTGCAAACAGACATGTCTGCAATCATTGCCCAGATCCAACCACCTCTGGTTGAACTTTTACTAGTTTGTTTTGAGGACTCCCTTACTGATGTTCGACAGTCTGCATTTGCTCTACTAGGAGATTTGGGCATACACAACATTGACCAATTACACCCATACATGGATAACATTATGACTATCTCAATAGGACAGATGGATATGGCATTTGGGCCTGCTGTATGCAATAACTCAATTTGGTCTGTTGGAGAGATTTGCCTTAAACTAGGGCCTTCGGTAGAGCCGTATGCAGAGGAATTGTTTTCACGACTGCTACAAGTGCTCGAATGTGTGGATTTAGTGAGCACTGTGTCAGAGAATGCTGCTATTGCAATTGGACGCTTGGGTCAGTGTGTGCCTGTACTCCTTGCTCAGCATTTGAGATTGTTTATTGACAACTGGTGTTTTTACATGAAAGATGTTATCGAGACTGATGAGAAGGATAGCGCTTTCATTGGCATGTGTCAAGTGGTGAGCAGTAATCCTAACGGACTTGACAACGAAAACTCGTTGATGAAGTTTTTGGAATCCATTGCTTGCTATGTAGAACCCAGTGGCGAGCTGATAAATGTCATTTCCAAGGTCCTCCAAGGTTACAAGTCGCTGATTCCTACTTGGGACGACTTGGTTAACCGACTTTCTAGTGATGCTCAAAGCTCCATAAGGCAAAGATATGGGTTGTAACTCATGAGATTTTTTTTATAAATGTTTTTAGTTCATTGTTTGTTATTTTTAGTACTATTATCTTTTTTTCCCATAACTTGAATTTCATTATCTTTCATGTTTTATTCATGTTATGCAAAATAGTAAGACGCTAAGAATATTACGTTGCGTGAATCCACAAAATCATTGAGCTGAAGTCTCAGCCCAAGCTAAGTGATGATTCAACGGGATTAAGGGTTTGGGTAAATGTATATTCCAACCAATGAGCGGACATGCTTTTCCACCAGATTTTCTCGATGATTTTTTTTTTTAATCAACCTCCCATTTCTCTTTTATTTCATCCTTTTATTTCATTTTTGCCTTGTTTCCAACACCTCTCATCAAACCAACACCTTTGTGAAATTCATAAGTATGTTAGTTCAGCTATATGTTAACTCATTTTAATCCTTCTTTCTATTGTTTTTTACAAACTAACCAAACTTCTGTTTTTTTTTTGTTATGTCTAGACTTTCACTTTCGTCTTCTTCCCACAACATTTAATACAACAAACATCATACAATAAATATGAGTCCTCCAGGAGCTAAGAGTTACATGGGTTGGTGGGGTCACCTCGGATCTCCCCCACAAAAGGGAATTGCCCGATACTCTGTTTCCGGTCATGCCCAGAAGCCTCTTGCTGGTGCCTTGAATGCTGCCATTTTCAACACTTTCCGTCGTGTCAAGTCGCAGGCTTTCTTCGTCATCTTCCCCATCACTATCTACTACTTTGTCTGGAAGGAGGCTGAAGCCTACAACCACTGGCTGTACACCAAGGCTGGTCGTGAGGAGCTTGAACGTGTGTCTGCTTAAGGCAACAAAAATTGTTAATTAGAAATTTTTTTTGTTGAGGTCTTTTGTATGTGTATGTTAATATGTGAACTGACAAGAGTAACAATCAACACTGCACGCTCAACAACTCTTCATATGTTTATACGCACAAAAAACGAGCAACACATTAATATATAAGTTATACGAATGAAAAAAAATATTGCATGTCCGTGAAGAGAGAACAGTGAACTAAAAACTAAGTAATTTTGATACGATTATCATTGGGTCATTGGCCTTATACCAATGAGATGAAGGGATATAAAATAAGAGACAGACCTGTGATTTTCACGTGATTGTTTGTTTTAAATACGATTATCTAATGATGATTAACCTATTTGTCATGATGAATAAATAATGTTGTAATCTATGACTAATATATTACAACTACCTACACAAGATCACATGATAATGGTTGCTTTCTTCTCAAGTTAGGCCAGCCTCCACACCTCCCTCAGTTCCACTTCCACAATGATCACCACCATAATAGCCATCTCAGGTAGTTATGTACATATACCACTATTATCGGTATTAAGGAATATACAGATATGGATATGGAAAGATATGGATATAGAGATATATTTACTTTAAAGTAGCTGCATTTCGGATTGCATACTTCCCAGTGGTCTTAATAGAAGCAGAAACCCCCTCAATGAACTTAGATGCTGCTACTTGCTGACTATCAAATGCTGATTACTGGTAATTGGCTGACTCTACTAGTTGCGACTACTCACTCAGTTGCGCCTACTAAGCTAAGCTGCGACTACTGAGTTGCTGCCTTTTTTATCTCCTCATCTGGTGCCTATGCTTACGCCTACACCTCGGCCTATGCCTTAGCTACTGCTGCTAGGGCCGCTTTTCTGACTGATGACCCAATCCAACAAAATTTCTTGACTTCTTTCAGCTCGCACATTTTCTCTCTTCTCATCTTTTGCATCTCCTGCTGATACGCGAATCAACTCTCATTTCACATATTTTCCAACGTGAAAATCCCTGCAGCAAAAAGAAACTACGTTCTTTTACGCGTTTTTTTGCGTTTTTTTGCGTTTTTTTAGTACAGCCTCCTCTCTTTGAGCCTCACTTTCCTCTTACAGATTTCCAGTTACCATTACATACATTTTGTTGCATGGGGTATCTTCTGTGAAATAGCCCTCAAATGGATTAATTATGCGATATTCCCTTATTGTTCCCTTAGTTTAGTACTGGCTCATGCAGAAATCCATCTACATCTGGTCAATGTCCTTTTGAAAATCTTTGAACCTTATGTCCACATTTGGTATTTGGAATTGTTGGTAAACGCGTCGGATATTGAATCTTAATGGAATACGCGTGTTTTTATTACCATTGGCGGTTATGGGGCTCAAACCTTAACTGATATTTATGCATTGCAGCACCACCTTCCGTTGGCTCACAAAATTGAATTAACGGTTGCGTTTTTGTCTTCTTGAAATTGTGTCAAATTACACTCTGTCCAAGAAACAAATTTTGGATAAACAAGAGACATAAACGTGATTAAGGGCAGTTAAATGAATCATCGCCTCACGCTTGATTTCATGATAATTGAAGGGGTTTCGGTTGTCTTTGATTCACATAGATCAGGTGTGAAAACACAAGGGAAACTGTCTAGGACCTCAGCTAACTGACTGCAGATGGACTAGAGGCTTTCAACACCAAACGGATCTCAGTGCATGAACTGGCATGAGACATTGAAATAAACGAATCGAAGTCTCTTTTCTTGAATAAATGAATTCTATAACCATAAATTTCCATCAAAAGGCAGCCACCCTCAATTATTCGCGTCTTCTTCGTCCTACGCTGCTTTTGGGCAACGCTGCAGCAGAAAAGCCTCGACCTTTGCGCGTCGGTAAGTAATACGCGCAGGCACCAGTACACTCAATTACACATAGACACGTCAACAGTTGATGCTTTCTCTATCGAAGATTATAAATGCACCTGATGGACAATGAAAAAGGCTGCTATTAGTATCACTCTCGTACTACTAAGTCACTAGTTTTGATACCTTTTTTTGAATATTTTATTTTCAATTTTTTTAAGACTTTTTTCTTTTTTGAGATTAGACTGAAATAATAATAAAATATAATAGATAATTACAAAATATCAAATAAAACCAATGGCTGTTATGAGTCTAACTCTATTTCTTACTTCTTAATGAACCTCTCATCCTGGAAATTTTAAATATCCAAGACATTTTCCATTTATATTTCTCACCTCTTCCAACAACTTGTTTTTTCTTTCTCTTCTCTTTCTAATTTCATTTTATATTCCTTTCATTACTCTTTTTACCTTCCTTTTCTTACCTTCCTTTACTTCTTTTTTTATCTTATTCTTATTCTTTCTTCCCATCTTCTTTGGTAATTCGCTCTTTTAATCGCACGCTCTTTGATCACAATGTCGTCTGTTCAATCTGGGCTTTCATCGGCCTCTTCTTTCCAAAATTCAATCGCCTCTTGGGGCCACTCCTCAGAAGTCTCAGTAAGCGACTCAAAGGCTCTTTCAATAAAGATTTCAGCTATCATTGCACACCTTAATCAAACGGAATCGGAATATATTAATGACTTATACCTCCTATTCTCTTACCTGGGCTCACACAACCCTCTTTATAATATTGTCTATCAACTCGTTACGATATCTTCTACTCCATATCTCACCTACATCTCGCTAGATAATACTTCTCTCGACACAACAAATATTAACAACCTACAACAATGGGTAAGTATTTTTGATAATTGTCTAATACACCAGGTTGCTTGATTATTCTAACATTTAAACAGCTTGCCAAGACTGAAAAGATTTATTGCAAATATATCTCTTTGTATAAATATAATCCAGACGACGTCGCCCAGGTCATTTATATATTCAAGCGTCCCTTGCACAGAATACGGTTACTGGCAAAGCTTTTCAAGGTGAGTGGGGAGACACATGTATACTTGCTTCAATAGACCGCCCCTAACCCACATATAGAAACTCCACCAGCTCGAGAGTATAATCAATTCCGAGGCCGATTGCGATGCCGATCAGGACTATCAACATAATTATTTCGATAGTGCTCGGCCCTTCAAATCTCTAGATGTCGTGTTTCGCAATTTGCTGCACGCCGCTAGGGCCAAGGTGGATGCTGAAATGGAGGCTTCCGATGTGAATAGGTTTCTTTTCAATAAGGTCTGTTCATTGGAAACCCTCAAACCAGTGTCCGCCATTTTTGACTGCCATCAGATTAAATACAGGGCTTACTTTGAGTTTGAACTTGATCATGTTTCGGGTACAGAATGGTCTCCTATGATGGTTGAAGCGTTTTTACTTTCTTCTGAAGGCAGTACTGATTCTGTGGATAGCCTAGTGCTTTGCACTTTAGAAGAGCCAGGTCGAGGAATGCTGTTCCCTGCATTTCGTTTTCGACATCTTTATTTGCATAGTGCTTCAACTTCTATACATTCATCTGCCAATCTCAATATGTTTCTCACACTGTCAAACTCGACAGGTAGCAGATTTACTCTTCGCTGTCCTGAAGACGTTCAATTTCAATTCTGGAAGCATCATATTGAAATCTTGTTTCCCGAAAAAGCTGAATCTTGGAGCGATGTTCGAAGTGAGGAGGACCAGGAATACTCTAGCATAACAAGAGACACCAGCTGCTACAGTTTCAGTTCCAAGAAAGATGAAATTCTATCTCAATCATATCAAGGACTTAACATTATAAATAATCCTGTCATGGATCAACCTCCAGTTCCCAGTTTAGATCACCTGAAATTTTCTTTTTCCGTCTCTCCTCAATTAGATCAATTCAGTTCCATGCCCTCCTTGATAGATGCCCCTGAGCTAAAAGCATTCTTGGTCGATGATTTTGATTTTAGCGATAACTTGAGGAATTCACTGATACGCCCAAAATCCATAGTGGAAGACGTGGATATTGTCAGCTTATCAGATGTGTCTCTCGTGTCTGGACCTGATTATGAGTATGAGACTGCTCATAATTTTAAATCTCCTCCAGGACAAGATTTAAACACTTCTTTTATCATTGCTGAGGAAGAAGAGGAAGAGGAAGAAATGGGGCCGGAATCAGAGTTTCCTTTTGACCACAATTCCACTACCGCGCCGTCGCCGGCGTTGGCAGGTCCAATTCCTATTCAAACTGCTGTATCTGGTTCGAGCGCTTCTTCTCCCTCTATTTCTAACACACTGGTATCTTGTTTTCCAACACCTCCTGTGGATTCTGACTCCTCCGAATTAGAGTACAAAGTACCATTCCTGACATCTACATCCCCAATTTCGGAAACCAGTGAGGAAGAAAGCTTGGAGAAATCGACTACATTTACTGAGACCAGTCCCGCGAGTTTGCCTAAGGAGTCCTCTCAAATGAGAAAGCCTTCAACCAGCAAACGATTTGTTTCTGTGCTTAAAAACTTTTCTGACAAAATTAAGGCTAGAGCTTCCCCTGTACCTTTAGAAAGTCAATTTGAAATGCTAGATCCCTTTCAAAGAATTCCTGAGGAAACGCCTGTTGAAGAGCCTCAATATTTTCAGACACAGGTTCTTTCAGCACCTCAGCAGATGTCCACATATTCTGGAAATTTATCTAGGGCCGAAAAGGTCTTGTCAAAGATTTCGGAGGAGGTTTTCACAGAGGAAGACTTTAGACCCCATAATGTTCAACACGTAAATGTGTCGAATACTTTAGTGGACCCTAAAACTAAGTTTTCAGTAGGAGCGTCAGCTGTAGCGGTTTCTCCAGCAGTGTCCCAACCTTCTTATTCGTTGTCAAATTCATCAAACTCTATTGAAAAGCTCTTGTATTATGAATCTTACATGGAAGATACTACTTATGCTGAAATTAGCCACTCGAGCTTGTTTAGTCTATCCTCAATCGGAACTGCTGTGGATAGTGTATCTAACAATGAGACGGTCAAGCATGGGCACTCCCGAAATTTGTCTAACGGTATTTCGCTTCGTTCTTTTCGTCGTGATTCATCAAATGGAAGTCTTGATGCAACCTTAACAGACAACCAGCCTGCGAAGATGCATCAGAGGAACACATCTTCTTCGTCTTCTTCCGTGGCTAGTAGTACTCAGCGCATGAACTGCAGCAGTGACTCTCAACCCTCAAACATCATAATGAGAGTTCCTCTTGCAATGGTATCCAAATGGCAATCAGGAAGCTGGGCTTCCATTTCAGATGTTCCACTGTCTGTTATAATATCAGCGACTAATGCTGGTGGTCTCATATCTTGCTACTTGCCGTTAACTTCAAATAACTCTTTCAACACAATCTATGAAGAAACTGCATCATCTTCAAGGTCTCCACTATTTGAATTGCCTTTGAACACGTTCACAAATGTACGCAAGAGAACAGCTTATGATGTGCATGTGCGACAAGGCAGTGATGTATTTTTATTCAGACTTCGAAGCTCGCCGATTGCAGTTGAGTTTGCAAAATCTGTAGATTTGTCTAGACAGAAATTAGCAGCACAAACAATGCAAAGCGGGGGAAGTATGAAATCACTGGCACTCAATATGGATTCTTCTAGATCAAGTAGTACTAGTAGTTTGGCGTCTAATACTAAGGGGTCAGGCATGACAATGCTTGTTCCTCCACTGCTGTCTAATCGATCTAATACTGCTAGTCCAGTAAGCACCAACACCAGCAAAACCAGTCTAGCATCTACCACCTCAAACTCTTCAACCATTAATATTAAACCCTCAGCTTTATCACAAGATCCTCCGGAGGTCTTGATGGACAATATCCGATGCCGAGTGTTTAGCCATTCAACAAGCAATGATCGATGGGCAGATGCTGGTCTTGCTAGACTACAACTTATGACTGTCTCTAAGCGCAATACTTGGAGACAAATGACTTTATTTGAACCAACAACTGATAATATCATGATTGATGCGCGGCTCCCACAATCATGTTTCGCAATAGCTGGGTCTGTTTGTATTAGTATCAGTGATCCTCAAACTCAGCAACTAAAGTATTTATTAAGAGTCCGAAATCCTCAAGAACAAAGCCAACTTGCAAAGATTTTGCTAGAATAATAGAGTTCTACTGAGATGTATATGTATATTTATTGATATTTTTTTTTTTTTTTTTGGTGCTATCTATTCTTTCTTTCTCTATTCTGTTTTGTATATTAATATGATTTTACTTTTTTTTTTATCCAATTTCTGATTTGCAAGTTATATAAATCAGGAGACTGAAGTGTAGTCACCGCGGTTGCTAGATGACCCAGAAAAGAGGCCCGAGACCTTGTTCGCCAAGTCTCGTAGCACAAATGGGATTTCACTAATCAAATCTCCAAATGGCGTAGAATCTAGTCCTATTTGCCCGTAACGATTGTAGTTGACCCAAACCGAAAAGACAAGATATCCTAAAAATCCAATAATAAACAGGACAATCAGCCAAGTAAACAAACCCCAAGAACCGCCATTATCTTTGTGTGGAGGAGGAGAATCACCATTACTTGGTCCGTTCTTAGCATCACGACAAACAAGCTTGGTGTTGAATTGTAATTTCAGAGTATGCAAATTCCAATCCTCAAATATCACGCCTTCCTCGCGATCTTTACTGCAAATAAACTCAACCATTGCGTCAATGTTGCCGTAATCGCCCCAATTCCCGCCTTTCAAGTGTACCTTTAACCCTTCCTTGCCGTCGTCAACATCTGGTTTAAGATGGACAATCGTAGCGCTTGATTGTTTTCCGTCAAGGTCTCCGGACACGGGAATAATCTGAGTAACGTATTCCTCTTTGGAATCTACTCTAACACGTTGAACACCACAGACTAAATAGAGAGAGCAGAAATACTTGATTAGACAAAGGCCATACAGACAAGTACGTGAAAAAATTCAGCTAACAGCAAAAATCTTACTTTGGGTTCCAGAAGGACAGAGATACGCATCGTCTGGAGCTTTTTTCACTGATTCAATAGCTCCACAAGGATCGATATACCAAGATGTGAAAATCTCTGTAGTTGGTGACGTTTTGAAAGACTTGGATGCCTTATAAATGGATTTGCCTAAGAGACTTAAGTCATAATCCAATCCATCCACATGAATTTGGCAGTTAAGCATTGCCAGTGCTGGCGTCGCGGTAGAAAATAGAATATTTATTGGTCGCATGGCTTCCGGTTCTGGTTTAGAAATGTTGATAACATTGGGAGGTTAAGTTAAGAACTGTGTGTAAGGTTTTTTTTTTTTATCTTTATTTTTCTCTCTAATTACTTGTGTAGCCAAAATAAACAAAAAATAACAAAAAAATAACACAATCATCCATAATACAAATACAATACAATCTCTTTCTTTTTCTGCTATCTTGTCTCTTCTTCTTTTCTTTCTTTTAACATCTATTTTCCAGCACGCTGGTACTTTCCAACAACAATACAATGGTCACGCTCGTAAGGCTCAAGTGTGAGTTGTTCTAATGGCTTGATGCGTTCCTCACGAAGCTTCTGGACTTCACGAGCAAAGACAACATCAGCCTCAACAGTAGAGTCGATACAGTTGGCCTTGATAGATATGACAACACCACCTTGGTCCTTAAGGAACAAATGAGAGTTCAGGGCAATGATACGAGCTTGATCGGGCTGGGCAACATCGGCAAAGACAACATCAACCATTCCGACGAGCATGCGGTACTTTTGTGGGTGTCGGGCATCTTCAATGATGGGAATAACATTTGGTCGCTTCTTGGCCATTGAGATGAGATCACGGCCAGGTCTGTGAGAAAACTCGACGGCGTAAACGAGACCCTCAGGGCCAACAACATCAGCAACGTGACTGACAGAGGTACCAGAGGCAGCACCCAAGTAAAGAACCTTCTTGCCGGGAGCAATAAATAACTGATCAATACCACCGAGAATACCAGCAGCCAACTTCGATCGGAAAGGATTCCAGACTCTGTATTCAATCTTAGTAGCAGGAGAATCTGCATCCTTAGCAGGGACGTCGACAGAAATGCGCTTTTCACCGTAGACACTCTCACCGGGGTTAATGTTTTTAGTAACCAAAAGATCTTCCTTTCCACGAGCAAGGAAAACTCCCTCGTGTCTGTGGGGCTCGACAATGACCTTGGCTCCTCCCTTGGTTCCTCCACGAGGAGCACCACCTCCACGGCCACCACGGGCACCGCCACGACCACCTCTGCCGCCACGATCACCAAAGCCTCCACGGCCACCTCCACGTCCACCACCACGACCACCACCGAATCCTCCTCTACCGCCACCTCTGCCACCACGATCACCACCGCCAAAGCCTCCACGATCACCACCGCCAAAGCCTCCACGGCCTCCACGGCCACCGCCACGACCACCTCTACCACCAGGTGTAAATGCCATTCTCAAGTATGTGTAGATGTAATTTGTTGATGAGGATTGATTTCCGGGAGAAAGAAGGAGACAATATTGTTTCCAAAAGAGAGTTGATACTGGATGGGTGTGTGAGAGAAGAAATGGGAATCTGTGAAAATTTGTTTAATTTTTTTTCTCTGTACTTTTACCATACTATTACAACACAGAGCAGCTGTCGGATTTTTTTAGACAAGATAAATTTTCACAAACCCCTGCCCTGTTGGGAGGAATAAGTCCCTTGCCCTTGGGTTTTGGGTAAATCATGTGACAATAGGGCTAATTATTTTGAAACATTTTGTGTTAGGGTTAAAATAAAAATGAATTTCCTATTTAAAACGTAGTCATTTTGTGTAGTCAGCCATTATGGCATCACGATGAACCTTTGATCCAAGTTCTTGCTCAAGTAATGATTAAATAATACGAGAGCTTAGTCTTACATTATGATTATATACTTCTAAATACAGTAGCTGACTCATATTGCCCGTACCCCAGCTGAAATTCTTTCTCACAGCCAAAGCTACACCTAACTTTTGCCCTTGCCCCATACTCTCTTCACTCAACTTTTCATAATTATTTTTTTTGGAATTTTTTCCTGTTTTTTTTTTTTGCTCTGTTTCCCCTGTTTCGAGATCTTTTTTTAATCGACGACGACGACACCGACGACAAAAAAAAAAAAACGAACAGCTGTTTCAATGACTCGTTACGCCTCCACCCCTGTCAACCCCGCTAAGAGCGCTTCTGCCCGTGGCTCTTACTTGCGTGTTTCTTACAAGAACACTCATGAGACCGCTGAGGCTGTTAACGGCTGGAACGTCGATAAGGCTCTTGCCTACCTTGATGCCGTTGCCGACAAGAAGCGTGCCATTCCCTTCCGAAAGTACGCTGGAAGCATTGGACGTGCCAGCCAGGGTAAAGAGTTTGGTGTTACCAAGGCCAGATGGCCCGTCAAGTCAGTCAAGTTTGTTTCTGACCTCTTGAAGAATGCCCGTGCCAACGCTGATGCTAAGGGACTCAACACTGAGACTTTGGTTGTTAGCCATATCCAGGTTAATCAGGCTCCTAAGCAACGTCGCCGTACTTTCCGTGCTCATGGTCGTATTAATGCTTACCAGTCCAGCCCTTCCCACATTGAGATTATTCTTACTGAGGCTGATGAGGAGATTGAGAAGGCCCCTGAGACCAAGGTTGTTAGACTCTCTTCCCGCCAGAAGGCTAGAGCTCTTGCCCAGAAGCGTCTTGCCTCTGCTTAAACAGTATTAATTATTCATGTGTATGTTATAATGTTATATATGGAACCAAAAAAAAAATAACAAAAAAGTTGGGTCTTTGTTGCTGTCTTGATGAAATTACATGAACACAATGTAGGAAAGTAAATAAACATATTGTAGAAAAGAAGATATAAAAAAACTGGATATATATTGATCATGAACTCTCCATGTTGGTCTGATCTGATATAAGAACCTCTGCCTGATTTGGTGCAAGAGAGTCCGTTAGATCTGGAGAAAATCCAGTAGCTGGTACATTAGAATCCACTTCAGAATTAGATAGATATGAATTTTCTGGAATACTGGGTGACTCTGCAGTATCAGAATGATCAGGCACGGTACCAGTATCAGGAAGATCTGGGACTATAACAGTTTCAGGGACAACTGGAGCATTTCTAGTATCCGGCATGTCAAGCACCACCCCAGTGTCAGGTAGATCTGAGATGGCTTCGTTAATTGCAAGCTTAGTTGCATCTTGAGGTGTTGGCATTACAGCTGAATGCCAGCCAACACCAGATAAGAGAATGATCATAACTAGTAAATGCAGGCCTAGACAATACATTAAAAACAAGTTTCTGCTGAAGCGGTTCACTAAAATAAACCTTGTGAATGAATAAGCTATCCGTTCTGCAGGACCCATTTTAGAAAAGGCACGCTCTGATTCACGACCCTTGAACTGTTGAAAAGGTGATAGACCTTCTTCATAAACAGTTCGATATCGATCTTCAGTAGATGCTAGTGAGGCGGAGATGTTGTGGTCCGCTGAACTGCCACCATTTCGTTTGTATGATGAAGCATAACGTGCTTTTTCGTAGAGCTCAACATTGTCGTGCTTGACAGATTCTATTTCCTTACGCAGAGTATTAATTGTAGACCAGTTTTTGCGCAGTTCTTCTTCAAGCTCTGTATTGCGGGCCTTGAATCGGTCTCGTTGCTGGGTAATAATAGGCAAAATAGAAGTATCAGCTCCAAGTGATCCACCAGATGCTCCACCACTTCCACCTATTATTGATGGAGTTGGACCTCCATAGTTTGATTCTCCACCTAGGATAGATGCTGTGGGAGAAATGCGACCAGAGCGAATGGTACCCGGTCGGTGCCAGCCACTGATTACAGACATGGCTGAGCCTCCACTTCCTACTCGCATGCCACCATTAGACTTAAGCAGGTCTTCTTCAAGTTTTTGGTTGAGTCGCTTGGCCTTATCAAGTTCGGCAGTCATGGCTTCAGTTTGGCTCTTGAGCTGTTCCACCTGGGCATTGAGTTCATTGTTAGAGATACGCAGCAAGGTCATATCATTGGATAGTTTTTTGTTCCTAGCCAACATTAGTTTTTCAAGAGACTCTGTGTTGGACTGTATGTTATCATTATCGTTTTGGTTGGTAGTATCGTCATTCTCGTTATCGTCTTCATTATCATCGTCATCAGAATCCAAATCATAGTCAAACTCTACAGACTTAAGAATCTCCAATTCTTTTTTGATCTCTTCATAGTCTTGCATGGATGCCAGCTTTTCCCTCAAAGATTCTGATTCAACTGACTTGCGAGTGAGATCACGCTGCAAAGAATCAGCATGTTTTTGAATACCGGACTTTGTCTGAGCAGCTGAAGCGCGTGTAGACTCCAACTGAGCAGCAAGTAACACATTTTCTCTTTGTAAGTCAGAGACTTGTGTTTCAAGTTCAGCAGCCGCATCGTTCTGTTGAAATCCTGAGCGAGCAGCTTCAAGCTCAGTTCGCAATTCTACGTTACGCTTTTCGACTTCAAGAGTACGACGATTGGCCCTGTCAAGATCGCTTGCTACGAGTTCAAGTTCTGCAATCCGTCCAGCTGTTTGAGCAGCAGAGGCATCACCAATTGATCCCGCTAGCTGATCACCAGACTGGGCCGAAAGACGGGCTTGAATAACCTCGTTGTTGGCTCTTAGATCCTTGACCTGGTTCCGGGCATCTTGGACCTGTCGATTGAGTTCTGTTTCTTTCATAGCCCAGTGACGTTCTTTTTCGTCAATTATGGCCTTCATTTCAGCTTCTTTGGCAGCTACTTTGGCCGCCGAAGTTTCAATAGCTTTGAGTTCAACCTGCATAAGTTTTGCCTTGATATTTTCATAATCGGCGAAGCGGGTTAATTTATTGGTCAAAGCAGCGTTTTCCTCCGTCAGTTTAGAGACATCTGAAGCTACAAACACTGAGTCCACAGAGACTTCTAAAAGTGGTGTGGGATCCGGAGCTTCTGCCAGCACTTTATAGGCGTTCATAAAACTAGCTTCTGCAAACTTTCCGCGCTTTGTGAGGTTATCAATTTCACCTTGATACAGCTTGAGCAAGCTTTTGATTTCGACCAACTTGGCCTCATCATCCATTTTTTTGAATGTTTTAGTTCGAGTAGCTAAATCTTTACGTGATACCAGTGATGCTTTCTGGTTTTCCAGAATCTCTACGCCCTGGTCATCCAGTGTGCGTTGGAGTGATGGTAGTCCAATCTCGGACCATGCTTTGATAGCTTGTTCAAAAGGTGTGACAAGAGAAGTTTGCTCAGGGGAAGGGGATGAATTCGGGTTGGACGAGGCAGCATCGTCCTGGCTGCTGGAAGGGGGTTCCGAAGCCATTGTGCTTGTTTATCTTGTTGATAGCTTAGGCTCTAGCTTTGACTTTTGCTTTGTTGGAGGTTGGTAAAGGACAGGACATGCGCAACGTGTGATTTAGTGTGCTTATGTAATTAATGTTGTGTGATGAGTAATGCAGATTTTCTTGAGAAGGAGGTCATGTGGAGAAGAAATAGCTTTCACAAGAAGACAAAACCAATTCAACGGAAAGGTTTAATAGGCCAAGAAGGATACTTTAAGTTGTGATGATCTGATTTATTTACTAAAGAAGTATGAATCAGAGATATTGAATAGATTTTGTGATGAGCAGTTAGTAGTGCATGCCCAGGCTTGGGCTCCAGGGTGTGATCAATTTGAAGAATCAGCCAACATAGTTCCTAGGGATTACAGAGTTGGGGAACTTGAGTAGTATGGGAAGAGTTTTGCAAAAAGCAAGATGCTAGGTTTGAAGGCCCTTAACGGTTTGGAACAATTATGAAAAAAACCCAGCTTGGTGATTGAGTGCGTAAAATGATTGCAAGGTTTTTAACGATACAAATTTGAGTTTATTCAATGGAATCACAAACGATCAGAGGCTATCAGAAGCCTTCTGAGGTTTTCAGAAATTGCCAGAAGTTATCAGAATCCAGTTATAATGAGTTTATATTTCGAACTTTAGGACATAAAACGTATGATATAAAGTATAAACCTTGTACTTTATGACTTAGACCTTTGCTCATCCTAGCTCTTCCTAGTTCCTCACTTTTTAATTTCTTGACAACGTAGAAGATGAAAACGAGAATAATGGAAAACAAAAATTGATTTGGGGATCCACGATATCTCAGCTCTTTGTCTCAATGACTTTTTTTTTCCTTCGCTTCGTTTAGCTTGGTTTGGCTTCGTTTGAGCTTCCCTTGACTTCCCCTTGAGGTTCGTTGCCTGACTGTCTCACAATTCTCCAAGGCGTAGCGAGCGACGATTTTGAGGTGAAACCCTGGTCAAATTCGCAAAGGCTATAAATTACCACTACGAGTACTGCTATGAATCGATCTTGATCGGTTTAGTATTTACTAATTTGTTGGGTTCCTTTATTTTGTTTTTTGCTCTCGTTTAACCAAGGTCTAGACCTCTTTCCCCTGCCCCTTCTCTCTTGTTCTTTTTTTTTTTTTTTTTTTTTTTTTTTTTTTTTTTTTTTTTTTTTTTTTTTTTTTTTCTTTCTCTCTTTGCCCCCTGTTCAAATAAACTTTTAATATGTTGTCCACGCGCAAGAACCTTATTGTAAAATACGCGTTTCCTACGTGATTTAATAATTAACGCGTGGAACCTGTCTAAGAGGCCATGGCGTCGGCGGCTGCTGTCCGAAATCTGCATCTATTGAGTTTGAACAATGGAAATCATATTTTCATTTTACCTCATGTACCCATGTAGCCAATAATAATAATGGATATGGGTGAGTCAAGCTTTGTTGCCATGGATACTAATATTTAGTACTGCATCAAAACTCAGGCAGCACAGGTACAAAACAGTGGTTACCAAGACAACCTACCCTTAAAGGCTTAGAATTGAATTTTCTTTATCAAATAGGCTAAGTTTCCGCGTTGACAATCGTGTAAAGTTCCCGAATTAGGTGGTGCACAAGCAATTTAATGCATAGAATCTTGCACCAAGAAAACAAACCGGACTAGAGTATTTTTAAAGAAGGCGGATTCTGCAGGTAATTTCACATGACCTGCATGCCCAACGCGCATCATCGTTTGTTCCAGAGTGACGTGCTGTTGCTGTAGTTCAGGGATAAATGAATAACGAGCCAAGTAGTTCTACAGCAGTTGCTGCTTTGAAAGATAAAGAGAGCGAGGCGGTATTTATTATTATCTTGAATTAGATTATAAAAATAATAATTTAATTTAATTAATTAATAAGGTAGTAAATAATAATTTAATTAAAAAATGTGATAATTTAATAAATAAATGAAATCATAAATTAATAAAATTATAATTTATTCAGTATTACTTCCTTACAGGAATTAACTAGCGTATAAAATGGCAAACATATGTATATTCATGTATACTTATCTATATGTTTGTCTTACTTTACTGCAATTCCAAACACCTTTTAACGCTACTTGGACACAAATAACACAAATTCACATAACTGGTCAGCAGTAGGCCTTGACGCCTGCCTCGACCAAATATAACTCTGTTTAACGTTTCAGCCAAAAGCGTGCTTTGCCCTATTCTGATGTACTGCTAGAGTTTACAGTAAAGTGCCCAGAGTCTGTAAAGGTCCGTAGTCTAAAGTTTATATTATACCAACACACGACTATTGTTGGTACAGCGTGATCGGCACGCATAAATGCCTCCTTGGGCTTGAAATGAACAGGTAAACTAGGCCCACTGAGGCCGCGTACCGGTTATTGTTATTAATATTTATTATGACAGTATGGCCTGCACAACCATGCACTATGTTATGCATGGAACACAAGTGCCTAAGATCTAAAAGTGGTACCTCAATGGGGCCTATGTGGAATGGCTGCAATGTCTGCAGCCTGTTGTCGAGCGAAATTGAACGCGTTTTTAACTACATAGCCCTGGTAATGTATAAATACCACGAAGCATCCCCCATTTTTCATTTCGTCTGGTTTGAGGTGGTCGAGTGGGTAAAATTTTTTTTGAATTTTTATTTTTTTTCAAATTTAATTTTTTCTTTTTTATATATTTATTATTTATTTTTCATACTTTCCCTCTTATTATTCTCATATCCATATCATCTTCCATATCCCATATCTTTTCACATTTTGGCATTTCTACTATGGACTTGAATTCCATTTTAAACGACGAGCCTTCAGAGACACAAAGAGAGTCTCAAAGGGAGTCTCAAAATCAGTCTCAAAACGCATCACAAAACCAAGCACAAATACAGTCATCGAATGAATCTCAATCACAAATACAGTCACAACTTCAACCACAAAACCCAGCACAAATACCGCCACAAAATACCCAACAACAACCACCTGTTCAGTACCAACTACAACCTCCACATCGAACCACACAACTCCCCAGCTATCCTCCTCCAACTATACTTCCATCAATATCTCTGCCTCCAACGGCACTCCCACCGACCCTTCATCCATTCCGTCCTATTCAACTGCCCTCACCGCCAAACTACTCTCAGTTCACCCCTATATCAACCTACTCCCCGCTTCAACTTCCCAGCCCCCCTGCAAACACCCAAGCTTCTAAGCCTCAACCTATTCCCGCAGTCCACATAGAAGAAATTCCTACAAGAGCATACCCAGCACCCTCTCCAGCTACCTCTACCGACGAATCGCACAAACGTTTCGGCTGTAACAGATGCCCCAAGCGATTCTCTCGCCGCAGCGACCTCGTTCGGCATGAACGTATTCACACTGGCACCAGGCCAAACGTCTGTGGAATTTGTGCCAAACAGTTTATCCAGCGCTCAGCTCTCACAGTTCATATGCGAGTTCATACGGGCGAAAAGCCCCACAAATGTGACATTTGTGAAAAGGCATTTAGCGACTCGTCGTCTCTAGCACGGCATCGCAGAGTTCATACAGGTAAACGACCATATGTCTGTACCTTCCCAGGCTGCAACAAGACCTTCACCCGCCGTACTACGCTGACACGCCATGCAATTTGCCATAGCGACCAGGAACACCCCAGCGAGCCCAGTGAAGTGAGTGAACCGCCCAGCCCTGTCACCACACTTCCTCCACCTGAACAGCATACCCATATACCTCCTTCGTCCGCAGTTTTAATGACGAACGTTTAACGTTCCATGTTTAACACTTGACTAGAGCGAAAACTTATTTATATGATATACCTTATGTATCTATTTATTTATTTATTCATGATGATAATAGTAATATCCCATCCATCTAAAACAATGAAGTCTCCACATGACCACTTTCCTTCAGAGTAAATTTAAATCCACCCAACGTAACCTTGGGCACAACCCCTGAATCCGTTGCCATACCAACAGCCTAACCCTTAATGCAGCCCTACATTCATCTGTCACGTGTATTTCACCTATTTTCCAGATTCCACGTTTCCAAGTTTCCAAGTGTCCAAGTTTCTATCAAAAGTCTTCTCCTTTTTCTTTTTCTTTTCACCACCCTACCTTTATCTCACCACCCCATCATTCTTTCACCATGACATCTGTCGACGGTAAGTACTTTATGACAAACAAAACGCGTGCTTTCTCTAACTATTTGCAGTCGCCATTGAGGCCTCCACCATGGCCCCCATAAACATTGATCCCTCCTCCACCCCTGAACCTACTCTCCCTCTTAACACAACTAATGCATACCCTGAAGCCAGAATCGTGCGCAGGAAGCTCACTGGCTACGTTGGTTTTGCAAACCTGCCCAATCAATGGCACAGAAAGAGTATCAAGAAGGGCTTCAATCTCAACATTATGGTTGTTGGTGAAAGTGGCCTGGGAAAATCCACGTTAATCTCCACTATTTTCAATGTGCCACTGTATCCTCCCAGAACCCCTAGAGATCCTGCCACCGAAATTCCTAAAACTGTCGCTATTGAACAGGTCACTGCTGATATTGAAGAGAACGGCGTGCGACTTCATCTCACTGTTATTGACACTCCTGGCTTTGGCGACTTTGTTAATAATACCGACTCCTGGAAGCCTATTGTTGACGATATTGACCAGCGCTTTGATTCGTACCTGGAAGTTGAGAACAAAGTCAACAGAACAACTATTGTGGACAACAGAGTTCATGCCTGCCTATACTTCATTCAGCCTACCGGTCACTCTCTCAAGGCTCTTGATGTCACCGTTATGAAAAAGCTACACAAGAAGGTCAACCTGATTCCTGTAATTGCCAAGTCTGATACCCTGACTGAAGAAGAGGTTCTCGCGTTTAAACAGAGCATCATGACCGATATTGCCAATCAGCAAATCGAGATCTTTGAGCCTCCCAAGTATGAGAACGACGATGAGGAGACCATTGCTGAAAATACCGAGCTCATGATGAATGTGCCATTTGCTATTGTTGGTTCCACTGAGGGCGTCCAGACTGACAACGGCCAGATTGTCCGTGGTCGTTCCTACCCTTGGGGAGTCATTGAAGTCGAAAATGAAGAACACTGCGACTTTGTCAAGTTGCGCCAGCTGCTGATCCGCAGTCACCTTGAAGAGCTACGCGAAAAGACCGCCAACATTTTGTATGAAAACTACCGTACTGAGAAGCTGTCAGCACAAGGTATTCAGCAAGACCAGTCAGTCTTCAGAGAGGTCAACCCTGCTATGCGACAAGAGGAAGAGCGTGCCATGCACAAGGCTCGCTTGGCCAAGATGGAGACTGATATGAAGTCTGTATTCCAGCAGAAGGTATCTGAGAAGGAGCAGAAGCTTAAGAAGTCTGAAGCTGAGTTGTTTGCACGCCACCGTGAGATGAAGGAGTCTCTGGAGAAGCAGCGTCAAGAGTTGGAGGAGAAGAAGAGCCGGTTGGAAGTTGGTCGTGTTGCTGAAGAGAAGAAGCCTAGAAAGGGATTTTCTTTGCGTTAATAGTAGGAGGGTTTGTCTTAATTGGTAAATTGGGTGTTTTAATACAAAATTTATATATAATATATTTTAATAATAGCTTTAATGTATCGTGGTATTTTTTATTATTATCTTGTTATTATCTTTTCATTTTTATTATTATTTATTTTACATTATATTCTATTGTATTAGCGAGTCAAGCCCAAGTACGGTTAAGGTCTTGGGGTTTTAAAGGTTTTTTATTTAATGTCTAATGCCCTCAATGTAAGGCTACTGGACAGTGCGTTATTATGTCGTCACCACCTGAAAGTGCAAAACAATAAAAGACCAAAGAAACCAAAAAAACCAAAAAAATCACCAAAAATCACAAAAAAATGACCAGAAAGATTAGAGTTAAACCGGGTTTGCACCCAAAAGACCCGCCCATTACGAGGCTCCAAGGCAATGTATTTAGCTTGACCAGGTGGATGATTGCTTGCTTTGCTTTGCTACACTAATAACATATGGGATAGCATGGGATATATTTCGCTTTGTATATTGTTTAGATCACGTATAATTTTATATATCTCTCTCTCGGATATACTTAAATAGATCGCTATATCCTTTCTCTGTAATATATATCTTTGGAAAGAAAAAACAAAAACAACGCATTTCTACTGGTTTTGTAACACCGTTTTTTTTCCAATTTTTATTTTTGAGATTCAAATATTCTTAATATTTATCTAATTTTTTCTTCTTCTTTTCTCTTTTAAATATTTTCCATCTCGAAATCATATACAAGCTCTCTCTCATCATGTCTGAACGTGAATTAGTGTCTTCTGTTTGGGTAAGTCTAGTCTAATTTCATTCATCTCTACTCCTTGTCTTTTTAGTTGGTTTATCTTGATTTTTTTGTGTGTGCTAAAGGATATATCCGAGCTTGCCGTTGCATTAAATTCAATTCCATCAAACTAACTTAAATTTTTTAGGACCTCAAGTTTTTCTGGTTTTTAGGCCATGCCTCAATCGTGGTGTTTACCATTTTATATGGTTTTACTACTCCTTCGACTCATTCATGGTATACATTCATCTATGGAGCGGCTGCTATGACCTATGGTATTTCGATTTTTGAATCTTATTCAGGGGCTGGCCTGCATTATCACCAAGTCGTATTGCTTCGAGATGAAAACGTTCAGTACTTTTTCATATCAATCTTATGGGTCATGACCGCTCCTTTCTGGGGCACCTTGGTGCCATTTTTCATCTATTCCTTGCTTCACTCGTTAGCATACACACGAGCATACCTGATTCCAATGTTTGGAAGCAAACATCACCACCATCACTTTAGCTCGTCGTCATCCTCGCCGTTAGCTTCAACCATCAACACGTTCATTGCGCTATATAACGGTCCGTTAATGACCATTGCTTCCCATGCTGAGGTTTTCATTCTTGTCAGGCTTGTTGCTTACTCTCTGACATTCAATTTTGAGTACATGATCCAGCTAGCCGTCTACTTTTTCTTCTTCAAGGCCAAGTATAACACTTCCCCTCTCACACGCCATGCGGTTAAAACTTGGGAAATCACAATTGATCGACTAATGGATAACCAGATGATCCCAACTGTCGTACCCCAGGCTTGGCTTGGAGTCAAAAGAACTTTGCAAGGGACAGTAGGCCAAATGCTAAACTTGGGAGGACACCATACGATTCATACGGCTTTTAGTGGCTTTAACTCTACCAAGTTGAGGTAGGGTGCAAATGGGTAGCGGGGTAGGATGATGAAAGTTAGTTTTTATAGCGAGGTATTAGGGGGTAGTATTCCTTTGGGTACTTTAGGGGTATACTCTGGGGTATGTAGTCTAGGTTAATCTAGGTAGATCAGGTACTTTATGAAATATAATAAACAGATTTTTGTTCGTATTATATTTATATATCTCTGCAACTTTTCTAATTGCCGTTTGGTTCGTCAGACTTCGCGAATGCAACAATTTCAATAATTCAGCTCATCGTGGCAGCTCATCGTGATGGGCTCATCGTGACAGTCCATCCACCGTGGGTCAACACCTGATCCTGTTACTGCTTACTCGGTTCCTGGTTCCTGACTACGCTGGAGTGTTATATTGCGTTGGACACGTGTAGTAACGTACTTTTGCGAGCCAGTCAAGCCTGGAATCTCGATCTTTAAATGTGAAGCCTTTTTCGTCTTTGTCTGGCAAAACCTAAAAGGAATCTTGTCATAGAAAGGTGACCACTTTTCAAGAACGCGTAAAGGGGAAGAGAGAGAAAAATGAGTGTACTAAGGATAAGAGAGAAGAAAAAAATAAAATAAAATAAAAATTAAACGAACCCCCCGAAATCCGAAATTGGACTTTGTACTGTCTCAGGATGGTGATTTGTTTACATATCATGTTTTAAACAAACAGAGTGATCATATATATATTATTTCACTATTCAAAATACTTCACTATTTCAAAACTCATATTTCAATCTTTAATTTTCAATTTTCAATTCTTTCAGTTGCTCGTTCGTTTTTTTATTAATATTTTTTTTTACTTCCACAGTCGCTACTTGACACATTTTTTCTCTTAATTTGTGTACTGGTAGGACCCCTGGCTTCTCTTGATATTCTCTTCTCTTTTTTTTTTTTTTTTTTTTTTTAATCCCTTCGACTCGACTGTGTCTCAAAATGTCTGGCTCTCCTGGTATAAACAGGATTCACTCGCCTACACCGTCTCTTTATCGGAAAGGTTTCCGTGCAGATAGGTCGCCTCCATCTTCTTCTGGCATCACCTGTGAACCACGCCCTAGAGCTGCCCTATCTCTTAGTAAGTTTAGCATACCACCTCTCCCTTCTATTCTTGGTACTCCAAAAGGACTAACTGTTACGGTCTAGTTGTCCGTGTTAGGCCATGCAAGTCCAACAATACACTCCCTATCGCTGTCAAAGGGCAGGTCATCTCGGTTATAACCCCAGGAAACAGACGCAAATCCTTCACGTTCGACCACGTTTGGGAAGACTCCTTTACTCAAGAACGAACCTGGGCACAGCTATCGCCAACCGTCATACCCTCCTTTTTAAGAGGACGTAATGTGTCTATCCTGGCTTACGGCCAGACTGGCTCTGGGAAATCGTACACAATGGGCACGTCTGATCCTGGGTCGTGGAATCAGGATTCCACTGGGCTGATTCATTGGACCGCCCACAACCTGTTTCAAGAGTTGGTATCTATTACGTCATCACCACAACAACCACCATCAACCCTGGTACGAACCAGCAGCTTGGGCTCATCGATGCCCAAAGCCGATGCTAATCGAAAACTGGCAACCCTCATCCCTCGCGCATCAAGCTGTCGAACCTCAAGGCACTACCGTCACCATTCATCGACCTCGGCAGTACTCTCTGCCCTAGCCCCCCCTCCACCAACAACCCACCCTTGGGCTGTCACTGTGTCCTATGTTGAAATTTATAACGAACAGCTGCGAGATTTGCTCAACACTGGCCCGCCTCAGGCTGCTCCTAACTTGTGTATCCTAGAGGATGTCAAGGGTAATATCAGCGTTTCAGGGCTTTCCGAAGTTGTTATTGAGACTGCTGATCAATTAGTTCGTTTACTAGAAAGAGGATCTGCGCTGCGCGAATCAAACTCAAACTCTCTCAGCTCACAGTCCCATGCAATATTCACAATTAAGTTGACCCAGAAACAGAAGAAACCAGAAACAGGCATTATTAGTACAGTCACTAGTAAACTCAATTTTGTAGACCTGGCAGGTAGTGAGCGACTTGACAACAACAACATTGGATATCAAAAGGATGAGGGAACAGAAAGTGGTCACAGTAACTCTGGACTATCGAGTTTGAGCCGAGTCCTTTCACAACTATCCATGCAGCCTCTGGTAGGCCACGTTTCTTACAAGGATTCTAAATTAACTCGACTACTCCAAGACTCACTAGACGAGCGTGCTGTTACCCATTTCATTGCATGTATCTTAAAAGAACCTCATCAAGTTTCTGAAACACTTAATACCCTCACTTATGCTTATAGAACCAGAGTTCCCCAGGTGACTACAGAGCCGCAACTTTCAGTGATTTCCAAGGAAGCAGAACTAAAGGCTACAATTGAACAACTACAAAACGAGTTAAAATCGTATAAATTGAAAACAGCCACAACCAATCCTAATTTTCTTCCCACTTCGCCCTCGCATTCCTTACCGTCTTCCCCTCGCTTATCTTTTGTTATGCCTAGTCTTATCCAAAATCATCTTGATTTGTCGCTAGTTGAAAGCACCGTCGAGGCTAGCGAATACAATTCGAACGTTGAAGCTAGTCGGAAGAGGGCGGACAGATCACAAGAATTCCATAAGGCTGTTGAAAAAGTGATTGAAGACTATGAGAAAACCATAGCATCGTTACAAGCTTCGCTATTAGAATTGCGCATCCATTCTAAAGAAACACAAACAAGGCTTGATGACAGGACCTTAGAGCTTGAGGAGTGCCAGGCCAGCTACTTGGAAGTAGTAGAAATGGCTGAGCGCATGGAAGAGCGACTGAACGTTGTGTTGCGGGAACAGCGTGGTGAACGCCAAATGTTTGAAGATCAACTTCGATATGCTATGTCTACTAATAATTCCGCTACAACCACCACCAGCGCAACTGCCAATTCCTCATTTCCGCCACAAGCGATGTTATCATCGCCTACCAGCAGTGACGTTGAGAGCCGAAAATCACGCGTATCTTCTTCCTCCTCCACTTCCCCCATTACCACTGATCCGTCTATAGCATTGGATGCCGAGGTCTATGTATTGCGGGAACAGCTCAAGACTTGTCAGCTTGAACTCAAGGGCTTACGAGTTGAGCATAAGAGCCATAGCGCCGAATCCCAGTTTTTGACTGCTAGGTATAACCAAGCTAGACGTGATGCTGATAGCTTAAAGACAGAGAACCAAGCGTTGAGAGACCAGTTAGCGTTGCTTCAAGCTGCTTCCACTACCGCTCCGCTTGTCCAAGAGAAGATTAATGAAGATGAATGATAGTTCCAGTAAACTAAGCTACTGTTTTTTTTTTTTTTTGCATTTGAATGTTTTTTTGTGTTTTCATTATTAGTGCTTTGTGTTTGATTTTCTTCATTTTTATTCATTATCATTATTTCATTCATAGAATCAACCTAGTAATACCAACTCGAACCCATCGAGGGAGACTGAGCCCGTAAAAGGCTCAGAAAAATCTGGCAGACCTCAAAACATTGATGATAGGCCATGACATCCTAGTAGTGATGGTTTCGTAGACACAACATCATCTTTGAAATCCTCTTAATATATATAAATTTAACGTCGGTCATGATCTTTTTCTCTTCCTTCCCATTACCTATAATCAACCAAGTTATCAGTACACTTAAGTATGGGCAAGTCCAAGACTAAGCATGGCAAGGAGAGCCAGGTCCCCTCTCAGGAGGATGAGCAGTTGCCGTGAGTGGTAGGCCCCCTGACAGCCTGACAGGCGGCTTTAGAAGATGAGGCGCGGCTAACAAGACAGAATAACGAAGAGAACGGCTAGCTATGTGGCACCTCACCGGCGAAGCCCGTCAACAGGTACGAAAGATGCCGAAGTGGCTATTTCACCTTCAAGACATAAGCCGGCATTTGGCTCACGACATTTTCACCAGAAAGAGGTGGACGCAAAATATACCATTTTCGTAGGCAACATCACACCAGACACTACTCAGGAAGAAGTTACGAAGGTGTTTTCGCGATTTGGTAAGAATGCCGCGATAACGAAGCAACAAGGACTAATTTGGCAGGCCAGGTTAAAGTTGTACTTATGAAGAAGAATGAGGAAAATAAAAACATACAGGACTACTGCTTTGTCCGGTTTCACCATGTTGAGTCTGTGCAGCGAGCACTGACACATTCGGAATACATCATGCTCAACAACCTTGTCTTGTAAGTTTCAATTATTGCAGCACTAAAGCAGCGCAGCCTTATGACTGACATGGGAAAACAAATAAAAAAGGCATGTTAAGCCGCGAACAGCGGCAAATAAAATAGGTGATGTTGAATATGACTCTTGCCATTCCGTTGGCCCTCGATGCTACTTTGAGGGTATTCCCAACATGTTATTTACGACGCTCCTGGTCAAAAATGTGCCTGCATCATGGGCTCCAGTCGACATCCACAACTGCTTTTCAGCATATGGAATGGTGATTGGTACATTTCTTTATCAAACATTGGACAAGTCTGGTCACCAACAGGGATTAGTGGAATTGGGGTCTCCTCATGTTGCCCGTGAGATGTGTACCAAAACTGGTGGTTTGATCCGCATGGACAATGCAGTGCTATCGCTAGCGCCTACCGATGTCACAAACTTGGCCGAGTGGCTGGGCCACGCTGACCCTTCAGTTGGGCTACTCAGGTTAAAATTACCTCCTGGGCTTGGTATTATATTGAGTATTTTATAGTGTTACAAGTACTAATATTTTATAGGAGTAAAGCTGCATGAGTGTGAAGATGAGAAAGGTGAGTATGAGCGTTACGCTGTATTGGACTTGCCACTCACTACAACAAACCCCACAGCTGTCACGTTACACGACGTGGAACTCGGTGCATTGCACATTGGAGAGGTGGAGTTGCAAAACCACAGCATCGGTATGCAGCGGCAGACAGAAGTTCGGCCAGGACCAGGAGTGAAGTCAACTACAACAAGTAAGGGGTACAAGCAATCTCGAGGAAACGGAGCTGGGAGAGTAAATCGTGCTGCTGTATCCAGTAAGACTGCCAGAATGTATACGGAAACCAAGCAAGCGAATGAAAAAGAAAACCAAGAAAACGAGAACAAGGAGAGCAAGGCTGACACCCGCACGTGATGTGAGGCTAGATAAATGGGTCAAATGTTGCTATTTAAAAATATTGGTAGGGCTAATTAACAAAAAACAAAAAAAAAAATAATAATAATAATAATTAAGAGAATTCAAGGTTGATTTAAAAGTTAAGATTGAAATCAGTAGAATAGATGCTGGCTTGGAGTAGTAAATGAGGTGGAGTGCTTTGATTGTGAAAAGAAACAGGTGGAGGAGTTGGGGGGAGGTGGACGAGGTTTGATGACTGTTTGGGATCAGATTGTTTTGGGATTAGCGGAGGAGATAAGTTGAGGGGGAGGTCATTTAGGGACGATGAAGAAGAGGATGAAGAGGATAGGTGGGTTTGGAAATAATTCGACGATTCTGGCCAGTATTCAATGAAATGTTGATTAGGGTCGAATTCCTGAGTGGGTTGCTGAGGTGGTTGCTGTTGTGGCTGTTGTTGTGGTATTTCAGAAAAGTTCATATAATAAGGCCTATCAAATGAAGAAACAGGAATATGAAACAGTTGATCTTGGACAGATAGGGATGAGGAATTAGCAGTTGAGGAGTAATTAGTTGGTAATTGTTGCTGTTGCAATTGCTGCTGGTGCAATTGCTGTTGTAATTGCTGTTGTTGCAGAAGAGACGACTGGTTAATTGCTAGGAAAGGTTGTTTATTACATATTGTATCATTGTTATTGGCACTGGTACCATTGCCATCTTGGGCTTGGTCTTGGTCTTCTTTTTTAATTGTGTAAGGAATGGGCGCAAACCTTAGAGCTGAAAACTTTGTACTCAACTTCAAAAGCATTTCTTCATAGGTCAGAGTATGAGAAATAAGATGTTCTGCAATAATATTGGTGAGGTAATATTTATTGTATAATTGATTCAAAAACTGCGATATGTATTTTGTTGAAGGAGTAGTAGTTGTAGGAGTAGGTGTTGCAGTTGCTGAGGAATTGTGGTTGATACGGTTACTGCAATTCGCCTGGAATAATAGTAATGCCTGGTTAAACAACCATGAACACGATATATGAATTTCACCGAGTCTTAGTAAATTATAAGTATCCTCGAGAATTGCAACTTCAACCTCTGGGTATTCACTTGAACTAGATCGAAGTCTGAAATCAGCAAGACGTTGGAGATCACAGAGTAGTAACCCTGTTTTTTTCGAGACTGCATTTATACTTTGAGTAGGGGAATAATGGAGTTGATTGATATTATTGTTGGAATTGGCCAGATTGATGTTGGTATTGCCATTGATACTAATGTTACTGCTACTCTTTCGCCGTCTTTGAGATTCAGCATGAACCAAATTCATACTACATTTATTAACAATCGGAGGTCTTCCTCTACAACCGCTCCGTTTAATAGTGATTCCTCTTGAGCTTAACAAGGTTGAAATTGTAGATTGTGGAAAGTTGTATCCAAATTGTAGTTTAGCCCAGGATTGAATGTCTTTGCCCGATACAGGTGACGAAGCGTTAAGAACAAACGAACAGATTTGTTCTTTAATGACTTCAGGGATAGTTAAACGGGTACATTTAGTTGGAGGAGGTTGTTTCGGTTGAGCTTTCGGCTGAGGTTGATGATGTTGTAGTTTTTGCGTCATTTGGATTGATGAAAAGAAAACACAAGAAAGAAAGTAGTAGTAAGAGTAAGTGAATGGAAGGAAGATTGATAAAAAATGAAAGAAATCGAACTAAAGTAATAGAAAAAGAAGAGAATGAAAATATTTGAAAGAGGAGAATGAATAAAACATGTAAAAAAAAGTATTAAAAATAAAAAAACAATCAAAAATTTTTGGATAGAAAATTTGGTTCCTTTTTATAATTTTATAATTTTGTAATATTTGTGACTTTGGTAATTTTTGTCTTTTTTGTAATTTGACCCTGTTTTCTCCATATCAAAAGTTTTATATTGGGTTTTGTTTGGGCAAAAATAAAATAATAAAAAAAGAAATGTGCATATAAAGTAGCAGTAGCGTAACACAGCTACTGCTGAAGACAAGAGAAGAGATGCTTTTGGTGGTGTTGCTGCTGCTGATGCTGATGCTGCTGCTGAGTAAAATTTGGAGATTTTGGACCTTGACTGTGGTAAAAAAATATAAAATATGAGATATAAAATAGAAGAAATAAAATAGAAGAAATAAAATAAAAGAAATAAAATAAAAGATATAAGATATAAAATACCAAGTATTAAATATCAAACATTAAATATTGAGTTAAAATATTCAGTATTCAATATTAAATACCAAACATTAAATATTCAAGTATCAAATATTAAAACCAACAGAATCAATTGAAAGCGCAGCTTTGGTCAACCAAATAACACGAATGCAAAATGTTTTGTTGAGAAAACTTAAGAGTATCAGTAGCATCAATCACATCAGGATCAGCAATATTAATTTTTAAAAGCAAAAATTTCTGCGAGATGAAGAGGAAAGATGAGGATGAGGATAAAAAAAAAAATGACAATGAAAATGAAGATGAAAATGAAGATGAAAATGAAGATGAAAATGAAAATGGAGTTGAGAATGAAAATGAAAATGGAAATGAAGGTGAAAATGTAAATAAAGACCAAGCTGAATATGAAGACGAATGTGAAGATCAAAACCTCAAGATCAAAGTTGAATAGTAATAAATGAATGAAATCGCCAATATTGCCAACCTCACCTATTTCATTCAAACAGCAAAAAGGGTATCACCAGTAACCATCACCAGCAGTCACCTCCACTTCCACCTCCACCACCAGTACACAAGAAACATCAGCAGTAACCTACATCAACATCAGGAGTAACCAGCGTCAGCCTTCAACATTAGCCAGGCCCTATGAGCAATAGCACTGACATATTGGCATATAACTATTGGTTATTTCTGTTTTAACTTTGGCGTATAAAGAAAACTTAACATAGACATGTACTATCCTCTTTCCAAAAATCAGGTATTAATAGGTCTGTTCTTTGTTGAACAAGAAAAAATAAAGAAATAAAATAAAAATGGGAACTCGCATATGGTATCAAACTGTCAAAGGATATTATTATTCTTCTTTTCCTTCGATGGGGGGTAGTATATTAATTGGTATTGAATATTGATATTAAAAAATGGAATGGAAATGGAAGTAAAAGTGAAATTGAAAGTGAAATTGAAAGTGAAATTGGAATTGAAAAATTGAAAATGGACGAAATCCATCGACCATAACATGTTGGTCGTAATCATGGTACAACTTGGCGGTAGTAGTGGGGAATTACCTAAGCAACCGCCATGAGATTCACCACACGAAAATCAAAAAAATAAAACAAAAAACACAAAATAAATAAAAAATCTCTGATTCATCCACTTCATGCTGTTGAGCAAATACGCGCGTTATGCGATGCCATGCTGTTTATCTCCTACAATCAAACAAATAAAAAAATAAAAAAATAAAAAAATAAAAAAATAAAAAAACAAAACAAAAAAATAAAATAAAACAAAAAAATAAAAAAGGAAATAAACACAAAAACAAATTTTTATTATTTTCATTTTATTTTATTGAAATTTCATTTTAGCGGCTTTCTGGGCTTTGACCTTCTTTGAACAAACAAGTTCAACTAAAAACATGATTCACTGTACTTGTACGTACGTATTAAACTTGTTCATTACTATTCATTCATTACTTTACATTCCGTTACCAAACTACACTCACAAGTAAACGCTAGACTTAGAATGCGATGAACCACCCTCCGAGGCTGATGATGTTGCTACTCCTGTTGTCGCAGTCGCCGATTGAGGTTGTAACGGAGGCATATTAACTAACAGGGTAGATAACGGGCCTCGGCGTCCAAAATGTGTGGTCCTTAAATTACTCAACTCGGAAAATGGAGGAACGACAATTGAGTGTTGTTGTTGTTGTTGTTGTTGTGGAGTCTGATGCGGCTGTGATTGATGTTGGTGCTGAAGCTGATGCTGATGCTCTTGTTGGTGCTGGTGCTGATGATGATGCTGCTGTTGCTGTTGTTGTTGTTGTTGTTGTTGTTGCTGCTGCTGATGATGATGCGCTGTTGCTTTTTGGCTACTATGGTGACTATGATGACTCTGATGATGACCATTAGATGCTCCTGCAGGCGGAGGTCCTAATTGATAAGCAAATGACCTCATAGCCAAACTCATCAGATCAGCAAAACCCCAAGAATCGCATGCCTCTAAAATATCTGCACACACTAATGTCAGCGTAGTAGCTAGTCTCCCCTGAGACTTTTCCAGTCCTGATTCTAGGCACGTCCTTTCAATTACGCCATATAAGTAACTTTCATCATCACTTTTACCACCCATACCACCATCTGCACTTCCACTGCCGCCACTACCTCCTGCTGCTACTGCAGCTGCTGCTGCTGGAATCCGCTCTTGCTCATACCAATAACACCACATAATAACCAGTAATGTGGTTTCAAAAAAACACAGTAATGCTTCTGGGCATCCAACAAAAACAGGAGATGACGCCAGAGATGTAAACAATCGCATTCCAGACACACAGATAATGCGAAATATATCAAAGCATCTGGCCACCAATACCGTCAACTGCGGTGAACTAAGGCCACCTGTAGCCATGAGATTAGAAAGCGTAGATGCTGCGGCAGAAGAAATATCATGCGGAACATGGAATCGGACTGTCTCCCGAATAGCTGTCATGTCAACCAGAATGCGGATTTGTGACACAAGTGAAAGAACATATGCATCTAGAATTATTGGATGCTGCATTGTCTGGATTTTGTGCACCATGATTGACGCCTCACCTAATAAGCACGAATCATCAACTGCAAGTGTTAATGTCACAGGCGCAGAGTTCAGCAAAAACTGCGAAATAGCCTGGCCTTGCCCTGGATCCGGATCAACTGCTGCAACTTCCCACGTATCCAAGGCGTCCAGCAAAGCTTGTTTACGGTTCATATCCTTCGAAGCCCAGGATGACTCTGCTCGGAATTGCCAAACTTCCTTGAATAAGGCTGTTCCTAACACTCGCAAACCCATTGGTGACAATTTGAATCGGCTCATATTCTTATCCTTATTGTGAAGTGCTGCAAGGGCTTCTTGAAACTTAACAGGTTGTGGACGACACGCATACTCCGTAATTGACTGAGGAGAGTTCCAAAACGCTTCTGAACAAGGCAGAGCGGTATTAGGAGGGATATCTGAAGCATTGAGCTGCGAAGGGTAGTTGAAAATGGCAGTAAGAGAACCAAAAACAATGAAAACAGCAAAGTATGTTCGAACAGTAAGTTCCATGTCAACGAACTCAGACCATGATCTAGGAGCATGTTGTGGCTGATTGTGTAACGCAGATTTTACTAAAGTAGTAATAATTGAGCGAATGGATGAAATGAATTCAAGACCTCGAACATCGCCGCTCCATGAGCAGTATATTAAAGCAGTAATGAGAGTCTGCATAGTCCATAGCGGAGTAGAGTTCTGAGGGTAATCTTTGGAAACCTCAAAAATAGAAGATATCAAAGTTCTAGAAGAATTGTGGAGAATAACTGACATGTTGTTTTCGTGACAAAGTAATGCCCCAATAGAACAGACACCAAAGAGTAGTGGCGGGGCTACAGTCGCGGGGTCAAACGTATGGGGATGCAAAAAGGGTAGAATGGGGTGAAAATAGTAGAAGTACGCAGCCAGGTACCTATTAATCTGTAACCTAGTAGGGCGGGGACTAAAATGTGACTTTAGATGGTCCGAATGAAGGGAGGTAGTGTTTGCCGAAGATTCCGTCAAGTACTTGACAAGCTGACCGAAGGGAAATGATGCGGTCAGTTGAGGAATTATCAAAGATGAAGTGCCAGATGCAAAACGAGGTTGAGGAGAGGAAGAGGAGGGGTTTTCAAATTCCTCCTGCGATTTACTACTAAGGCGGCGTTTCTTGGTTAGAGATTGATGAAGTTCGGTCATAAGTAATGCCGCATTGAAGTCATCATCGTCATTCTTTTTAGGCTGCTTGTTCGGTTCGATCGAAAACACATTGAGGTAAGAGTTTTGCTGCTGTTTTTGTAACTTTTCGGTCTTTTCAGTTGATGCTGCCCGAGCCAAGGTTTTTAATGACTCGTGAGGATTAGACTGAATTTCAGCAAGAGTGGATGACGTGTTAAACGAGAGCTGTGAATTGATAGAGGGCAGCGATGGCTTGGGATCAAGCTGAAATGGTGACGGTTGGTTAAGCAGGTTAGAAATCTCTGAGTTCTTCTTGCGTTTAGAAGTATCGGTTGTCTTTGATTTTTTCGCCGGTTTTGTTTTCTCCTGTTCAGTGGGAGATTGGGAGGGGGATTCACATGTAGCAGGAGGGGCAATTTCCGAAGCGCTAGTAGCGGGTGGTTGAGGGGTTTTAAGAGTTTTCGCATGGACTGTGCGGTCATGACGTAGCAAAAGATCTCGACGTACAAAAGTAGACGGGCATCTTGTACAATGGAATGGACGTTCTTTTGTATGTGAACGTTCATGTCTTGAGCGGTGTTCGCTACGAGAGAAAGCGCGGTCACAGTAACAACATCGGTATCTTTTAAGTTTTTTATTAGCAGTGGGGTCTGTTGAGGATGACGAGGGGATGGCCGTAAGGGTGGGTTTTGCAGAAACTGGAGATGCGCTGATAGCCTTGGGTGAGGTCTCTGAAGGTTTGGAGGAACCCGGGGCTGACCTGGGTGTAGTTTTGGCTGCAGATTTCAACAATGGTTTTTTAGGAGGGTTTTGTGATTGCAGCTGCTCGGTTTGTTTTGATCCTACTTTTACTTTTTGGTTTTGTTGGTTCTGGATTTGGTTATGATTTTGAGTTTTAGGCTGCTCCTTTTGCTGCGGGCCTGGTTTCAGAGGATAAAGGCTATAATGGTTTATTTGCGGGGTAGACGACAAAGCTGCCGATGATGAAGTTGGTGGTGTTGGAATCGTGGTGACTGCCAGCCCTGTAGGCGCTGTTGTAGGAGTAGTAGATGGTGCTGCTGTAGGAAGTGAAGATGAAGCTGCGGCAGGACCAGAAGCATATAGGAAAACTCCGGCTTCAGAAGGGCCAGCTTCAGAAGCCGCGGATGCCAAAGTTGAAAATTGTGGAGGAGGAGACAAATATGGATTGTCACGTGATTCGTTACTCTTTGGGATGTGGGGATGCGGAGGTGGTGGTGAGGGGGGAGGCGCAACAAGGCTCTTACCCGCCTTGGATAAGGGCATCAGAAAGGGCGGGGACCGAGATAACGAACCGTCTGAAGTTGTGGGGGCAGCAGCAGCAGTAGTTACAGTAGTGACAGAAGAAGTGGATGTGGAAGGACTGCAAGTTGAGATTCCGGCTGGGGCAGAAGTTGTGGTAGCGGGTGCCGTAGGAGGGCCAGTGCCCAAGTCAGTTGCAGTAGAAGACCCTGCAAAAGAGCCAGGAGACAGTGTGTGATTCATCTATGTGCTTAGTTAGATTGGATTCAATTTATCTGCTAGTTTTGTTGCTATTTAGGAGGTTGATGGTGCTTACAAGAGATAAAAGTATGGATAACCCTTCGTTGGGGGGAAATTTCTGCTTAGTACGTGACTATATGTTGTGTGAATTTTCATGGGAGTTGGAGCCAAACATGAATAGGCGGCAAAATAAATGGCCTGGAGAAACCGGGGTTCGAGACCAGACGACAAAGCCCAGTAGAAGGGAAAGACTTGAATGAGGAACGAAATGGAGATGGTGAGGGCAATGATGAAGATGACGGAGATGAACAAGTAGAAGAAAAAGAGAAAAATAGAAAACAGAAAAGAAATCCAAAGGGGAATGAAATTTTATTTATTTCAGGGAAACCTGAAGGAGATGAAGGAATATATATGACAAGAACGACAACACTGAAGAATTAGAAAGAGGAAAAAAAAATTGGCTCTGATTTCAATTACAATTACAATTTCAATGTTGTTGTTGTTTTTTATTCATTTTTTATTTTATTTTTGATTTTTCATTCACCTTTTTGGTTTCAATTATCATTACAACTTTATAAAATATTAATGTTTTCATGTGGGGTAGAGTCACAGTTCCCAATTTACGCTGATCGTGCCTATTTCTACCGCAAAGTTTGATGAGCTGACATAAGAACATTATAGCTGAATAATATTGACCCCACGGTAAACCCCTCGAAACACAACTGCCTTTCCCCTCCAAATACAAGCACTCGCACAACCTATCACCAAAAAGAACTATAAAAATTGCCATACTCTTCTGGATTGAAAAACCGTTTGACTTTTAAAGGGTCCACAAAGAGTTCAGAAGGAAATCATAAAAGGAATGAAACTGAAAAGATAAGCCAATTTAACCTTGTTGCTCACGTCTTAATCAACCTCTTCATGAATCCATGGAAGGTGCAGCCCCTAACTGACTCAATATTCCCTTTCTCAACAATCACTATATAAAAGTGCCATTAATATTACATCAGCACTTTGAAATGACTAAGCAAATGTCCTCGGACTGTCGGAAAGAGGGAAAAGACGGAGGTTTTTCCCGACAGTGGCGCTGGAACGTAATTGGCTGAAACTCAGCCGCATATTTTATAATCATGATGTAATGATAAGTAATCGATTACACCTTTTTTTCATTTTTTTCCTATTTCACTCTTAATTTGTTCCAAATCGAACTTTCCCGTTAAACACGTCAAAAAAGCAATCGAATCACTTATATTGGAGCAAGCTACAGCTACATCATGAGTGATTTCTCTGAAGACGATGGCCTAGACGAATACCTTGGAAGCTTATCAAACGATGCGTTTGACGAACTCGTTGATTCTTCTACAGGACCTTCACAGCAGAAGCAACAACAACGTGCGACGCCTTCCGCCTCGCGTAAACAAAACGCGTCTTCTTACGCGAAGCCTTCAACTTCGTCATCACAAACCACTAGAGTAACAACTAGCAACAACAGCAGTCAACTACCTCGGTCCAGCCCGGTACATGGACGCCAGACAACATTAACTGGAAACTACAATACAGGAGCCAGCAATGGTGCTTGGGAGTACACGCCATCTCCTAAACGAGGAACAGATGATATAACGCCCACTCATCATGACCTTGATCCAGACGCACTCAGCATCTACATCTACCCGGCCAACTTGGAGCCTCGGGAATATCAAATGAACATTGTAAAACGGGCACTGTTTGAAAACGTATTATGTGCATTACCTACTGGTTTGGGAAAAACATTTATAGCAAGTACTGTAATGCTCAATTACTATCGGTGGACAAAAACTGGAAAAATCATATTTATGGCCCCGACACGACCCCTGGTATCTCAACAACTGGAAGCTTGTCTAGGAATTACAGGAATACCTCGGTCAGATAGTAGTATCCTAATTGGTGGAGCATTGACACCAGTAATGCGTGAAGATGAGTGGGCGAACAAGAGAGTGTTTTTTGCCACACCCCAGACTGTGGATAATGACTTAAAAAAGGGAATTGTTGATCCCAAAAGCATAGCCTGCTTAGTTATTGACGAAGCTCATAGGGCTACTGGAAATCAAGCCTATGTGGAAGTGGTTAAATTCATCAAAAGATTTAACAACTCATTCCGAATTCTGGCTCTGACGGCTACCCCTTCAACCACACTAGAGGGCGTACAAGCGGTGATTTCTAATTTAAATATTTCGCGAGTTGAGATTCGCACCGAGGATAGCCCGGACATTAAACAATACGTCCACAAAAAGCAAGTGGTGCGGCTGGTTTCCAGTCTGTCTGACGACCAGCACGCTGTTTTGACTCTGTTTTGTGCTGCCCTTAAGCCGTTGCTCAATAATATCGCTGGCGCAAATGTTCTGCATATAAGTGACCCGGTACATTTAAATCAATTTGTGGCAGTCAGTGCTATGAAGACGTTAATGGGTTCAACGTCGAAATCTCCGGCAATGTTTAAATATTTAGCAATTCTCAAGGTTTTGGCTTCCATGGGGCATGCCATGAATTTACTTAAATATCATGGAATCCGACCTTTTTACAATTACCTTAAAACTTTTGAAAACGAGGCCTCAACAGGAAGCAAAGGAGGAAAATCGAAACAACCTGGCAAGCATGCTTCTACCCTCTTTAACAGTGCCCCTTACCGAGATTGCATCTGCCAATGCGAATCCTTTATATTCACTTCTGGTGTAGTCAATCAAAAGTTTATGGGTCACCCAAAATTACAAGAATTGGCTCAAATCACCAAGGAATTTTTCAGTGACACCAAAAATATAGATTCAAAGGCTATTATTTTTTCCGCATATCGTGATTCGGGTGTTGAAATTTTAAGGGTTATCGAAGCAAATGTTCCTGAGTGTAAGGCCCACTTATTCATAGGCCAAGCTGCAGGTAAAGGCAGTGATAATGCGGGTGGTATGAGCCAAAAAGAACAACAGCGTGTTGTACAACAATTCAAAGCTGGTCAGATAAATACTTTGATTGCAACTTCAATTGGTGAAGAAGGTCTTGATATTGGTGAAGTTGATTTAATCATTTGTTATGACGCTTCATCGAGTCCAATTCGGATGTTACAACGAATAGGTCGTACCGGCCGTAAACGAGCTGGCAAAATTTACATGTTACTTACAGACAATGAAGAAAAAAAACTAGACAAGTCCTTTGATAACTACAAGTACATTCAGAATTTGATTCAAAACCAGTTGAATGATGATAGTCAGCAATTGGAATATAGCCCAAGGCATCGGATCTTACCCCCAGATGTGCAACCAGAGTGTGTACAAATGATGATTGAAATCCCAGAAGAAAACAGGGAATTATTAGCAGCCGAAGATATTGTAAGAGAGGCTGAACTAACTCAGAAAAAGACAAAGCGAGCTGGAGGAAAACGAAAAGCAGCAAAGAAAACATTTAATATGCCTGATAATGTGAAAACTGGGTTTGTAAAGGCTTCGAAATGTGAGAGCCCAAAACTGGTCGACTTGACTGGAAGTTTGCATTCTTCAGACGACGAAAAGCCATGGTTTATACCCAGTCCCAAGACTAAGCCTGTGGCCCAAAAATCAACTAAACCCGTTGTATCAAGGAAAGGGTCACTTCAACCATTTATCAAGCCAAAAGACAATGACAAAATTTATTATTACGATCCCAAGCGGGATGGACTGGACTATGGAATTTATGCGGAGGAAACGTCTCCTGAAAGTAGTCTTACTGTAACGCTTCCTGCTTCTACTACTAAAGTTCCACAGCCTAGATCATCACGTCGATTTACGAATCTCATAAACAAAATCCATAGCACAACTGAATCCACCGTTGAAGAACTTAAACGAAATTTCCATCCAGAAGACTGTGCTGACACAACAACAGAAAACACTAAGAACGCACCTAAGCCCAGAACCGTTAAGCGAATGTCTAACGTAGTACTGCTGAGTAGCAGTGAGAGCGATTCAGAAGGTGAGGTAGTGGCCAATAAACGAAGGAAAATGAATAATAACAGCAATAAAATGATTGAAGACGAGACCGATCATAATGCATTGATGATGCTGTTTAGTAGTGATGATGAATAAGAGCTTGAGTTTGAAGTATTTTATTTTTATTTTTTTTTGAAACCATAGCATAAATTGGAGCATATATTGAACTTAATAATTGGTTTTCTGTACTAGAAATTGAGCCTTTTGTTCACATTATTTACTATGATTAAGAATATTAATCAAATACATGGAATTTCTGGGGGAAGTTTACATTTCAACTTCATTTAAAAGGTGCCAAGTAACAAGGTTTGATACCATTGAGGCGGAACCTCTTGTTTCAACCAGGTATTTAATTAATTTTAGTATTTGTCTTACGGTCTGGTTCCACAAGATTACTAGTTCATTCTTTAGGAATGCTCCTTGATTTCTAAATGTGTGTATTAGTACTAGTAGTGGTACAAGCAGGTAAAATAGTTGTATGTAATCAATTATTCCGTAGATTTACGTCTATACATTTCTTAACTATCCTCAAATGTATCACGGAATAATAAATCCATCAGGTGAGCTTGTAACTGTTGAAGTATGAACTTTTGATCTACTCAATTGGTACTATTTGTAACACGGTAATACTCCCTTAATACTCCCTACATGTTATACGCAATGATTTTCATAGCAGACGCAAATCTATAGTTTTTTGATCAGTTTATTTGCAAGTCTCATGAAATCTACGTATGTCCTTCGATTAAGGTTTTCCATGTATTTTTTTCAATTCACCTTTTTTGAAAGTACTATAGGTACTATTTGCATCACCTGGTTTAAAGCATGAATGAGATTTTAAACCTCTCGAATTAACAAGTAGTAAACTCCACAAACCATTTGCAATTGAAATATAAATGAGCAATTCAACCTCGGTAAGTTGAAATGGATTATTGTAGTATGACCACATGGAAATCATTTAATTGCCGCTTTTTCAATTAGTAAAATACACAATAGAAATATATTTGACCAATGTTCTTTGAATAGTGATTAAGATCCTATGGCTATCTCGACTACTCACAATGCCGAGAAGGAAATAGTAATATACACAATATTAGGGGGAAAAAGGCTATTTTACACTTCCATAAGTTAAACTCTTTATAGTACAAATAAGATGTCCACAGACTTGGATCACTCGATTGTTGTTTACATGGGCCCGCTTCATTCATAACTATGCATTTATTTACTTCTCTTGATTGAGTAATGAACATCAGACTCAACCTGATGTAATGATGCTCACAAGAGTCACTTTTTTTCACTACTTTGAACATTTCTGGAAGCAGTGAAAGAAAGTTATATAATAATGGATAAAGTTATATTCAATAAAAGAAAATGAAGAGGCACTATCCAAATATAAAATTAAAGGAGGATTTATAGACTTCACATGCTGGTTCATTAGTTTCTATTATAACTCTAGCTGTATAGTTGTTCAATTGCATACTGTCGTTCAAATAATAAATCCTGAAGTTTATTTAAAAAATTAAGTCAATCACCTGAGTTTCAGTTGCACTCTAATCAATATTCAGTACTTTTATTCAAAAAAGAGAACTACGAAGCTTATTTATTTCAAAATACCATTCGCCTGTAATGAACTACAGCCTTCATTGGCAGACACATGATGCTTACCGCATCCTTGTAGCATCAATAACCTATACAACTATTTATCTAGCTAACAGACACTTTCAAAGTACTTACTGTCAGTATCCACTTTCAGCGGTTACTTTCTCTGATGTGAAATGACTTAAGTATTCTATTTTTATCTAGATATCTCCTCCACAAATTGGCCCTAACTAAGAAACAATCCTCTAGCGAATTGAAATAATAACATTTTTTTGAAACCTATCCTTGACAATTTTTACATTGATATAATAGAAGTACAAAAAAATTAAAAAAGAGTTAAGAGATAGAAATTACCTTTTTTTGCTAACCTTTTTTCAACTTACAGCTGGTTTTCTCATAGTGATTTCGTACAAGCCCAATACATTTCGTTTAAAAAAACACCGTTTTTTTACATATATGAGTAAATTATACTAGATTATCAATTGATACAATGATTTTATCAAGTATTTTTACTTTTAGAATACACATATATCTTTTAAACTTTATATTGTATCATTTCCGAATGAATGAATGAATGAATATATTTTTTGCCAGTTCAATCAGGCAGCTAAGTAAAGTATAAAGATATAATAGAAATAACAAAATAACATAAAATTAAAAATAAACGATTACCAAGCACCTTCGAGAATTTCGTATAATTATCAGATCGTAGTTTTCACTACCATAGCCGTGTCGCATGAATTAAAGCTTTCGATTAATCTTTGGAGTCCCGTCTTCCAGTTGAAAGCACAATCAGAAGGTACCACGTAAAAAACCTTTTGCAAGGAAAAAACCGATGGAAAGAATAGTCAGCTGAGACGTTTAGCAAATGGTGGGATTTCCATCCCTAGCATTCAAGAACCCTATAGTTGCCTGCAGCCCTTTCCTGCTGTTGAGAAGCTTGGATAGCTCCAAAGCTTCGGAGATCGGTCTTAAAAAAGACTCTCGCAGCCTGCTTTTGAGAGGGCAGACTTTGAGGATATGAGAGAAAGTTTCAAGCTCCCCGCACCTGCAATTGTACGAGTCGCGATAAATGTGGAATCTTTTCAGCCAAGCTCCTACTGGA
>JAJLWW010000010.1:233597-258327 GCA_030570935.1 Geotrichum klebahnii | reverse complement strand
TCAGGGGTTTTTTCACTACCACCATCGGTGGCAACAACACCATCGCCACCATCAACTTCCAATCCATCCGGGTGGTCAGGATTGTCAGGATTATCAGGGTTATCAGTAATATCAACTTCAATAGGTTCAATATTCATTGCAACGTCTTGTTAAATGGAATAAACAAAATCTGTGTATTAGCCAATGTTATAATAGAAATTTTCTAGCTAGCAAATAAAAGTCCAAAATTGTTGACATCAAATCTTGATAGACAAAAAAAGGGCAATTTTTAAGATCTAAGTCCCAGTGGCCGAGTGGTTAAGGCGACGCCCTGCTATTTCTACAGTTGTATAGGCGTTGGGTTCTGCCCGCGCAGGTTCGAATCCTGTCTGTGACGATTCTTTTTATGCGGAACAATTTGAACTAACGATTACATAACCTCTATTTAATATTGTTTTTCTTCCGCCGGAAAGAAATGAGACAAAGCCTAGCTGATGTAGAAAAATAGCACCAAACGAAACCCCTATCTACTACAAGTGTTATCCGGAATTACCGCGGTATGGGACCGTAGGAGTTTAGAAAACGAGAAGGGAAAGAAAGACTAAGTAGATTTCTCCAAACAAAAGGAAGAGGAAGACGTAATTTATTTATTTGAACAAAAATAATGGGAGAGAAAGAAAAATACAGTTGTATTGGACGTTTACTTGTGGGGGCAGCAGTGGTGAGTGGCTGGAAGTACGAATCAGTGAAACCCACATAAATTAATCTACATTTCTCGAGATATTGATAGATTCCTCTTTAGAAAAGTGACAATTTTTCATATTATTTAGATCATCAAACAGGAGTTAGGAGATAAAAAGGACAAAATAAACATATCACAACAAGCACAAAAAAAAACGGTTATCAGTGTTAACGAACGATTAAACTCAAAGTCAGACGTTAAATTAATTATTACACATAAAACAACTCAGTTTATTTTATATTTTATTCCCACAGATTTTTCGGAGTTGACCTCGATTTTTGTTTATAGAGGCGTTGGTCGAGAGAGCACGATAAGACTCAGACTTAATTTTGTGTTATGACTTTAGTTCGCACCAGAGCGAAATGAAGAACGGGGGAAATAGTGAAACGGGAGTAGAGATAACAAAAAAGTTACAAAGTAAAGTTTGAATATGAAATGGATAAAGTATGGCAAATACAAATCAAATATGAGGAAATATGGTGCGTGCCAAAAAAATGGCATGATCCACAACGTGCTAACTGTCCTATTATACATTCATGTACAATAGATTTATCCTTCGTATACCAGTATACAAGTATGTAAATGTTTTCATTCATTCTTCAGAAGTTATAATGAAATGTTTCAAATCATGTTCAATCCGATAGTAAAAAACCTAAAGATATTCGAGATCGAGGAGTACTGAAATCGGTCGAGTGTTGGAGGTGTATTACGTCAAAGCAAAAAGAGTAATTGTCATTAATCAAGAGACCCTGAAACTAGGAATTCTATTCCGACGGCATATGAAAATCTACGCTTATATTAACAATGCTCTGATACACCGAACGACGATACTAGGTGCTGAGTTGAGATGGTAACTGGTCAACAACCATGATGTGCCTTTGCTTTTCCTTTTCTTCTCGTTCATAGTTCGTAATCGTACTTACAGTAGGTACTAGACGAGGCGATAATCGCTAACGTCATTATCTTCAAACTTCAGGTTCGTTCACTGAGAATGGAAGTTTTTGCCATACCTTGCCTTTGATTCACCTCAATCGTTCTCGTGTTTCGGAGATGGCCGAAGGCGTTAAACATGAATTCCCTCGATTTTACACTGAAAACCTGTCGGCGTAGTCCGACAAAATTCACGCACGGCTGAAGTCCTTACTGAATTTGGAATCATACCTGATGATTTCCGAGGACATTTTGTTTTGGTTATTTCCAACACTTGATTAGCCCTTGATAAAAATCAAATTATCTACAGGATTTTTAATTTAAGCCCTTGAGATATCATGACCTGATGATACGAGAATCACTATGTCAGATCATGTCAATTGAAATCTTCCCCAAAAAAAAGCCAAAAAAAATACCAAAAAGTGATACTTGGTCAATTCATGTTGGTAGAGTAGTGGCAGCCCAAAGCTAATCCATTTTCTGTTTCACAAGCCACCTTCCAATAAAATTCTCAAGATAAGGAACACCACCATATAAATATATCTTCATTTCCCACTTATTTCAATTTTATCATCAACAACATTCTCATCATCATCCAAAGATTCAAATCACATCATCAATTATCTTATACACAATCATCATTCACAATGGCCTACCTTGAAGCTTCTAGATACGGAAAAGACAATGTCCGTCTCCTCAAAATCAAACGTGATCCTCAGAACCCTTCAAAGCAGGATGTCATCGAATTGACCATCCGGGTGCTTCTCGAGGGAGACGTAGAGGAATCTTACACTAAAGCCGACAATGCACCAGTTGTTCCCACTGATACCGTTAAAAACACTTGCTTTATTGTCGCAAAGCAGGTCGAGGTCTGGCCTATTGAACGCTACGGCTCCATTCTCGCTGAGCATTTCATTTCTCGCTACTCGCATATTCATGCTTGCGAGGTACACATTATTCAACACCGCTGGACTCGCTATGACGTACAAGGTAGCCCCCACCCACACTCATTTCTCAGGGATGGCGCTGAGGTGCGTGTAGCCACTATTTACAAAAAGGAGAATCAACCATTCCTAATTTCCTCTGGTATCAAGGATCTGACCGTGCTCAAGTCTACTGGGTCCATGTTCTACGGCTACCATAAATGTGAATATACCACTCTTAAGGAAACTACAGACCGTATTTTGTCTACAGACGTCGACGCCACCTGGACCTGGCTCCCTGGCAAGGTCCCCACATTAAAGGCTATTCAGGACTTATCAGACAAGGGTACCTTTGACACTGCATACGAGTTAGCAAGAAATGTTACCCTTGAGATCTTTGCTCTTGAGAACTCAGCATCTGTTCAAGCTACAATGTACAACATGAGTGAGCGTATTTTGAAGGAGTGCAGCTTGCTTGATACCGTGACATACTCATTGCCCAACAAGCATTACATTGAGCTTGATCTTAGCTGGCACAAGGATCTTAAGAACACTGGCAAGGATGCTGAAGTGTATGTGCCTACATCTAACCCGAACGGTCTTATCAAGTGTACCGTAAAGCGATCCCCTTCTAAACTTTGAGAGGTTCCTGCCAAAGAGGTTCCTGCCAAAGAGGTTCCTACCAAAGTTTAGAGTTGTACAGATTTATGATTTGAAAATAATAATATTAATAAAATATATCCGTATTGAATAATAATGATAGTCGAGCAGTAAAAAATTGTTGGAGAAGGTCCTGTTAATGGACAACAATAAATAATAAAATTTTAAATAAAAATCAAAATCAGAACAAAATTAAAATAAAATTGAAATACAATTAAAATAAAATTAATATAAAATTAAAATAAAATTAAAATAAAATTAAGAAGCTAAACACCCACCCATCCGCCCCCATTTAAGTAGAACAATCCTCATTGTATTCATTTATGCAAGAAAACCATACACAGTTCCCCTAAATGTAGAACTCGGTTCTTTATAAGATGGCAGTCTTCCACTATAAATTCTTGTTGAGTTGATTTTAAGTTAGGAGTTTCAGGCTTAGAACATTAATTCAATTCATATACAACAAATCAATTTATTTATTTATTTATTTTTATTACAAGCTACTGCTCAAAATCATTTTATTGTTACGATAGGCGGACTCTTGAATAGTAGAGTTTTCGAAATAGTCAAGAAGCTAAAGCTAAAGAAGCTGAAGCGTCTCAATTGTGTCTTAGATGGGCGTCTGGAGCAAAACGTAATAAATCAACCAAGCAAATCAACCGAAAGAGCTCACGGCAAACACCAAAAAGTAATAAAAACAAGGATCCGATGGCGGGTCACTGTATCACCATCATCATCTTACACTTCCCCGGATGACCCGCATTATAATATCTCATGTTTATCTATAACAATCCAACTTTTGTTGAAATCTTATGTTTTTATTTTATTTTACTTTATTTATTTTGGTTTTCATTTGTGTTTTCTGGGGAAATGGGATCGTCATCGTATCATATGCCATCTGCAGGCATTGCGATCGTGACTTTGCCAATGCCCAGGCTGTAAAAGTAAAAAAAGCTAAATGGGCTAAACTGTTGGATTATGTAACTTGAAATTAAATATTATTAATAATGACTAAGCGCATTTTGATTACGCATCATTGCCATTAAACTCTCTTTTTCCCTATCATGGAAGATAACCACTCTGCTCTTGTTTATCTCTATCGTCAATTTATTACAATGACGGCAAACTGATTGCCTCTTTCCATCCTTCCTTATACTTTATTCACCTCATTCATATATTTTACCTTTTTTTCATTGATTTTATTCTCTAATTATGGCATGGCCTATAGTAAGTACTCCCAATGCCCTAATTATGTTTTGCCTTCCTCTTCCACTATGAGTACTAATTAGAGTTTCACAGCCTATAATTATCTCGGCGATGCTTATCGCTGGGTGCGGAAACTCTTTACTCAGCAAATTCCAAGATCTTCAGTGTGTTGAAAACTGTAATGGCCCAGTGTCAGACCAAAAGTTCTTTGATCAGCCTGTCTTTCAAACGGTTCAAATGTTTCTCGCCGAGGCAATGGTGATTCTGGTAGTGCTATTTAATAAATGGCAGACAAAGAGAGCTCATGGCGACTATCAAGAGATTCAGACTGAAGAAGAGAATGACGATGGAACTATAGCTACTGAAGGAAGACCACAAGAAATGTCCGGCAAAAGAGTTCTCTGGCTAGCTCTGCCTGCAACCTGTGATATTTGTGGAACCACGCTGATGAATATTGGACTGTTAGTCGTTCCAGTTAGTATTTATCAAATGGTGCGAGGATCTATTGTGCTATTTGTCGGTGCCTTTTCAATCATATTTTTAAAGCGCAAGCTTACCAGCAAGCAATGGTTTGCCTTGCTTTGTGTAACTGCTGGTGTATTTGTAGTAGGTCTCAGTGCAATTGGTAGCAAAGAGCCATCATCCACCAGTTCTACCAGTGTATCTTGGGAAGCTGCTGTTGGAGTACTACTCATCATGCTTGCACAAATCTTTTCAGCCTCGCAGTTTGTCATTGAGGAGTATCTTTTAGAAAAGTATACAATGGATCCCATCCTTGTTGTAGCTTGGGAAGGAACATTTGGAACTGTCATCACCACAGTTACATCTCTTTTCATTTTCACCTTTTTCGTCACAGAGCGTGAAGGCAGCATGTTCAACCTCTACGAAGGGTTCTCGCAAGCATTCACCATCAAGCCACTTTTAATTTCCTCTGTGGTCATTATGTTCATGTTGGCCACATTTAATATCACTGGTCTTGCCGTGACACGCCTGATTTCAGCTACCTCTAGATCTACGATAGACACTTCACGTACAGTTGGAATTTGGTTTATTAGTCTTATGATTGGCTGGGAAACCTTCAAGTTTTCACAGCTCGTAGGATTTTCTATTCTGGTGTATGGAACTTTATTGTTTAATGGAATCATCCAGAGTGATCCTGAGACTACAAAGCGAGCTGAGCAGCTGCTTCCAAATGAATTTGAGCATACTTAGAGTTATACAGTAACAACAGGGCAAAGCATTTGTTACAATTATGAACTATACATATATTTTATTTTATTAATTAAATCATTATGCATTATGAAATACAACCTATTATTATTTTTGTAAAAGTTTATGACGATGTGTGTTTGTGTGTTTGTGTGTGTTTGGGGTTGTCACTAGAAATATTAAGATAACTAACAGAAATGTGTTAGACCACATGCTTTGAATGTACAGAACAAGGTCTAATTTTTTAATTAATTTGATATCAACGATAACTAGACAAATAAAATTATAATTAACCTAATAATGTTATATTTATTTGTACATCTTGGTCGTTAAAAATGACTGGAATGAGCTGGCTAACAACTTGAAGAGATTACAAAACAAAAATAAAATAAAGTGAATTAAATATTTAATCTTTTGATATAAAAGTAAATATTATAAGAGGTTTTATACTAAATATCAATTATAGCTTGAAGGAAAAAAAGCATCGGTTTGAAGTAATTCGGATATCTATTTTAAGTCTCTTTAAACCCCGTTTTATATCATACGCCTATAGGCTAATCTACTTTCATTGCATTACTGAAAATTTTAAGTAAAATTAAACATTCCTAAAGAATAATGTAATCGTGAATATATTATATTTTGGGAAGGGAAATGGCTAGAACGTTGAAAGGTTTTGAATACATTAGCCTATAAAATATAGAATTGGATTAGACAACAAGCGTTTTAATCTATGTAATTAGTTAGGAGACAAACACTTATGGTCTTTAAAATTTAGATCTGATTTTTATATATACCATCATATATTTTTCAATTCTTGATAACTCAAACGTCCATTTTTTCAATTGAGACGATTGAACAGCTATCAAGTGTATGAAGCCTCAATTTCTTAATACTATCTTTATGAACTGTAAAAAAAATACCTGAAGGCAATGTGGCAGCCGTTTGCTGGTTTATTGAAATCTATTTAAATGTGATATTCTAAACCATGAAATGATTGCTGAATCAATATAAAATTGCAGTGAAATTTTAGGACAGGAAAAAATGAATGAGATTCTGGAGTTCGGTAAAGCTTTAAAGTTAAGAATATATATGTATATAACTAGTTATAATTAAGGGATAACGATGAATGCATAGATATATCTAATTTAAAATCCAAATATTGAATTTCAATTGATAAGTGAGTAATTTGTTATCCTGACTACTTAAATATTAGTCAAGATAAATTTATTCTGGTCTCCGCTGAATTTCGATTTAAATAATTTATATTTAAAAATCCTAAAAATAGGAAGATAGAATCGAAATTTGAACAAAAAAGATATTTCAAGGAGTTTGGCGGTTACAGTAGGCTTTACTTTAAAAGGTTTCATACTACAAATTTTAGGTCCTGTTAAAGTAGTTTTCACCACCAAATCAATGAAAATGAGCAATACCTTTCATAACCAACAGAAGAATTAAATATTAAATACAATAAGAAGTGGTTGAAGGATTGAATGTAATTATGTGGTACATGGTGTGAACAGTTACGGCTATTAAAAATCTTTGGGCAAACATTAAGCAACTATTTAATACACTATCTAACTAGAACTTTTCGCTTCCAAGCTAGTATTTCGATATTTGCAAAAAGGTACATTACTAAGTATAAGTGCAACAATACTAATGATTTATGAAGCTGATCCCAAAAAATATATATGTGAATGTGAAATATCTCCAGTTTTGATTCTCTAAGTTTTCAATCCTAGCAAAAGTAATTCTATTTATGAGAGACTAGCTATGAAAATTTACAGTTAAGTTACAACTATGCCACCTTCTTGTCAAATGCTTGATAAAATCATCATAACTAAACCTTTATTAAACATTTGGTACCTCAGCTAGAATCAATAGTTTCTGTTCTGGTGAAAAATACAGGATACTAGTGTGGGCGTATTACTGTGATTGGAATGTTTTGAGGTTCTGACAGAACAAAATATATTTACTTAATTAAACTATTTTTCAAATAGAAGACAATAAATGGTGAATTATAACTTTTTTTAAATTTGAACCCTTTTTAAGATGGTTTTGAGTTTGAATTCCCTTCATATAAGTGGTGTGGATACAAACGAGGAATATCCAAGAAATGCAGTTGTTCTCTGTGACCTTATAAAAGATTCACACAGAGCGACTATTTGCTATTCCGTCAGCCTATTCAAGTAACTTTCATATCAACTACCAGAATAGAAAATACCAAACTTACTTTTACTATTTTTCAAGGCATATAAAGACCCTGTGTTTCAATTCAAAATTGACTTCTCGCCATCCACTTTACTCTCATTCCCTGGTCCAAAGTTTCATCACTTGATCATATAATGGGGTTTAAACTGTTTCGTCCTTCAAGCAATGCCACCTTGGTGGAAGGCAAGAAGTCAAAACATACCACTAATTCGCAAACTCCAAAACGGCCAAAGGTTACTTGCCGCATATTCTGTAAGGCGGTCAAAATCTACACAATTCGCCTTGTTCGCAAACATCAACACAAGTATGACATTGACTTGGGTGATGGACAATAATCTTACTGATACTTGGTATGAATCGTGCTTGCTTTGAAGCCAAATGAATTATACTAATATTCAAACCAGTGAATAGTTGTGCATAGAAGTGAATAAACATAAATTAAAAATCATATTTGTATGAAATTATTTTAATGTCCTCTTACACTGTAGTACGATAGAGATTGGTATCTTGCTTAGGCATTGATGTCAAATGACGTTGTGTTGGAGCTTTTCACAACAGTCCAAATGTAATCTTGGTATATCTACCATTAAATTTCATTTTATCCTTCCAAACTTCAAACCATGTCTTTGCTTGAATTGCCATCCGAAATATTCAGTATTTTGCTGGAAGAGCTAGGATATTGGCCAGACAGGAAGAAATTTGGTGTAAACTTCAACTACTTTACTAACCCAGACATTCATGATATTCGCACCTTGTCGTGCACTTGCAAAACATTTCACAAATTGCTAAGTCCAATTGTCTGGGAAACTTTTTCAAGCAAATATTTTAACAGAAGCTGTTCGTCCAAAAAGGTTATTGTACTCAAAAACAATAATTTTAACCAAGAGAAAGGTGAGCAATGTAGCAAGTATGTGGAAAATGGGGAATCACATATCAATTAATTACTAAAAATAATCAGGAGAAGAAAGACAGCGTGGAAAGTCCATCTTTCTGAAACGCATCTTCGCCATGTGAAAAATTATTATTTGGCGGATTTACATGAGCCAGAGATGGAGGAGGGTTGTTCAGTTGATTCGAGGGTTTTAAACTGCTATCAATTTATCTCCCCGAAATACATGCCTAGCCTAGAATGTGTCTATATCGAACACTCTATAGGATATAATTTCTTCCCGCGAAAGGATGTGATAGCTAGAGGTCTTAATGGATATGCACAAGTACCACAACTCTGGATTCATAGCAACAGCGATGTGAATGGGCTCCAAGAACTCCGGTATCTTGGCTTACTGCCGTTTGTTACTAGACTTCACTACAATGTATTGGTTAATGAAGGATATGAGGCCCAAAACAACGAAATGCTGAGAACTGATTTGGTTGAACAAATGGTGAGATTAGAGGAATTGAAGTTGACGTATGCAATCAGGCGAGTGGATTATTGTCAAATGGCGGGAAGTAGAGATTTTTCATACATAAAATTTCAAGCCTTGACAAAGCTTCAAGTGTTGGACTTGAATGAGATTTGTTACATAGAAGGCAACGACTTTGATCAGTATCCCAAATCTCTGATAGCACTAAAGTTCAACAGTAATTGCCTACATATTCCAGTTGTACAAAACCCACAAGCATTTTCCAAGCTGCGACATGTTACACTTTTCTTGAAGGAAAACATGGGGTTTCACGGAAAAAAAGGTCAGTATGAGAAGTTTCCGTTCAGGAACCTTGAGAGCTTGCATCTGGATATATCGTCAAAGATCTGGAAAAAAAGTGTCCTTATTTTCATATTCCAGCAAAATAGTGAACTTCAGCGGTTGACTATTGAAAGAATTCATGACTATCAACTGGTAGAGAGCCTATCATATTTACACAGTCTTGAATTATTGGATATCGGAATATTACAACGTACCGTACCTTTGTTGAAGACAGATCCCGGTCCGCCTATAATAAAGGCTATTGTATCGATTCCCAAATTGAAAATATGCCAGATCCGGAATTGGAGTGGCAAGTATATTTCATGGCCTATGCTAAAACAAGCGGCACAGAAAAATACGGGGTTGAAATGGATACTGGTGGGAACCAATACGTACAGTCGGGAAAATTTTCAATTGGGTAACTATTTGTCGGAGTTTAGAGAACTGAATTTCAATGCCGAAGACATTGCAAGTGTTTTGGATCCGAAGGTAGATTGTTTTTATGATTTAGAACACATTAATGGGCTGCGGCGGAAAAATGTGGTGGTATATATTAACTTTGCTAAAGTGAGGTTACTGAGGGAGGCTTATGACCAAAGGAAACTGTCGAGACTTCTCGATTGAAGGATAGGCATTGTTTCAACTCTCTGGTAATACAGAAGAAGTGTAGTTTGAGATAAATGATGAAAACAATATAACAGAGACAAGAAACATTTTGAATACTTGCGCGAATAGTATTTGAGATGAAAGAGGAAAAAAAGAAGAGATTAAAAATATTGCTTAGACACTGGAGTGTACCACTATACTGCTTGGGACTATGGTGGGGAATGCTGAGTATGATGCTGATATTTTGGGCCAGCAAGGGAGTAAGAAGTCTGTAGTAATATCATTTGTCGGGGAACTAACACTGAGTAGAGGGTTGACTTTAAGAACCTGTCTCGTGGGCCAGTAATTGCAGTGTAATCCAATGTGATGTTGAGTAATGATTAAAAGGAAGTTAACTAAAGAAAATAGCTATCTTTCGACGATTGCATCAGGAACAATGAAGCCAGTTTTTGTGATAACTACATTGCTTATGGGGATTCTTGTGACAACTTCCGTTGGTGTTGAGCGCTTTGGTCGGCACCGTGGGCGTTTGGCCGATCGGAACGAACCCTTGGAACGGCTGAACAGCTATGGATCAGTGTGCTTTAGCATTGCTGCTTACTTTAGTTTATTACTTGTAGCGGTTTTAGATTGCAAGACATATTATAAGGCACACATTTCATTGCTGGGTGTATTCTTGGAATCAGCAGGTGTCGCCACGTACTGGACGATCAGTGAGTACTTTATGCTAGACCGAGGGTATAGCCGGTACCATCGATTGCGAATTTCATATGTGCTCAAGTTTATTTGGGTGACGATGGAACTAGTACTGGTTATTCCGTTCACGGCCTTCTCACTGTTGGAGTTAAAAATTCCTGGAGCAGTGCTGGAATGGGTGAGTATGTGAGCATTGCCGAATTGAAAGATAATTAACCTGTAAAAAGATCATCTCATACTTGTATGGCATTTATTTGATCTTGCTTGCCTTCGACCATTACTCAGATTTCACCAGTTTGGAAGCCCAAGTTACAGAACGTAAGGCTAGCCAGAGGCTCAATCAACTAATGGTGGCAGCGTTCAGAAGGAGGATCAACACCACCACAAACCCGCAACGGTCAATTGATGATGAAGCAGACTGCGAATCCTTTGAAGTAGAGATGGAGGCAAAGAGCATTGAGGATGTGAATATGACGGTCATGACAAGGCGAGTTAGTTCCATGAAGGAAGTCTACTAGTTCTACATAGATGTTCTACATATGATCTAAAGAGATTAGATGTGTTCTACAATTCCCCCACATGATTTGCTCCGGGTAACAGAAAAACGGCGATATCATTGGTCAGTTAGTAGATAATGACATAAGCATGATGCAATTACGTGATTTGTCGGAGTTGCGGGATTGACCTTGAAATGGTTACTTCTGATGAAGGGAACAAAAATGGGACGGTGACAGATGATTGGTCAATTGGAAGAAACCGTATACCGTAAGGCAGAAGCCCCCAAGAGAGTGAAATTTTAAGAGAGAAGCTTTCCAGGCTTTACAAGTACAATTAGTAGTCAAAAGTTAAAATGTGGAGTTGATAGTAATTACAGTGACGATGATTGTGAATGCCAATTTTGTAATAGAACAAGGTTTTATGCCGCGGATGTTGAAGAAATGGCGCTAGACGGAACTTGTTGTTGCTGGTGTTGTTCTAGTTGTTTGGTCCTAAGTGGTGGAGTAATTAAAAAAAAAAAAAAACCCAAACCAAAAGGAAAAAAAAAAAAAAAAAAAACATATAAATATACAAATATTCCGCACGGTTTCTCTTCTCTTCTTCCTTCTTTCTTCATCAATTCCTTTGAACACACACAATCCATCAAAATGTCCTACATTGCTCGTCGTGCTTTCTCTTCCTCTACCTTTAACGTAAGTAGTTCTAATGCTCGAGTTTTATTTTTGGACAGTAATTAACTCAATAAATTTTAGCCCTCCAAGGTTGCCGTTCTCGGTGCTGCTGGTGGTATTGGACAGCCCCTCTCTTTGCTGCTTAAGCTTAACAAGGACGTTACCGGTCTTTCTCTCTACGATCTGAGAGGAACTCCTGGTGTTGCTGCTGACTTGTCTCACATCCCCACCAACTCCAAGGTTACTGGATACACCCCCGAGCAGGGTGGACTCAAGGAGGCTCTTGCTGGTGCCGAGATTGTCGTTATTCCCGCTGGTGTCCCCAGAAAGCCCGGCATGACCCGTGATGATCTTTTCAACACCAATGCTTCCATTGTTCGTGATCTTGCTAAGGGAATTGCTGACTATGCTCCTACTGCTAAGATCTGCATCATCTCCAACCCCGTCAACTCTACCGTCCCCATTGTTGCTGAGGTTCTCAAGTCCAAGGGTGTTTACGACCCCAAGAAGGTTTTCGGTGTCACCACTTTGGATGTCATCAGAGCCTCCCGCTTCATTTCTGAGGTTAAGTCTACCAACCCCACTGAGGAGACCGTCACCGTTGTTGGTGGTCACTCCGGACACACCATTGTTCCTTTGATCTCCCAGTCCGGCCACCCCGAGATTTCCGGTGAGACTCTTGATGCTCTTGTCAACCGTATCCAGTTCGGTGGTGATGAGGTTGTCAAGGCCAAGGACGGTGCTGGTTCTGCCACTCTTTCCATGGCTCAGGCTGGTGCTCGTTTCGCTGGTTCTTTGCTTAAGGCTGAGAAGGGTGAGGCTGTTGTTGAGCCCACTTACGTTGACTCTCCTCTTTTCAAGGACCAGGGTGTTGAGTTCTTCTCTTCCAAGGTCACTCTTGGACCTGAGGGAGTTAAGGAGATTCACGGACTCGGTGAGCTCAATGCCTACGAGGAGAAGCTCATTGCTACTTCCCTTGAGGACTTGAAGAAGAACATTAAGAAGGGTGTTGACTTTGTTGCCTCCAACCCTTAAATGCTTTGTGTATGTAATTAGTTAAAAATGAGAAACGAATGATATAAGAAGAAGAGAGAGAAGGTAAAAGTAAAAGAAGAGCGGTTATGAGAGAAGAGTTAGATAGGGCTCTTAGGGTAAATACGGGGGAGGGAATGGGTAAATTTGGATTGATGATTTGATAAGTTGTGACGCCAAAGGTACGCGTTTAAGACAGTATCGGAGTAGAAGCGAAGCCGTTTCAGTTGAAGATGGTTAAAAAGATATCTAGAAAGATACAAGGTTATTATGCCTTTAAACCAAGAAGTTTAGGCAGGGGAGGTAATAAAGATCCAGAGTTAAACCATACGGATGGAGTGGACAGAAATAAGGGCGCTTGTCGAGTTGAAACGAGGAAATATGGAAGAAATAAATCCAAATGTTTTGTGCATGAAATCGAAAAGATTTACCATTTTGAAGGGTTCAAGAGAGTTAAAAGAAGTATAATAAAATAAAAAACGTCAAATTAAAAAGCAACCAGGTTTAAATTGTATTTTTCAGACGTATTGGATTTGTACGTATTGGAGTAGAAGCAGCACGTCAAAAACTAAAATAAACATAATATCAGCCAATCAAAAGTGGCGTTGGCAAGGGCAGATTGGAGCTAAGCACAAATTCGTGAGCATAATCTGGTAACGTGAATAAAAAACTAATACATGAAGTAGATGAAATAATAAATATACAAGGACATATACGTCTATACCAAGAAACTAAATAAATGTCAAATTTGTATTCTGAATTCTAAAACCTTTTTTTTAATTATTATTATTTTTATCAATTTTAATTAGGATTCCGATTGGAATCTGGTGTATGATAACCTAGGCGGCTCTAGATAGATACACATGGCCGAAGCAGCAGCCGAAGCAGAAGAAGCAGCAGCATCATTATTTTAAACGATCCAGAGTAGCAGCATGTCACGGTAAAAAAAAAAAAAAAAAAATAATAATAATAATAATCCCTTTCCCCTCTAACAAAACTGTAAATCAAATAATAATCAAATAATAAAAACCTTTAATAATCTTAATACAATCCCGATAATCCTTAAATAAACCGTTACAGGAAACCTGCTTTAGGTTGGACAGAAGTATATACAAAAAAGACAAGACATGAGGCAAAAATAAAATAAAATAAATAACATATATAAGAAAAAAGCAGATCTCATACAGGAATGGGTGTATTAAGAAATCAGCATCGTGTATGAGTGTGTGGGTGGGTGGTGGCAGTAAACAGTGGTATCAGTAAACAGTAGTAGCAATAGTAGGAGTATAAAGAGCAGCAGGAGCAGAAGCAAAGGTGGTAGCAAAAGTAGCAGCAGCAACAGTGGAAGCAGCACCTTTAGATTAGATTGTTGTAGTTGAAAAGTTTGTGTTTCTTTAATTTGTTATTACAAAGAACCTGACCGTTTACACTATCTTTTACTTATACCAAAGATGCTTTAGTATAATGAAATAACTGGAGTAAAAAGAATAGATTGTAAATAAAGAAAATATTCAATAAAAGGTGTAAAAGAATCGCCAAAAATGCCAAAAATGCCAAAAATGCCTTGAAATTTCTGGAGATCATTTTTTTAAAAAAATGTATATACATGTAAATATTATTCCCACCGTGGTAGCAGTAGAAGCAGCAGCAGCAGAATTCCAGAACAGGGTTTTTGGTTCCATACAAATGTTTATTGGATAATAATGTATATCTATGAATTATCATAATAGTGAGAAAGAAAGGAAAAGAAGAAATAAATAATAAATAAATAAAATATCTATCAGAGTAAGGGTTGTATTATATAAAACAGTTAAATCTAGTTGAGATATGACAGTTTTTTAGATCTCAACTCTCGTAGTAATAGTGACAGGTCTTGTCTGCACCGAAGAAATGATAGTTTCCATGCCATGTTTATTCTTCGTGGGTATTCTCAGCATGGTTGAATAGTATTATAGAAGAATATCAATGTAGTAATGTTTATCAATGAATCAACAACAAAACTTATCATCAGGCTAATAAACTTTCATGTACATAGTTATAGAGTCAATCGCGTTTCCCGCGTTTCCCGCGTTTTTTGTGTTTTTTGTGTTTTTTGCGTTTTTTGCATGTAAATCTCATATTGTCATGTCATAAATCCTGAACAGGACCTGTTAAAAGCAACAATACGAGCAGATCGTGAGGTAGATCAAAGCAGTGAGCGCAGTACTACTACGACCAGTGGCCGTCAACAAAGAATGTGTACATGTATGAATTTGTAAAGTTTTATATATATATATATATATATATATATATATATTTTTTTTGAGTATCTGCGCGTTTAGAAGAAGGTAGCAGGTAGTCAAATAGCCGATAGCGAAGCATTCAAACAAAAAAAACCTTAGCAGTAGTTGTGTTCAAGTAGTAGTGAGTTCATGTATTGAATATAATAAATACATACTTGAGGATATAAAAAAGTTATTCATACAAGCTATTTATTCATATGTATGGCATAAAATATCATGTCAAAAAGATTTAAAAGATTTACCAGACCAAAGTTAAAGTATGGAGAGTGGATATATGGTAAAGTATGGACAGAAACAGAAACAAAAGCGTGAAACGAATGGAAGCAAGGGTTTATATTATTTAAATTATTTAAATTATTTATTGTTTAGCCTGTTGAGTAAATGAAGATAATGAGAGGTGGTTGATGAATTGATTTGATGGTATTTAAGATTGACATTGACATTGACATCTACGATAACGTACGTTTTTTCGTAAAGTGTAGAAGGTGAAGTTAATATATGCTGAAGGTTGAAATTGGTTGGTTTGGTTAAGGTAGTGTGCTCAGCCTGGGAACTGCAATATGTCATGTCTGAATCATGCTTTTGATTTTTCGTGGTTAACCAAGTTTCCACAACGGAGTCACAAATAAATCAAAAAAAAATAAATAAAAATAAAAGTTACACTGAGAATGTCCATCAACATCCACCCACAGCATAATCCAATACGTTGTTCATTAGCTTCGATGTCAGATTTCGTGATTCAAATAAAACCAAAAAAAACTGAATTTTGACCTGTCACATTGTACGATACTAAGATTACGCCTCAAACAGCCTTTGAGCAAATTATACAATCAAATGAAATCTTCTTCTTCTTGTTCTTTTTCCATCTTTCAAGTCTTCTTTTACACAAAACTTAAACCCATCAGCTGAAATTATTAATTCAAGTACATATTCAGGTAAATCATAGCACATACATGGCAGAAACTCAAAATATATAGTAGAAGAAGAAGAAGAAGAAATAAAAAGGATCTGACAGCTGGACAAGTTTAAGAAGAAAGGAGCCTTCAGACAAGATGCATAGACGAGATACATGTGCGAGATACACAGTATCAAAACTCTTTTCTTTCTTTCTTGATTCTTGGCTGTGTTGGTATAGCTGGTTTTATTTGAGTTTGGGTTGTTTATGTGAATTAATTCTTCCATATGGCTTTTAAAGACTGGTTAAACCCGACTGGACCAACTCTTTCTAAATATCGACAAGAAGGTAGTTTCTAAAGGAGCCCCATGATGATAAGAAAACGAGAAAATGTAGACAAACGTGAAGGTTACCAATATATTTACATGTAATACATACACTTTATTTATATCCAATTAATTTGAAATGGAAATGCAAATGGAAATCCAAATCTTAATGACTGCGCTGCTGCGTCTGTTTCTACTAATTCCAACTAATACTACTACTGCTGCTGCTGCTCTCTATGATGTCGTTCATCATTTTTGGACTCAGAAACTTACTACTGCCAGATATCAAAGCAGTGTACAAACAAATGTAGAAGGGTATTATTCTTCAGACGGAAGAGAAGTGTACATCAACTTTGCCAGCAAGGTTCAGAAACCAAAAAGCAGACGATATAAGGAGTAAACTAGATTAAACACCAATCAACTCTTAAGCAGTCTTCTAAGTTGTATACATCGAAAGTGTTACAAAGTATCTTGTATCTGTTTAAGGTGAACTCCAAATTCCAAGTTTCCAAAACCCTTTTACAAGTCACAATTTAAAACCAGACTTGGAATTTTATAGGAGTCTTGGATTAAAAACCTGGTTGATATTGAAATTGTGCGTATGTCAATCTTGGACTTTTTTTTTTTTTTTTTTAATTTATTTTTGCCCATTAATTTTGTATCCAAAATTTTCAATTCTGCCCTTCGTCATAAGGCTATTAAAATGCTATTAAAATGCTATTAAAATGCTATTAAAATGCTATTTTTGTGTGTCTTTTGAAGAACCTGCAGACCCCTTTCACATGTCCAACGAGGCCCTGTATCATGTACGCAAGTCGTGCTTACTACTTCTGTGTCGCACTAATGCTGCAGCAGGAGTGTTACTGCCATTACTGCGTGGAGTACGAGAGGAAAGAAAAAAAAAAAAAAAAAAAGCCAAGAGAATGTGTATTTTAAAATTTACTTACTACGCACAAAAAAACAGGTTTGATCAAATCAAAGGACTCCCCAGGTTTTACAAAGACACACGACTCAACTTTGATGTTCATGGTTTAGGGCTGGTAGATGTATGACTTAAGGCCCAAGTACTAATGACTAATTATTGCAAACGGTGAAAAGAACCCTCGCAAGCAGTGTGTGTATACAGGTTTAGCAGGAGTTGGGGTCTATGGATGCCATAAAGTAGAAGAAAAGGTCATGATTTAACAGCTGTAGTAGTATGCCAAAGTAGCCTTATTCCAGCGGTCCATACTGCCTTACGTTTACGAGAATCTGGAGCAGCACATCATGAAGTAAGAGATCCTCGACATTAGATATCAATGTATACTTGAGTATGCTGCTCTACATGGTTGACATATGTTAGTTTTCTAATCTTGGGTGGGTTTATCGAAAAAGGGCATGGCTGGTTCAACAGTTGATCTAATACCTGGTCCCGTTGATTTGTGTCTAGAGAAGAACCTTAATAAAAACAGCATGATAAGACTATTAATGAATATTCATAACAGGTAGGTGCCTTTTGTATAGTTGTTTTGGAATGGTTGATTGCAAATGAACAGTTGATGGTACTTTACCTGCTTCTACCCGTGCACAGTGTACACTTGTAACCTGCGACGACTGCAAAAACCAATCTAAACTTAGCACAGTATCGAACTAGTTGAAATAGCTGACATAGTTGAAAAGTATTCAACGACAAGATCGTAAGCAAAGTATGGCCCGTTCTAAATTACTCAGATATATTCCTTGTATTAGTAGGTTATAAGCGGGTAAACGGTCATCATCCAGCAGACCAAATCCAGTAACCCCCCAAATAGTCATCATCTACGGGTGGAGTGTCTAAATATAGGTCATTTTGGGGAGAGATAGAGAAACTGGATTCTGTTCTTCGTCTGGGTCGGCCGCCGTTGGCCATGTTGCTCCATTTCCCCTGGCTTGTATAAAAGCTGGTCTTGAAATATGTGTTTTACGGTCTAGAAAGAACAAAATATTAAATGATGAAAAAAATATATATTTATATAAATATATTATGATGGTGAGTATGAAAAGAGAGTGCGAGAAAACTAAAAAACACAAAATGAAAATTTCATCTGAATAGTTAATTACCAGAAACAAAGATTGAAATAATATCTACGTATATGAATAATGAGTATTTATCACCATAAAAAAGAAGGCGCAGAGGCTAACGGAAGCCTTCCAAACCTAAAAGAGAAGCTTGAAAGAGATCGATGATGTTTAGAAATAGGAAAGAGAGTGTGTGAGTTTTATATTATTAACCAAGAACCCGAACTCTATCCAATAAAATACAATAAATATATTAATGGTATATCTCAACAAATATAATCCCAGATACTCGTCGCAGAGTTGGAGAGAGAGAGAGAGATCTTGTTTCGGATGATATTTTCATCTTTTAAATAATTTAATTATTATCATCTTCTTCTATTTCAAAAATAATAAAATCATATTAACCGATTTTTTCAAAGAGCCAAAACAAGTAATCACATTGCTTAATCAAGCCAATTCACGCTCTGAAATAGAAATAATAATAATTAGAATTTTTCTTGTTAATAATAATATATTTTCATCTACATTGCTCATAATATTTCATGATTGATATTTATTATTTCGTCTTAGCAATGGCTAGTCTGGAAAATCCTCTTGACAAATATTTGTATCATCTCTCTCTTTAGAAGTGGCTTTATATGCTTCATGTTGTATAGGTTATTCCACAATCAGGCCGAAACGTTCAACCCTCCAAGTCCAAATCGACGTCCACGTCCAAATCAGTGTATTGTCATCAACCAGATATATCCCAAACCAGCATGTACTAGAGGTATCAACTTGACGATAGCCAACCATTACATATTTATATATTTGTATTTATATATTTAGTAAACCATAACGTAACTAAGCGTAACTTAACGCACCCAAACACGTTCCTTGACGTGTGCCCAGTCCCGGACCGACGACGCCATCAACTTGTTCTCTTCTCTCCCCCTAATTATCCACTTTACCTCACATGGCTCTCACATGGTTCCACGTGCCCACCGGTTGGATGCCTCAACCACCTTAATAGACCTTGCGGATACACCGATCAGGGTCTAAGGGTATCGCCAAGTGGCGGTGGTGGTGGTGGTGGTGGTAAATTGAATTGAATTGTGTTGTAATAGTTAGTAAAATGTTATATATTCTGGTCTTTTGGTATTTGGTCAAGTATATTCTTAGTTATATTATTTGTCCTTGTACCCAGAAATACTCCCCAAGTACACTGCATTCCAATTGCTGGGTTTCCAAAGGTCTTCTTTCGTTCTTTCGCACTTTCGTTCTCCAGTTCTTTAGTTCTTGCTCTTGTTGAGTCGCACTCGTTACCTAGTTCTTTCGATCGGTTCAAAACGAGGCAGGACATGCTGAAACCGTTCCGACAAGACGGAGATTGTTGAGTTGTTTTTTGTTATTTTATTATTATTTTTATTTTAGGTATATTTCTTGGAAAGGACTCAACTGAGAACCATCATGATCATCACCACAACAACAACTAAAGAATGAAGTATTCATATTTCATATTTCATACCTCATATTGGCAATGTAACATATATACTCTTGGGCATTGACTTGAGTTTTACTTGGATTCTTATTATCCAGCCCATGAAAATCAAGCCTACACAACCATAATTCAAAAACAAGCATATTTGACGTATTCACGTATACTGAAGACAATTGTTGACCAAGGAAAATGTGTAAAGACTCAGGATGACAAATATACTTTTTTGTGAGTACCTTGAATGTGATGAGTAAATTTGTACATGAGAGTGCACTATATAGTATACTCTATATAACCCTAACTTCCATAACCCCCCATAGCACTTGTATAGATTCATAATCATGTTCATATTCATGGTCATATTCATGTTCATATTCATGGTCATATTCATGTTCATATTCATGGTCATATTCATGGTCATGCTGTGGCCAGAGCCTAACCTACAGTCGCGTTCAATCCATTCAATAGCTCGTTTGTGCCTTGGTGCCTTGTTCTCTTTCGCTAATCGAACACACCATACCGATATTTTGTTACAATTCAGACTCTTAGGGAAGTTGAAATAATTATAATTATAATAATTTTATTATAATTACGCAAAAGGAACATTCAGTTTTGGGAATTAGGTCTCGACAGAGCAAAAAAAAAGTTGAGTTTCAACATAGACCATGGATTATGTGTATATACAAAATGATGAATGAAACTGTAATTGTTGGGTTACTTCTCTTGAATTTGTAGTATCATGTTCAATTGATAATAAATGAATGTTTAAAGATCTGGTTGTAGTTATACTTTCAAGTCTACGACTGAAGAAATTGCCAAATGGTGGAAGCTGCTGCTGCGAGAGAAAAATCTTTGAAATAAAATAACCGTTTTGTTGAAAGTTGGAGGGAGGTTTAGGGCAATCGCGAAATTTCTTATATTATTTATATTATTTATGTTATTTATGTTATTTATTTTATTTATTATTTTATTTTATTTTATGATTATTATTTATGTTAATTTAATAATTTTATTATTTTTCTTGTTCATATTTTTGACAGTAACCACAAGGACAAACCAAAGAGTAGATACTGCGTAACCTTGATAGGAACGCTACACACGAGAACAAACAAACAAAAAAAACTGCCGTCGTATGCATGACGATCTGTTTCTTGGTTAATAAGTTGATGTGTTAAACGCGTCGTTCCTTTTTTACACGTTCATTTCGTTCCAATTTAAGGTTCATCCTTTTGCATGTACATGAAGCTATAACAAGTAATAAATAACTAGAAAAGAAAACCAAGCCAAACCAAACTGGTGTCAGACTAACCAACATACATGAACCCCAATTGGAAAAAACGCGTGTGTGTGTACGTGCGGGAAGGAAGTGCACGCAACGCGTCATTCTATACTTTTTGGTTCTTCTTCTTAAATTTATTTGTGTTTAGGTTTTCTTGATCTCTTGATTTCACGTGTACAGCCACGTGAACAAGTTTGAACGCGCGTTTATTTTGCTTGTTTGATTTGGCTTTTTGTTACAGTTTTGTTTTGAGTTATAATAAAATAAAATAAAAAACTTTGGGAGGGTTTAAGGAACGCGAGACGCGGTGATGCGAGAACGCGTTGGAGTATGGATTATTATTGAATATTATTGTTACTAGTTTTATTTTATCTCGATTGTTGGGCTTGACTCTTAGTGTTATGTTTAATTTTTTTATTATTTTGTTTGTTGTTCAAACAAGTAAAAAACTTAAACACAAAGAAACAACCTACATGTATTATATCCATAGTATACATGGCATACAAATGGTTGAATCATCTTCTTCACTAACACCACCATCAAGAACAACGACATTTTTAGTTCCTTTTAATTGACCGACGATCACAAGAATCCAGGGGTTTGACTTTGGGTGTTGGTGTCTTTTTTGTGTTTAGTTTCCATATTTTTCACTATTTTAGCTTTTTTAGTTTAGTTCTTTTGGGCTTTAACATTGTATATAAAAAGTGTTTGCCCCTATTTCTTCACTATCTTAGTTATTCTTTGTCCATACAATTCACTATGAGACGTCTCGTTTTTTGTCTCTAGATATCTTTTCGAACCTGTTTTTGATGCCATCAATCAGAAACCTAATCACAACTCGATGAGAAGACTCGCCAACAACGCGTTTTTGTGTTTGCTGATAAGACAATGGACCATAACCATAGCCTTATACTTATATATATATAAATATATGAATGTGAATTTCTTAACTTTGCGTTGCCGAGGCCATAGTGCCCGCAAAGGCTACAACCTAATAACCATCACATATTGGTGGCAGTGTCTGGCTAGGACATGAAGGCACGTCAATTAATATATAACTTTAAGATCTTGTTTTGATTTTGAATAATTCTTTACATTATCCTTGCACTATAAAATGGTCTTAATTATACAGGCGTAAAATGGTCTTAATTATACAGGCGTTAGATCAATGGATATAGTAAAATGTATGAATTGCTGGATCCGAACAATAAAATCATCAGAGACAATCATCCTGGAGAGAAGCTCATTGTACTATTGAAACACAATACTAGAGACAATACTACTAGATGGTCGATTTAAAAAGCCAAACATAAACAATTGCGTACCAAGTTTGTTGGTTTCGCTTAAACACTATTGTCCCCTTGCTCTCAAGTAATTTTTTGATCTAGCACTCTTGGATTTCTTGGAATATATACGAGGTGATTACATGTCATTGCCACTTCTTTGCTACATTATCATCATGATCATCTTGATCACTACTACTAATACTACTACTATCACTACTACTACCTACACTCGCTCATGAATAACAATAAACTGGGGGAAAATCAGGAGCAAGCATGTGGAACATTTAATTCCAACGACAAAGAAACAAACAAACACAAAAACAACCCCAAAATCAGTAGTAAGGGCAAGGCTTGCAAAGGGGATCAACGTAAAATAAATGTATATAAATATATCAACAATAAATGGTTATATTTAAATATAGAACTACTACGAATAAAGTAAATCCGTTGACGCGCGCGACGTGAATAAAATGGACTGCAAACTAAGACCATTCCTAGCATGACAATGACGGAAGATGGACGACATGGAGAATGGAAGGGTTATCGTTCACGACCTACAATAAGAAAGCTTGTTTGTTTTGTTTGTTTGTTTGTTTAAAACCAATTCCTGTGTGTGCTTGAACCCTCCCCAGGAATGAAGAGAGATGGAAGTTAAATGATACTCCATTTTAAAAGAACCCATTTTAAAAACAAGGTTGAGTGCTGATAAAGGGAGAGATGAAGAATATCAAAATCAAATACTTGATATTCTAATCTATACTAGTTTTCCGAGTTTACAGTTGGTTGTTTTATTGTTGTGCTGGATCAGTCACTTTCCACTCGAAAAAATTAGCTACACAGCGCGTTCTTGCGCTAGCCCATTAATTCTGCAGACAAACAACGTATTTCACATCACTTTGAGCGTAAACCTGAGTCTAATGCAATCACAGGTAACCACTAAACATCTTAATGTATGTATGGGTATCATGTCTTGACTCCTTTTAGGTGTTCTTGTTATATCCTATACCAGGCTCTTTCTCTTACTTGTTGTTCTTGTTCTGTCTTGATTCAAGTTTGAAAAAGGGAATTTGATAATCTCAACATACCAGAATATCTGGGTCGTGTATAAATTTTTCATGTCTTGTAAATCTTTTTATTTTTTTTTTTGTTTTTCTTTGGTTTTACTACGACGCGTGCTGGTGTTTTACGTTGCCGTGTTGGTTTGGATTCCCAAGTTGGTGTTGCTTTGGCGTCAGCGTAGCTGGCTCACTTTGGCGTAGCGCTGGCGTTGGCGTTGCCTTTGGCGTTAACTTTGGCGTTTACGTTTGTATAAGTAAATTGTACAAGAGCAAAATAAAATAAAATAAAAAATGAAACCAAAAACGAAACTAAAATCAAAAACAAACAGCCTCCCGTTCTATTCCCATGAAGAATAATTGGCTATTGAGATAGTTCTTCAATAAAGGCATAGGTAGTAATCGTATGTGGTGGTGGTAGTAGTAGCCCATATATTATCTAAATCATCTAAGATCGTCAACACCCCCAACCATGGTACTTATACTTTATGTGCAATGCTATGTATTTGTCATTGATTACAGTGATATTTCCTGGGCTGCTTGTCCTGACTATTCTGTTATTCTGCTGGTGCCGGGGGTGCTGTGATATTAGGATTGTTCGTTCGGAGTCGGGTAGAAACCTAGGAAACCCGAAAAAAAAAAAAAAAAAAAAAAAAAAAAAAAAAAAAAAAAAAAAAAAAAAAGAAAGAATAAAAAAATTAAGAAAACGTTCAAGTAACAAAACACGTGAGAAGAATGCAGAATAAAACAAGAAAAAATTTAAAAAAAAATAAAAAAATAAAAAAATAAAAAAATAAAAAAATACAAAAAACAGAAGAAAACCATTTTTATTTGCAATATTTTGAATTTATTATCTAAGATCTTGGGAATCAAATTTATTATCTTTTTTTTTTTTTTTTTTTTTTTTCAATATGGATCATATCAAATAGCAACCACACTGGGGAGGTAATGATACTGGGTACGGACACCCTAATTGTAACCCATACATACTCAGTGTGTGTTTGTGTGTGCTGTCATGCCTTATTTCCACTTTGTTCGTGTGCAAAGT
>JAJLWW010000010.1:102824-233497 GCA_030570935.1 Geotrichum klebahnii | reverse complement strand
CTACTGCTTGTGCTGCTGCTTATACTGCTGCTGCTCCTTCTCCTAATTGTGCTTGTTGACGCTACTATGCTACGTGCCAACAGTGTATGTGTGCTGTTCTTACTTTCTGCTACTACCGTTACTGCTGTGACTATCGTACTATATATCGTATGGCATTCTTCGTGAATTCTATTCTATAATAAACATTCCATAATTTCATAATTCTGAATACCTTAATTCCTTAAGACCATCAACACCCCCGTCCAATTATATACACCATTCTCTATCTACCACACATAAATAGCTATCTTTCCCTTCGACCTCTACCTGACTTACCCCCCCTAATTCTGCCTCTACTACCTCTACTTCTCCCGCTACCTGCTGTTCGGACTGCCCCTCGTAATTACACCGCCGTTACGTGAATAAGCGATTTTTAGCATCGTTTAGCGCATGCACACTTCACATGTTTTTTTGCACCAAAACAAAAAAACCCGAGATTACATTGACCAAACAGACGCGTGGTTAGTGGATTGTAAAAGTGGTTAGTAACTAACTCAATGTTTCTAATCTATGTCAAATACAACAAAACCTCTGTAACCCAATCTATATTCCTAACACTATACAACTACAAAAGTCTATGACAATAGCTAGCACTCTTACCCCCCCTTTAGTCTATATGTCCATATGAATAAGATTTTTGAATTCTTATTATATATATGGAATCTGGGTTTATTCAAGAACAGTAGTAACGCGAATGAATAAAAGAGTTAGAGTGGATTCAATGCCATTGATGTTGTGAGACTCGCATATTTTCTCTTTTGAAAAAACCACACAGTGTCTGGTGAGAATTTTGTTTTTGGTCATACTTTACATACTTCGCGTCGTTTTGCTTTTAACCATTTTTATATTTTTTTTTTTTTTTTCATTACTTATTAACCTGATTTCTTTTCTTTTTTTTCTTGGAATTCTTCAAATTTATTATTATTAAATTTATTATCAAATTTATTCTCAAGTTTATTAGAATTATAATATTATTTTTTCATTTTTTTCTTCCTCGATTTCTTTCTTTGCTTTTTCCTCAAAATCCTATTCGGACTTTCTTTTTTCACTCTTTCTTTTCTTTTTGACCTGTCTTTTCCTAGATTTTCTTTTTCCTAGATTTTTTTTTTTTTTCAACCTTCAGCGCTGAGATTGAAATTCCTTTAGACCAAAGATGAAAGATAGTAAATTCGTACACATGTCTATATATATTTATATTCATCCCCTTTTTTTTTTCTCTTTCTTTCTTGATAAATTTCAATCATCTCTTTTTCCTCATTCCTTTCTCTCTCTCTCCCTCGCTTATTCACTATTCCTCGGTGTTGATCATCATCATGTCTATTACTTCTACCTCTTACTGCGATCCATTGGTCTTCTCTGACCCCTCGGAATCAGTAATCACAACAGACATGCTCCAACTATACATGACTAGCCTACCCTCAAAAGCCCCTCTATGGTACGAAGACTCTTCTTCTATCGAATACCAAGATCCCTTCCAAGACTCAATCTCCTCTACTTCCCTTGAACTCAACTCTGTTTCCACCCCAGAGACCAAAATCATTCCTCGATCCCTAGGCGCCCTCCCTCCAGCCTCCTGCTCTCCACTGGTCGCAATTACACAGACTCCTATCCAACAAACAATCTCTTCCATGGGCCTCGTCACTCCTCTCACAGACTGTCCAGAGGATTTGCGCAGGTCGCTTTCCTCAGACATGGAGCTCAATCCCTACTTTGCCTCTCACAGCACCTTTGCCGACTCTCTCTCCTTAGGCACTCCTGTCACACCTATGAAAAATATGGATTTCATGTCTGTTAGTATGGACGACATTTCTGTTGCCAGCCCGATGGAAAGCCCATCTGCAGCTACTCCTAGTGGCTCCAACCCCTTCTACTCTCCTCCTTCTTTTGTCATGGAGAGCTCTCCCTCCACTCCTCCCTCTCTCTGCCACTCAGAATCCTCCTCCTCTATTGCATCCTCCCGTTCCATGTCTCCTCTTCCTGAGGGCTTTGATGAGTCCTGCCACTACGTCCAACAACAGCATCAATTGATACCAGTCTACTCTTCACAGTACTATGCTATCCAGCAACCCATGCCTCTGCAGCCCCAGGCTCAGCAGAGCGCAGCTGCTTCTGTTGCAGCTGCCAATATGGCACTCTCTCTTGCCCATGCCCCCGCTGGCACTCTCTCTCTCCACCACATGGCTTGCTCACATACACCCACTCCTTCCCGCGTTCTACGACGGCTCGCACGTACTGGCCGTCCTACTCGCACAGAATCCGGCAAGCCCCATCAATGTGAACATTGCCATAAGCACTTTAGACGGTTAGAACATCTCAAGCGCCATGCTAAGATTCATACCGATGAGCGACCGTTCAAGTGTGACGTTCCCGAGTGTGGCCGTCGATTTTCACGGTCAGATAACCTGCGTGCACATAGACGTACACATATGAAGAAGGGTGGCCGGAATCTGTTTATCGAAGGTTTGGAGGCGGATATTCCAATTTCGTCAACAGTATTGTGAGGAGGGTCAAAAACTAACCAGCTGGTTTGGTTATACGAACATTATAAGAAACAAAAATTACCAAAAAGTCTGTTTTTCTTGTTATTGTTTTTTTTTTTTTTACTATATTATTATTATTTATTGGCTATTAGCATTTGCTACGGGGGTTTATTGAAAAGAAAAAAAAAAGAAAGAAAAAAAGACAACACACATTTATGAATACTTTTTATTTATCATGATGAAATAATGAAAAGTAGAAACAAGTTTAGTATGAACAAGTATATATGAAATAATAATAAAAAAAAGGTATATATGTATAAAATAATAATGTATAGAATTTGCTATTTTCCTGTAATGAAAATCAAATAACATAACATCACAATTAAGTAATTCATGATCAGTGGAAATCCAACGAAACAAGAACAACCCTAAGAACGAAGTCTGAATCAACTACTAGATGGGGATGGTCCATGAACTGTTTTGGGCAATGAAAATTTAAGAAAATTTAAGAAAATTTACGTTCATGTTGTAATTTTATTTATTATTTGAAAGGCAGTATGTGGCTGTAGATGATATAATAACTTGTATATGATATATAGTGTATCTGTGGTATAGAAAGTACAAAAGAGAATGGGAAAATGAATATGATGAAGATGATGGTTGAAACTTTGGAGTCAAATGTAACTGGAATATGAAAGAAAGAAAGAAATGTTATCCAAGTATATTTAGGGTATAAATGAGGGTTGTGGTATAATTTGATGTCATAATTTTGATGTACAAATTTGTTCATTATATAAAATAAATGCTAAATACATTCATGTATATAGTTGTAAACACTTTATTTAACATTTCCATAAACTATATCGTTTGCTATTCCAAATTCAAAAGCACTTGAACAAGCCACCTTCAAAAAAGTAAAATGTAAAAAAGACTAATTGTTTTGACATATATATCACCAACTATGAACGTGTGCCATATATGTCAAGGTATACATGGGGGGGGTCAAGGTCATAATACCATATAAAAAAAGGAACTAGGACTCTCTGTGTGAAAGTCTTACAAGATGAAGAAGAACAAAAAAGGGTCACACTCTTTCTACTGAATTTCTCTGGGGTTTTTTTGTTTGAATTGAAAAGTTCAAAAATTGTATATAACCTGCGTATAGGGTCAACCTAAAAAGAACAAAAATATACCTGTTATAACTTGAAGATTTTAAAAAACATAAAAATACTAAACTATAGCGGAATTGATAGTAAATAGACACTTTTAATTGAAATATATTTATATGAATATATGAATAATAGGTTAATATTGAAAGGCAATTGTATAATTTATTCGTGTATGCAAACAAGAACAAACAAACTAAACTAACTTTTTTACTTCACATATATATATATATATTGAAAGTTCCAGTTTCCATACACACCCTCTTTTCTTTATACTACTATTAAATTCATATTATATACTTATATAGACTCGTTACTTTCTTTCTTCTATTCGGACTTGTAACTATTTTATAACTACTTCGTGTTCGGACTTGTTACATCTTGCGGATTAAGAACCCCCAATACACATGTAAACTCTGTTTTGTTTTTTTGGTTTTCGTTTTCTCACCTTTTGGTCATCTTTTTTTTTTTTTTTGGATTACTATTACCACAACCATATGTACTCAAATTACTCACCTCTCTCTGGGAATCTCTAGTTTGTTAATTCATGGATATGTGCCATGTTTACGCAATTCATAATACTGGTATATTACCTTCTTAACCTTACACTTTTATTATTATTATTATTATTATGATTATTTTGTGTTTAGTTTACTGTATATAGTACGTACTATATCATAGTACCGGATTACACATTAAAAAAAAACATAAAATTCATGACATATATATATTTGATTATAATCTACTACTATTACTACCACCTAGATCGACGAGACCTCGTGGCTCTTACTTGCTATTAAACTCTTGTAATACTCAAGATCCTCTATACTAACCATGCTACCATCCACCTCCATATCAACTTTAGGTACTATTGGATTTGAGGTTGTTGACCCCAGTTGTTGTTGTTGTTGTTTTGGCAATTGTAATCTACCTTTACCACCAACTGGACCAGCCCCAGCAGCAGCAGCAGGAGTAACACTACTTTCATAATAATCTTCTGTATTATTATCATTATTATTATTATCTCTACTGCTGCTAGTGCTGCGCTGGATTGACATTGATGCTGACTCTGACGCTGACGCTAATGCTGACGCTGGGACCCCCGGTTCCTGGATTTCACTACCACCATCAAACAATCCAGCTAGCCATCTTCCATCGACTTTGACATCCCAGATCCCCCAGCCAACCCACACTTCAAGTAACCCCTCAATCACTCGTTTCAGATTCATGCTAGCGATCCCGGGTTTCAAACCACGGAAAACGGCGTCCAGGCATTTGAATGTTTTTGTTTTCAACCGGGTTTGGAGTAGTCTGGGATAATCATTAGCACTAGTACTAGAATTGACATTGGTATTAACATTGGTGCCACCGCCTAGAATTCTACCTCCTCCTCCTCCTGCTTCTAACATCAAACCCTTGGATAGCCTGCCTCGGCTTAGAACCTGAGTGTTGTAAAGAATGTCACTCACAATATACAATCGAGTAACCCTAGCCCTCACACTTGTTGAATCTGGTGCTCCAGCTGTTCCTGATCCTACTACTACTGCTGTTTCTGCTGTGGCCGCCTCAGTACCATCGTTTTGACCAGCACCAGAAACACTTGAACCTCTGGAAACACCACCACTGTTGCATTCAATGGACTGGCAGATCAAATCTACAACTTCAGAAGCTGCGTATGCGTGGTCCAGCGCAAAACCTAGAACCCGCGCAATGCTACCGCGTCGGTATGTGCATGTATGTTGAAGCAGTAGTAACAAGTGGTGTCGATTCAGTGACCCTAAACAGGCAGAAGCAACAGAAGCAACAGGGTAGGAATTGTTGTCATTGTCTTTGTAGTGAAAATCCTGGTCTGGCCTTGATTGTTCCCAGCCACGCCTATCGACCAAAACGTCGGTGCTGCTGGTAGCGGTAAATGAGGGCTCTGCTGTTTCAGAATTTTCCAAGTAGTACTGGGTATACAAAATGCTGTGTAACTTCGATTTGTAGTATTGACGCATTACTGAACAGGCAGCGGTAGCAGTACCAGCAGCAGCAGTAGCATTTCCACCACCATATCCACTCCCATCACCACCTCCACCGTCACAACAACCACCACCACAGCAGCCAAACAAAAACTCAAATCGAGGGTTATGGTATTCCCGCTGCATCAATGTAGCCTCAAAAACAGGCCCATACTTGACAACTTTTTCAATTACTTGATGTATCAACCTCAAATCCTGGATCCCCCCAGACCTGAATTGTTGGTTCTGTGGTGTAGACGCAGATAATGAACTCTGTTTCTGATGGTGGTGTTGTCGTTGACTGTACTGCTGCCTTTTACAAGCATCCATTTCAGTCCATGCGATTTGATCTACTTTGAACCAATACCCACCGCCCATATAAAGACCGTCCCATAGGTCTTGCAGTTTGTTAGCAATGGCTCGGCTTGTAGCTTTGATGAATATAGTTTGTGACCCTCTATAACTGAACTCTGGTTCTACAATTATATCCGCATCACTCCCAGTTGTAATTAGTTCCAGGACTGATGTTACTGCTGGTTTGCTTGATGATGCCTCTTGCGTATTAATTGCTAGCTCAGCTAGAACAGGGTCCAAGTACCATGCTTGGAAATTGCCTAATGTAACTGTGGCAGGAACCCCTCGGACCCTTAGAATCCAGACATTAGTGGATTTTGTTTGAGCTTTATGATGAGAATGTGATTGCTCTGATTTGATTGTAGTGATAATTCCGGCTGGAGTCTTGTTTGGTTTGCGGTTAACGGAAGAACTATTATTATTATTCTTCTTATTACTATTTACACCCAATAACTTTGAAAACCCGTCCTCCTCTTGGTCTTGGTATTCTTCATTGTGATCTGTCACCTTGTGTTCATAGTGTCGCTGTGTGAAATGTCGTTTGGGTGGTGGCATAATGTAAAGTTGTTTGGGAAAGCAAAAAAAAAAAAAAAAATAAAAATAATAAAAATCATAAAACACAAAAAGGGCAAAAATAAAATAAAATAAAATAATAATAAACACAAATCATAATTGACACTTTGACATCAGTTTTTACTCAGAGAAAATCACACTCGCACAAATACTATAATTTATTTCATTCTCAATCTCATATGTTTTTACAAAATCTGGCGCGCAAGTCCAACTCCTCCAAGAGCGGAGCTTGTTGTGAACTCCTGATTCTTGATCGCTGCAAGAGCGTAGCACATTGATACAATTGTCAGCATGATGGCAACAGCCAACAACGACGTGACCATAAGGATACAAGAAAGATATTGTATCAGGGCCATGCTAGATTAAGCGTGTTAGCGAAAGCGAAATGAAAATTAAAACGGCACCTGGCCAAAGTAATGTGGAAAATAATTCACTCACACAAAGTAGAATCCAGCTCGGGGCCAGTTCTTGTTGAATTTTCGGATAAACGTGGTGAACGTTTCAGTTAATGGACAGATACGTAGTAGGAATGGGACCTCTACAAGCAAAATGACCAGACCTTGCACACTTTAAAAACCGTTAGCAAACAGAATAAAGAAAATCAAGGGACCCCATGATAGAGCCTTGTTACTTACATGCAAATAATGGAGAATATAATCACCAAGTTAACATGGAATATATTTGCAATTCCCAACGCGAGGCATAGGATCACACACAATAACCCAATCCTTAATAAAAGTGTCAGTTATAGTCTTGACTGAAGGTTGCCGTTGCGTGTTATCCACTGATATTTCTGACTTACCATTGACCGTATATACTAGAAGCATGTTAGCACTTATTTTTCGTTTCTCTCTGTCTTGCCCAACACTTACCTAAAATTTCGTGTCTTAAATTCGTCAACAAACCCCATTGTAAAGGTATATATAATTTATTTAAATATTAAAGAGCAAAGTCTAGTAGCCGTTAGAGAGACCATACGCATGAATTGGCTCTTTACTTACCTCACTGTCCTCAATGTGTTGGCCTTTGCTGGAATAAAGAAGAAAGTAAACAGGCCAAAACAAAAGTGATGTGTACTTTGATCGATCTGTGTCACTAAACCCCTAGCCCTGCAATCATTGCCCCGCCCGGGTAACATGATGAGCCTTGCATACTAAAATCTTTCAGGGCTTTTTAGGTCCTTCTCCAAGGCTTCCAGATTTCTATTCAGGTCTCGAGGAATAAGAAGGTGAAAAACAAAGAGGACCCTTGGAATATCAACATCTAACCAAGTCTATTGTTTTTTTGTTTTTTTTTCCAAGTCGAAATTGGGATTGCCTAGATATGTTCAATCATCTACAATTTCTCAAACTGTTTTGTAGTAACATATAACTTATCATCATAATAGTTCTCATGTATGGAGATGGACCTCTCATGTAGAAAACATAGTCCTTATTATCAGGTGTGTATGTATAATCACTACATGTGAATGTGGATAACGAGAAACTGTAATGAAACTGTTCAAAGCGGTTTGGTTCAGTTGGGTTTGTTTAAGAGCAATATCCGCCAGAAAGGACGTACCACTTTTCAAGGCTTTGAAAGAATCGTATTTTTGAGAATTGTAGGTCTTTGTCTCGTTTCTGTATTGGTTGATATAAAATTGTATTAGTTCACAATTGTACCAACCTCATAAACCTTCTGGATGAACTTTGTGCCATGGGGTAGTGGTAGTCTACATTGTACATGAAAGAAATATTATTATTCTCACTACTCTTGACTCAACAAAGACAGACCAAGGTCGTCGCGTTGATGCTGTTTCTGTTAACCATGAAAAATAATAATAATAATAAAAATAAAAATAAAAATTTATTCATACTGCATTTCAATGTTCACTTGGTTTGGATTTGGTTTTCCAAAGAAGAATCCGCTACTACGCTCCTGGCACGCGCTGCTGCTATTGACCTGTTTTGGTGTTTGTGGTTACTCTGCTTCTGCTTCTGCTTTTACTTTTGACGCTGTTACTCGATCTGACTTTCTACAACGGTCGGCGGTGGTGTGCAAAGGGTAAACCACCACCAGCACCACCACTGCTACCACTACGACCACTGCTACCACAACTATAACCATAACCATAACCATCTCCTAAATTTCGCGTGACTTTTTCACCTTTGGCTCGTTCTGTTTGGCTCAAACAAGGTACCTGCATGAGATCCAGACAAACTCCAATTATGTACTTGCCAAAGTCATCCATATTATATCCCTAACGTATGTAGGTGAAAACTCCAATGTCGACGACGAAAACAAGATTTAAATTTTAAATTTTTTATTTCTATTGCATTTATTATTTTTTTTATTGTATTCCATTTCTATAATTTTTTTTTTTTTTTCAACGCAAGTTCACTTGCATCATCTTGAACACAAGAAGGTATTGAGAAATAATACCGAAATCTAGAATCCCTTTTAGCAGCAACTATGATCCCACTTAATTTCTCAATAGTATCAAAAGTCCTGGATCTAGGTTGGGCACAAATGGTGTTACTTGAACTTGAACCAGATCGATTCGACCTTTAATAATTTAAACTTAAATGCAAAGTCTCAGCTTCTTAAGACCTTACCGTACCCTTCAAGTGACTACACACGACCATTAAATGTGATCGTCTCGAATGTCACTCAACTCTTGTTAAGCGCTTCACTACAAATCGATACCTACCCGTATAGCATGAAGCACAGTACAAGCAGAGCACAAGTAGATATCTGGCCATTTCATCTCCATGATGTTTAATTCATATTATTGAAGCAGCTGTGGTTTCTCCATTTTTTCGTGGGTTGAGATACTCGTGATGGTACTTGCTTGACCAAGACCTCTCAGCACTTCTGCTTATGTGTTTTACCATGTTTCCTGGACCAAGCTGAGGTTGTAGAAAATACGGTGTAAATACAGGATTGTCTCTTGTGTCACTACTGTTACAAATACTTACCAAATATTTACGGATGATTTCCCAGTAGAATGTGACTCAAAATCTGGCCAACAAACAACTTCATTTTTATATATTATAATCAGTTAAAATAATAATACTAAGAAAACATTTTAATGAGTTAACTGAAAGAAGTTGTAAATATAAGAATAAATTGTATGAACATATTTGAATTGTAGAGGATATTATTGTAATGTCGAAGTTGAAAGTTAAAAGACCAATCATATTCAATTGCGAATACCAAAAAAATGATTGGACATTAATTATTCAACATGAATAATTGAAAATAAAAATAAAAGAATTGAAATATGTTTGGCTTATTGGAAGCAGACTTCAAAGTAATGTAGTAAATATGTAGAATTAATATATAAGTAATAACAATACTTATTACCAAAGAGCCTCCTAATATTAATAAATTTTTAGAGTTACGCAATTTTCGTAGCTATTGTCACGTCGGTAGCGTATAGCTTCGCTAAGTCTCTGGGAGTTCAATCAGCTAACTGATTGAAACATGATCAATACATGTTCTTGTTCAGACAAGTTAAAAATCTCAATTTCTTTGGGTTCTACTAACCCAACAAAATAACGCAAGAGTTAAAATAATAGAAATACAATCAAGTAAGGATAATAAAGTATTCTTTATAACCTTTTGCTTAACAGTATTTTGACTGGACTAGGTTTTTTGAATTTTCGTTGCGATTTTAAATAATTTTGCATTTTCTTATCATGTAATGCTTAAAAAGACTTGATTACTAATAGAAAAGTTGAATTTCATTTCCTTAATCTTTATCTTAGCATTTTAAATCATCTAAAACAGCAAGGAAGGTAATACCATAATACTGCGTTATAAATGTCTTAAAAACTCGATTTTCACAACCTGCGGACTTAGCTCAGTTGGGAGAGCGTCAGACTGAAGTTACAATTCAGTCTTACAGTTAATCTGAAGGTCCTGTGTTCGATCCACAGAGTTCGCAAAGCAATTCTTTTTGTCCAATGTCACGGATTTTTATTTAATTGAAATTGAAGTTCATGATTTTTCATTCAGATAGCAAGTCCTTTGGCTCACTCAATTAACTGTTTAAGATTTAAGTGCCACATTTTCATAGTAGCTTTGACCTCAAGTCAAAGATTTTGTGTTTCACACAATTCTCTGGCAATATCATGCATCGCCGCCTTGATTTAAGAATAAGTAAAACTGTCCTATGAAATTTACAAAGTCCAGTGAATTTATCTTGGTGAGGAAAACCCCATTTTGAAGGGCTTTTTTAAATCTATTACTTTTCAAAATTTCAAAATATAGAATAAAACCTCATTAATATTTCATGATCATTAGTTAAGAATGGTAATTGGGTTAATAAATAGAGCCTAGTTGCATAATGAATGCAATTCGGCACATTGTTTTGAAGGCTTTCCTTAAAGGCTTCCCTTATCACCATCATTGAATTGAAAGTGATCCTAATTGCTCTCTTTTACGGCTGTATGTAAAATGGCTAAACAGCCTGACTAATTTCACTGCCTAGTTACCTTTAGCTCCTGTTACTTTTGTTAAATAATAATCAACTGTGCCAGCTTGATATCTATGGCCAGTAAACAACCAAGAAAGCAATTTAAAGGCAATATGAAATACTAGTCTCACTTTTACTATGAGCATGGTAGTAAATCCCATTATTTGTGTAACACAAAAACACCCAAAGGTTAAAAAAAGCTAGAAAATCCCAAGCTCAATAATATTTTGTCAAAACTTTGAAATTAAGTTTTGGTTGGTGCGATTTCTAGAACAACGCATTAATTGTTCCAAGGCACCCTTAATAACTTATTCCATCTTGTGGTATTAAATGCTCTCATAATATGCAATCATCTAGTAGAAAAGGTGTCTTTTTGCACAGCAGGTTGTGGTCTAACAAATCAATTGGCCGTTATGGCAAGCAACTAAATGCAAATTCACATACACACAAATATTCTATATAGTACGTAAAGTAGTAGTAGAAATAAATCTGGAGCTTCAATTAAAATTTAGTAATATTGGTCTTGCAACTCAAACACTTGCCCCACTCCTGGGCCTGTGCCTTGGTCTTTGTAGAACATGAGCATTTATAAGTTACGCTATGGGCAATGTAAGATTTAAAAATGGCAATTCAATGAATGTGGTGAAGTTTATCATTGAAGACTCATATACACATTTTAGGTATTTACAATCAAAATGCATTAAACTTGGCTGTTTGTTAAAATAATATAAGTTCGTGCACCTGTCAATATTTCATCTGATACATTATGGAAGATCTACACAAGGAATTAAAGTCAGTGGTGATATATGAATTTCTAACCAGAGAACACAACGGAGTCATTATGTTTGCTATTAATTAAAGTGTTTGTGAAGCCAATTCCTAGAAATTTTCTACGAAATAAACGCCATTCCGATACTTTAGCAAAGTACGAAAAATTAATATTTTGATGAAATTGGTGCATTATTATTGAAATGTATTGGGATATATTAGAGCAATTACATTTGTAGTTTTCAAAGAGCATGAATTTTTATGCAATACTTTGGTATAATTTGGATAATCGGTAAATGCTAAGATGCCTTTGAAGAGAATATATCAAAGGCGTTTAAAACATTCATGAATGATATTCCTGTTAACCACAATTTCATTAAATAATTTATTTTCTTAACCACATTTTTGACCTGTGCTTTGACCATATATTCTTTTGCTTTCTTTTTCATTCTCGGACCTGTCTTTTATTTTTAATGCAAAACCATGTAACTGAGCAAGAGTCAATAAAAATTTACATTAAACGTCATCGTCAGACTTCAATGAACAAACCGAAATAACAGAACAGCAATTGTACATACTAACCTCTGCTTGACGTATCGCAGAAAATATTTAGAATAAATTCGTTCATTCCAATGCTCCGCAGTGTGGGAATCTCTTATATTTTTTCAATACATAGGGGTAGAATTAAATACTAAAATAATTCTGATTCTTCATTTATGGGGACCAATATGAGCTCACATACGAGTCACATACGTCAAATCAGCATTAATTATCAGCATTTATCTCGTAATTAACTTTCTTCAAAGCTCTTATTTAATATATCCAGATAATTTTACATTTCAACGTATGTGCATGTAAATTTTGATAAAATTGAAACTTATCCTGTAGTCTTTGCTTAAAAAAAGTTTGATAAACAAGCAACTGTCAAGTGTAAACCTTCTTTAGATACCCAAAGTTTGTACATCTTTAATTTTATAATTATAGGAAACTCAGTAATTAATTTGACATCTCTTCAATTTTTTTTATCAATATTACGGGGTTCTTAGTTGTCAAGTAATTTTGTTGGTTTTTTTAAAAGGTTTCTGAGTAATTTCGCTATGCTTTTTTCGTTTCTAGAAACCCATAAACCAAAATATTGTAAATCCTAGACATTCTAAATTTCCTTTTTAAAACATATTTTGGATATGAGTTGCCTCGCACTATTTATTTCAACCGTCTGTAATTATTGCATGCGATACGCTTTCCTTTGAAAACTGTTCAAACATATCCAACATCAAGAAGTTTTATACGCTTACTTCGTTGATACCAGGTAATTTCATTCTGTTTAACAACCACTTATCTCGGGTATCTGGCAAAAGAAAAGGAAGATAAATCAACGTGGGGCAATGAATTATTCCTATAGCAATATATTCAGGTCTTCAGAACGCTTAAACTTAGTAGAACCAAATGATAATTTTCTAGCCGTTTTGTCTTCAGCGGTTGCAGGCAAATTATAATTAAATCTTTTTAAATACAGCACCACACAGACAGCAAAAATATTACACAATGTATATTTAATTAATTATTTTTTGATAATCAACAGTAGAGTGATTTATTGAATCACCTAACGTTTGACTTGATTTTATTTTATCGTATAAAGGAAACTAATAAATTTACTATGCTTATCACCTCACACATGTACAAACCTATTGTATTGACTTAGGTACAATTAGCCTATGTGTTTTAGTTCACTTTCACACGCTTGTATAATTTAACCCATTGTCTCAGCTTGCAGCATAGGTAGAATTAAATCTGCTTAATGGTTGGTTAATTAAAACAGTTGGTGTGCTCAATTACCTACATATTCCTGCTACTATAGAGAATTGGCTCAAGCTATAAACGTTATGTGTAGTCATTGTATTGAATCACTTCTAACCATTATATGGATTTTATCCTGTTGTAAATTTATACATTTAATATATACTGACGTTTGTTAAGACATATAAAAAGAAATTAAAATAAGTACAAATATATTGAGATGTGCTTTTTGAAATAAAAGGAAATGAACATGTCTATCTTTGAACTCCACAATTGCAGGCTATTTACGATTCGCCTAATTGGAACTCAATATTTTAGCAGCCATGTGAGATATCTTTGAAAAGTATTACTAGATTTATTCATTAGTTAACTTTTCGTTAGATCTTATCAAGTTGGGTCTTTTTAAACTTAGTAATGTTGAATACATTGGCAATCAAACTTGTTAGACTTAAACTTTTAGTTCACAAAAAATGCAAATTGAACGTTGAATTGAGGAACGCACCCCTGTTTTTCTTCTGCATTTCCTGGGAAAAGTCGTCATTGTAATGGCTTTACCATATTACAATTATACCAAGATTATGGTAACTTATTATTCCTTAATGTTCTTCAGGTTTCTCTTTTCTTTATCTCTTTTGAGAGTCTTCTGGTTAAAAACTTAATAATACAGGTTTAAAAATGAAAGACAATATTTTGAAAAAAATAAGGTATATTATTTTCTAAATTTATGGGTGGACTTAGTATACTAATAATCTGCGTAACTTATTAGTTATTCATATATTTTCTAGAAAATAAACTATAACCTAGAAATTTTTATTTTAAGGCGAACCAGCTAATTTAGCATGATTATTATTATTATGATAGTTTCTTCATCTCAGACCAATACAATGTGTCAAAAGTATAATTCATAGCCCCCGTATTAAAATATCGTAAAGACTGAAACATTTTAAAGAAAACATCAATGCACTGTTATTTAAACTAACATCCAAAGTTTAGATTATTCAATGTACTGAGCTTAAACGTAGGTGGTTAGGTGGACCTAGCGTAAAACACATTAATATGCTAGAAACTTTCAAGGCGGTGGATTAAAATATTTTATATATGAAATACGATATTGATTCAAAAAGTTGAATTCAATTGTAGTGCTTTCTCAATTGCTATTTTTATGAAATATTTTTACAATTTTTAGTAAAAGTCACGGGTATTGTAGCTTCACTTTCCATTTCATAATAACCAAGTCTTATTATAGCATATGATTGAAGTTCAAGAAGTTTGATCTTTCAAAGTGGTAATAGACATCATGATTAATCAACTGCATTATTTGAAGAGAAGACATTCAAGTTCACAAGACCCTTTCTATATTTTCAAAAAAAGATCAGTCAAATGCAATTCGGAGTAATTAAGGATATAAGTAACTACAAAATCGTATATAATGTTTATAAGTTCCTGCAAAAGATCAGTAACCAAGTTATAATATTCTGCTCAATAATTTATTTTCAAATCCAGAACTTGGATTTTGTTTTCTCATTAAATTATGTAGAAGTGGATTATGTCAATATGAGTTTGGCTTCATTCAATATAGCGTAAACTGTTTAAATAAACGCTATTTTGTTTAAAAATATATATTTGAAAGTGGTAGCATTTCTCTCTCTTTGTTGCTTTGAATCTTTTTCAACGTTTGTGATATTATTCATCATATAAAATGGTGGAGTTTTTTAAGTATATAGTATCATTAATCAACTCGTTAAAAATGTGTCGGTGAATCGTATTTATCTTTTATAGGTCGAACAATGGGCAATATTTAAATGGTTCTTAATTAAAACATGTCACTCGTTACAAGGACCAGATATCAAATAGAATAGCAGGGTTACAATATTCCCTGAACTTCCTCGTTATTTAATCACGTATTTTGATAGTAATATCTATGTAAATACATGAAAGACAAAGTTGCTAAGGTTATTAAATGAGGACCGATATTGAGATGGCTCAAAATTCATTTTCTCACAACCAAATTTAAAAATGATAATCATTTTTAATTGCAAGCATGATCTCAATTCGTTTTATTTTGATAATTTAATTTTTTACAAGTCTTTCTAGGGCTTTGTAATTCAATTGAAGGCGGAAAAATATAGCTGATAGCTTGCTTAAAGCTGTATACTTTGATGAATTCAGTACTTCAATCTAGCTCTCTATATCGGTTTGCAAATGGAAGCTCAAGTAATTTCAAGCGTAATATATTATTGATATATGATTAACGTTTCATAATATAATTCACTCTATCTGAAATTGAAACTTCCCTTCATTTTTCTTGGTTTCTCTATTTTCAAGCAGTTGTCAATGCCATGTTTGTCGATATCCACATTTGATTTATATTCTCTCGTAACTCTGGAAGTAAGACTCACTCTGTAAAATACTATGGCAAACTAGTTATACACTGTCTTTGGAAAACTCCAAATTTAAATATGTTCTCTCGTGAAGTGGTAAAACTCCAAATTATATATCGATTACTCAAGCCCCTCTTATTGCTGAGGAATTCCTCAGGAATAGTGGCAAGTAAATTAGATTATAATAATCTAAAGCCACTTATTGATTTTTATCTTTTCAGCCATTTCTAATTAAATAATTCATAATCAAAAAAATTCATTTCTTTACCGGATATACCATGAACTCACTTCAACATGACAAGTTCGAGCGATTGTGAAAATACGTGGAAGACACGTGCATAGTGCGACACTTTTTTCAATGGATTATCCTTGAGCGGAATCTTTGATGAAATTCTCATAGCACTATTAGTAACTATGGGAATTAAAAGCGCTGTAGAGATGGCTTGACCAGTATTCCCACACATAGTCGAGATCTTGCAACAGATCAGAGAAAAGTTGTAGTCATCTGGATTTCCCCCGAAAACTTATCACAAGCTAGGGGAACCAGTACATTATACATTATACTGCAAGTAGGAAATTATCCCGAGGCCTGTGCGAGGCAAACCACAATATAAATTTAGCCGATATAAACGAAAAGTATGTATATCCCGAACGGCGAGCCCGAAATACATTGCAATTAGAAAGCTGGCACCTTCTTCAAGTGCCGCTAATAAAAACGAATTTACTTAATATATTAATATACAATAACAAGGGCATGAGCGCTATGACGTTCCGGCGCATTTTGTGCCCCACCTCAACATTAGTGGCATCAGCGAGTTGTACGGCAAAAATATCGGGATTGGATTACAAAGATATTTATGAAATTAAAGGATCTGGAGGTAGGAGCCAAGGGTACCTGTACCAGTTCTGTGATCCAACAGCCAGTGCTCTGAGATTAAATTTTTTAAACCGTGGGATGAAAAAAAGTTGGTAGGAAATTATGGGATTGCCGAATTAATGGTTCCCTCGGACTTCATGACGGAGGGTCAGGTAGTAGTGGTACATGACCCGGCACGAAAATCAGATTAATTGGGGCACCAAGGTCCGACAAAGCCTCCGATGTAATTCCTGACGTGATGTGTACAATAAAGTTCGCTGTTATACAATCCGAGGATAAATCAGAGAGTACAAAATCTTTTGGACATGTGGGATTTAGTGATTGTGATTTTTTCCATGAGATGTATTGAATCAACTTTCTGGAATCATTTCTGGCATTAGAGTACTAATCCTATTAAGTTCCCAGTGTTCATTTCAGGCTATCTGATTTTTATGAATGTTTCCATCATTGGAGAATATTCAAGAAGAAATTCAAGTTTGGCATATCATCCACGTAGTCTTCAACTATCTGGGTTTAGACTCGCCATCTTTGATGAAAAGATTTGGATTAAACGAGAGATTATTTTGTTTGTAATTAAATATTTATGTACATTCTCTGAGTGAGTTTGATTTTTCGTTCAGATGATCTGTGAAAGTTTGTATTCTTTTACTTTCAACCGACTTTTGACGTCTAAACACTTGATAATAAATTTGAGTTATGTTTCACTAATTACTAAAAGTGGTTAACATTAAATTTAACCGTTTTCAATCAATTTTAACAACTGTTTTAACCATTTTCAAAATAGTCAAATATGGGTATTTATTGACCTTTGGTAAACCTGTTTTTCTCGTTTTTCAGAAATTACGACTCCGTGGCCAAGCTGGTTAAGGCGCGCGACTGTTAATCGCGAGATCGTGAGTTCAATCCTCACCGGGGTCGTTTTTTTGCTGACTTTGAAAAGTTTATAGGTCATTGTTCCGATATGAACTTGGTTAGTAATATTATCCGATACATTTTCGGGTAAGAGTAATCCCAGAATACCTTTAAGGAGAAGATAGATAATTGTTTTGGATATGCCTGTAATTAGACATCAGACTTGATCTAGCTTTACTCGGAACGCGTCACACACAAGTGTTTTCATTATTTTCTTTCTCGTTATCTGGTCCCTAAAGCATTAATTCATCATATGTTAACATTTACCCATTTTCTTGTTCAAATCCGACATACGGAACACTTCACCCAGTGACAGAATAGCTTGTACCCTATCATACGATTATTACTGCGTTTTTGAGTCTAGAATTTCTAGCAACTCACGTTTTTTCTTAACTCCCAAGTACTGGTTACAACAAGTGATTTGCAAAACACATGAATGAAATGTTAAAAATTACTCCAGGTAATGCAATTGTTTAGATATTAACATGGTAGTGTAAAATAGCTCTCTTTGATTTTTCTAGTACGGCTATAATTTCCTGTTATAACTGATTTGTTGTGATCCTGGTTCATTCCCTCACCCTACAGAGAACATGACAATAACTTATTATGAATGACTCAAACTTGAGTCATCCATATTAAATAATATTTGCATACATTTGGACCCTTTTTTAATTTTTTTATCGTCTGTGCATTTACCCTAAACCACATTTTAATTCTATCTGGTGGAATTATTCTGAGCCTTACACACATTTTCTACATTCAACCATTATTACTGTACCATATTTACATTAGAATATAATCTATTTCATGATATCAAACTAAAAAGGGATGTATAAAAAGTGCCCCCCAAAAAGTATGTATAAAAAAACTTCACGTCTATCTGTGGATGTTGTCATTTTAAAGTTCAAGGTTGCAGCAGGTATACCCCTCAGTGTACTTTTGATCTACTATATATCACTTACTGCGGAGATGATAGCGATATGATAGCATTTTGCACATAAGACACACGATACAGAGTCTTAATTCGTGGCCTTTTATTTTTTTCAAATAAGGCGGTCTGGCAGCAACAATGTCTATGACCTTTAGGGTACATGTATAGATATCATTTACCTGATGTCTATTTTTCCAGGGTTTGGTTAGGTAGTTTTCTTGGACATTAGACAATCATGCTCAAGTCAAGCCAAGCCCAAAAACAGCACATGAAAACTACTGAAGAGTGATGCTCCGATAGTCGGCCTTCATATTAAGATTGCTAATGGTGAGTGTGGTAACGTATTGGAGGGGGTGGGGGAGTGGTGTGTGTGAAAAAATCGGAAAAAAAAAAAAAGTCTTGGTATTTTAATATTAGAAATGAATAGTAGGATAAAGTGGTGATGGTATGCAAACTGGGGGTATGGCACTGGGTTGTAGTAAAAAAGTATGTGATTTGGTAATGACCCCTCTTTTTTTACTATTATTGACACATAATAAATTATTTTCTTTTAGTGTAATATACTAAATAAAATAAAAATTCAATTCACATACATTTTCATTTTCGTTAGTTATCGTTATTGTTAGTTTCAAATATTACATAATATTTATTTATTACATAAGCACGATAACGAAGAGCAAAGAACACAAAAAAACCGAATTTGGAAATTTGGAAATTTTAGGATAGTTTTCAAGTGTTGACTCCTTCGGAAAGAAGGGATTCATAAAAAAAAAACCCTTGAATACATGGAACCAGAAATATATACTGATATCTCGATAAGCTTATAATATAATTTATTATGGTAACAAAGAAAGGTTAAATATGGGTAGAGAGGAGATGTAAGGGCGGGGGAAGAAGGGGATCAATACAGAAGGAAGAAATGGAACTTGAAATTTGAAATTTGAAATCTTAAAAAAAAGAAAAAAGAAAAGAAAAAAAAAAGAGAAGAAAAAATCTTTATTAAAGTTCAACATGGAATAATGAAAATTAAGGGTAAATGAAATACCGCCATACATCCGTGATGTTTATTCAGATATGGCTAATCATTAATAAGTATGACAATATTAGCTAATTAAGTTTATATTATGTAACAAAAGTCAAATTAGGTAATTTGGAGAAATTAGATAATCACGATAATTGCAGGTGGTTTCGGAAAAACGGCGGCAACTTTGTTCGGAAAAAACGGCGCACGATACTCAACTATACATATTAAATAACTTTTAAAGTAGTTTAATTATGGATTTTCGGTAAAATAACAAAAAAAAGAAGAAATAAACAACAAATTAAATAATAAATAAATAAAACTGGAAAGGTGTCCCGTGTACGCGGAGAAAGCTAACAAACAACAGTGAACAAAACAAACCACAATAGAATCAAATAAATAATTATGGCTGGCAGAATTCAAGTATACGATATACGACATATCATGCCATTAATTGGATTGACATTTAATATTTTTTTTATTATTATTGAACAACATATTAATGTAATTACGAGGTAAGGAGTAGAGAAGTAGTAGAGTAAAATACAAGAGGATCTAAGTTTAGGGATCAATCAGCCATGGAAATATGGAACTATGGAAGTAGATGGAAAGGTGATTCGATGGTTTCATTTAAAGATTTATTAACAAAAAAAAAGAGCCGCTATATTGTAAGGCGAATTATAGAAATTCCGGACTTTGAAATTGATTGTGACATTTATCGTAAAGCTTGATTATAAAAATTGTTCCAGAAACACTCATTATCAATCTCTGGATTTATTCATTTTACAAAAATCAGTGTTACATAATATCACCGTCTTATATAATCATTAGTTATCATTGGTAATAACATCCAACGTTTGGTCTAGTTCTAGAGTCTAGTTCCTAGTTAACATGAGTGCTTCCAGGACTTTACTCAGTTTCATATAAGCCATATATGTAATTCAGAGTGGCAACTTGGGAGTTTCATTTTCAAATCTCTAATTACATATCATCATGAACAATAATGAATCCAAGAGGAGTCTAGAACAAATGTCAATATGTAAGTCGTGATTACTATTTTATTCAACTTCATAGTTATATATATATATATATATATATATATATATTTAAAGTATCTTGAATCACAAAACTTTTCTCTAACCTCATATATCTAAAACACCAGAAACAAAAACAAATATTTCAAACCCAGACACACACTACTGCAAAAATGTCTAGTATTCAAACAGCTCATATCAAAGAAATTCACTACATTCCTTTAAATTTAATACGCCGCCCAATTCAGCCAGTATTAGATGAAGATAAGATTCAAAGCATGATTTCTACAATCCACGACCAACAACAACAACAACAACCGACGACAACTACCTCCACTTCCTCCACAAATTCAGAATCATCCGTGCTACTCCCCCCAATCGACGTTCTAACCGTCAAACATAACTCTCAAACATACTACTTTGGGTTCGGCGGTTGTCACCGGTTCCAAGCATACGAACGGGCAGGACTTGAAAAAGTGCCGTGCAAACTCGTGCCTTGTTCAAAGCATAGTTTGAGTTTGTATTTAGGGGCTGGTGCTGAAAGGTTGTTTAAAGACAACATCAACAACAAGCAAGTAGTGTAACACAAACGAAGAAGTGGGGGAATAAGGATTTACATAATAATATTTATATGAATAAAGGGCGTTAAAAAAAAAAAAAAAGTGGTTACATTTTGTTTTATTATCATGATATATCCTAGATATATATATTTAAAGGTCGTATTTATTTAGCCTGAAAGAAAGAAAGAAAGAAAGTCAATCATCTTGGAGTTTTTGTTTTGGGTTCTGCTGAATACCTAATGTTGATTAGAACCAGTGTAGGGGTGTAGGGCAAACAGTCAGCCATGAAAGGAGAAAGAAAGAAAGTGTGGAGATGGATTAGATGGTAGCATAATAATAAAAATATTTCATCATAAATTCTATCAGTCTATCTCAGAAATTTACCATGTACCCATTATGCCATACATTCCATCGCACGTAGAAATGGGGAAAGGCCGAATGTTCGGCATTTATCCAAAGAAATCGCCATTACACACAAAAACAACGAAAACAAGTTCAACACATAGAAAAATCATCAAACAAAATTTCATTAATATTTAATTATATTTAATAAATAACTAAATAATATAAAATAAATAAATTAAAAATAGGTCATACAACATTATAATAATAAAGGTAAAAGTAATAATAATAATCATAATAAATAAAAAACACCCATCGGTGTTAAACACGGCCACTGCCTCCTAGGCTTGGCCCGAAAACGATATAAGTTGATACCCAAACACTCACACACACATGTTCAACATAGTTACATTTCCAGCTGATTCAAGTCTCGTAGCATAACACCCAACTGCGCCCGTTTAGCAGCCTCAATCAATAATCTCTGATGCTGAAGTGAAGCAACTTGCTTTTGTCTTTCTTGCTCTTTCTTAGCCTCGGTTGACAGAACTTCAAGCTCTCCACTACTTTTACTGCCGGTTGGATCACCCCCACGTTCCGCCCGTCTCTGGAGCCATAGTTGCTGTAACTGGTATTGTTGCTGATGTAGTAATTGGATTTGTAGCATCTGTAGTGACCCTTTTGAGCTGCTAGGAGAGGACGTGCTGTTCTTCTGGATGAGACTTCGGCTGGGACTGCTAGTACCGCCGCATCTTGACTTGGACGAATTATGGTGATGGTGATGGTGATGGTGATGACTGTGGTGGTGATGGTGATGTTTGGGTTTCAGCACTCCTGAAGTCGTTAGCACGGACGAAGGTGTTGCGGAGGACTTGAGACCAGTGCTGCTGGGATTGGTGAGTGAATACAAGTGTGAAGAGGGGTGGAGGTTTGAGTAAGAAGAGGGGCGTACAAATATTGGTGGTGACTGGACCGGTGATTTGACCGAGAACGGGGATAGCAATTCTTCTTCGTCTTCGTAGTCATCATCGTCGTCTGAGCTTGAACTTGTAGTGTTGGTTCCTGCTGGTGTAGAGTTGGTAATTGTATCTTCGGTGTCTCTGATTTGGTCGTGTATACTCGTAAAGAAGCCAGTCTTTGATTTCCGTCGTGATCGTTGTTGAGTGGTCTTATGGCTATAATCGTCGTCGTCGTCGCTGCTATCGTCATTGTCTGAGCCAGGTATTGCTGGTGAGCAAAAGCCAGGGAAATATTTGACTTGGGAGGATTCAGAAGAGTTATAGTTAAGGAGCGGCGAAGTTGATGGGGATGGTTGGGCCGAAGGCTGTGAGAGTAGAGGAGGAGATGAAGTTGAAGAACTCATTATGAATGAGATGTGAAGTTGGAGAGATTCTTGTGAGTGAATTTGATATGAAGCCAGGAGATGGATAAAAAGAAAGTCAAAAAATTAATAATTTAAGGAGAAAAGAGAGAAGAGGGAAGGGAGTGCCTGAGGTTATATATATATATAATAAAGTGTATAAAATATGGAAGATGGACGATGGGTGTTTGTATGTATGTGAAAATGAAATAGCCTTTTTTAAAAAATCAAAAATTAATTTTTTTTGTGTGTTATTTTTAAGTTGAATTTTGTGATATTTTCATGTGTAAAAACCAAAGAAACGCTGGAAATAAAAGAGGAAGGAGAAAAGAGAAGAGAGAGGAAAATAAAATAAAATTAAAAAATCACAAAAAAGAGAGGGAACTGAAAGGAATATATATATATATATATAAGATATATGTGCTATAGATATATGGGAAGTGGAAGAGAAATTAAAAAAGAAATGTCAAGAGAAAATCCAAACAGTCAGATAAGTGGCCATGGAAGTGAAAATGGAAATGGAAATGGATGGCATTTTAGATATATCAAATGTCAATAACTGTGAAATATGAAAATCCAAATATGAAAATCCAAAGATCAGATTGAATCATCATCTATGGCCCTGTCATGGATATCATTGGAATTTGGTGATATTTCTCTCTTGTGAAAGTGAGAAAGTGAAAGGTCCTTAGCAAAACCTTCAATAATCCCGTTGTCACAAAAGTTTTTTTTTTTTTTTTTTTCTTTTCTTCTCATAGTTGGCAATTGAGTCAAGGTTCTTTTTTTCTTGTTATTTATCATATTCATTTGGTGTATATTATCATCACAAGTATATTGTGATGCCTGGAAATTTAAAATTACCACTGCTACCATTATTGCCATTACTACTACCATTACCATTATTACTACTACTACTATAAGACTACTACAATGGGATGAGAGAGGGGGAGAAAGGGAAGTTTTGGAAAACGAATTTATATAAGACGACGGATGTATGGTGAAATTGTGATTTAATGTCATAAATTAATTATTACCTAAGCGTGTTTAATGTTTGTAATCCGCAGTTTGAAAGAAATGGGAGAGGAGGGAAGAGGAGGAAAGAGAGGAGAAGGGGGACAAACGGATAAGAAATAAAAAAGAAAATTTTTTTGTTTCTCTCAACACACTTGGACTTGCCAAGTATGAAATATATGCTATACATAATAACAACAACGTAAGAGTAAAGACTTTTGCTAATGAGAAAAAAGACCGGAACAAGAAGAAGAGTGAAACCAATAATACTTATCATCAATTTCGATAGTTCAGTAGTTCTAATACGTGAAATGACATTAAATGATTATTTAAATACTAGTAATAGTAATAGTAATGGGTTTGGAGACAGAATGAGGGGACGTGGGTTAGGTCACCACGATAACGACACCAGAAATTAAGAAAAAAAATAAAAAAATAAAAAAAATAAAAAAAAAATAAAAAACACCTCGGAAATATTCGGTGCCATGATTTCATCATCCATTATCCTCATCAAACATAAGCAAAAAACACAACAACAACAATCGTATCATCCATAGGAATCAGATATCCGCCAAAATAAAAAACAAAATAATGAATTTATCCGACCAGAAAAGTGAAACCATGTTAAAATTATCAGTCATTCACATACAAGCACGGAAATCAATGGCCTAACACGTGATACGGAACACAAATATGTATTACAAATATATCACAAAATTCATCATGAAATTCGTCATGAAAATCATCACATTTCATACCATGGATATCACGACCCTTAACTACCAAGTCAAATGAAACAAGGAACTACAGGTAAAAGCAAGTGAGAACAAGTGAGAACAAGTGAGAACAAGTGAGAACAAATGAAAACAAGTGAAAACAAGTGAAAAACCATCATTTTAAGCATGAGAATAAGATTCAAAATAAACAAAAGCAAACCAACACAAGTTAAATGGCATTAGAAGCGTCACAGAGAAATAACCACCTAACTAGCCTTACCAAAATATTGCCTCGTAAACCTCCTATCTCAAAATTATGTCTTCAACTACTATCAGCATTAAATTAAACACGAAAGATTGCTGCTGTTAAAATGGGCGTCTAATACGCTTTGCTCTTATCAGGTCATCTAAAGGCCTAAACATACTAATATCATTCCATTTAATTTCAGTAAAGTCCAATCAATTCCCTTCAATCCGACTCAATTGAATTTCCTTCACTCCAATTCTACCTACTATACACTATCTTAAGGTCAATGCTCTTAAAAATACTCTTCCCCTAATCTATCTACTTATCCTGCCATCATTTCTCTTTTTCTAGTTGCCGTTCTCTACTCCTACTACCGCTCCTACTAAAATATACTGGATCTTCACTTTAAAGCAATAGAAATATAATAAATAATAATGATAGTAAAAAAACAACAATCATAAACATACTGCTACAAGGCAGGTTCAACTTCTTATTTTTACTCATTCTAAAAGTCCAACTTGAGTTACCTCTCTTGCCTCAAACATCTTCAAAATTACCCTCAATATACCTGGGACTAGGATACAATGGTCGAAGCGATTTTGCAAACCCTGCCAACCCCTTCACCTGCTCAAACATTTGTTGTTTGCGATTAGCACCTTGCTCAATCCTTCCTACAAAATCCATCTCGTCGTCATGCAATTGGGTTAATTTCTGTGTCAAATTGTATCGTTCCCAAATCTCATTGCTCTCGCATGCTCCGTAGTACGTGAGCTCGCCTGTTGACGAATACTGGAGATCAACATTGTCATACTTTTCACAGAAATCTTGCTTCTCAACCCACATTCGTAACCTGTTTTGGTAAACATGAGAAGCAAATGTTGCATTCTTATAGTTCTTATACTCGTCGGCTAGCACAGCTTCGTAGTCGTTAGGAACATAGATCAGCGCACCTTCATATGTCGTAAGGCGCAACGGATACAAATGCTCAATATTGTAATAATGCGGAGACTTGCACCCCACAAGTTGGGGTGCTTGATCGTTATTGAATGCCAGCCCCGTAATGTCAAGGTAAAGGCCTGATCGAATGTCAATAAACCGCGCATCAATCACATTGTTGCCGTTCCCGCGCTTCCGTTCAATATAAGTAGGTGACACTTCAATCAAATACCGTCCGTCTCCATCCTCTGGATCTTGTACCACCAGTGTATTATTGTACTTCCGTGCTATTCTGTCCAGCTCCGAAATAGGCATTTGGAAATCAATGTCTGCGTCCCAAGGTAGTGTTAGGCCGTTCCAATACCAGCCAACTAGCGATCCGTGCGCCAGCCATGAGACAATCCCTTCGCTTTGCGTGAATGCAGACCATGCGTGTACAAGGTGGTGTAGCGAGTCTCGTCCGTCGTGTGCTCGTCTTAATTGCCGAAAAAATCGCCAGTCATAGTGAAGGCCGAGGTAAGTGTCGTGGCTAAGCCAAAGCTCATGAAAATGTTTGACACTTTTGGCAATGGTTTCTTGCATGTTTGAAGTAAAATTTGCATGAAACTCGGTTTCTAGGTTATGCTCTGTTGGGTGAATATGCGAATCGTTGATAAATTTAAAGGAGTCGTTACTCTTCAAAGGTATAAGCACTTTATCCAATATCTTGTGTGAGAGCACTTGTGCATTATGAGGTGGCAGCAAATTATCTTTTTCAATAGCCTTTAGCACCTCAAACACAGCATCTTGGTATTGAACATTTCCCGAAGAATCCATGGACGTTGACGAAATTTCGACATGTCGCCTTGAAATAGTACACAATATGTGGCGAATCTTAGCAAATATATATGAACATGCTCTAAATAACATTCCAGGTTGCTGTGGTCTTGGTCGAAGCATCCAAGACTTTTGTGATTTCAACATCAAAACTTTTGCTGGCTTTGCTGAAAATGATTTCAAAAAGATTTGTCCAATTCTTCTCAACTCTGCAGTAGTACCAGACCGATGAGGTGGAGCGGAAAATGGCCCAGGTTTGAGACCAGAAAAGTTAAAAGTTGCAGGCCACTGTGAGTACTCGGTTAAGTTAACCCAGTGTTCCCAAGCAAATTGATACCCTTCTGGATTTTTCTTCAACAGGTTGATACCATAATTTGGAGAGAACGGGGTAGTGTTTTCAATTACGCCTGACAGGATGGGTGGTTGATATACACCCTTCACAGCTGGTGTTGTTGTTTCTGGTGCTGCTGCTCCGACAACTGAAGTGCCTCTTACCAAAGGATTCCCAGAGAATCCACAGTAAGTCTGAACTTGAAAAAACATGAAGAACATGGTATAGATTACACATGCCAGGAGAATTATTTGTGAAAAGATTCGATTGCTGTAACGGTTGCGGGAGATGTGCTTAAAATGAGCAACACAGTGATTCCAAATGATGAAGGGAAGGAGGAATAATTTTTTATGAAATGGTTGTGCATTGTAGTTGTAGTCGTAGCTAGAGCAGCTGCTATTACTCTTGATGCTGCTACCATTACTACAACTGCTGCAACTACTACAGTTGCTGCTGCTGTTGCTTTTGCTCAATTTGTTTTGATATGATTCAGGGTATGAAGTTAGGTTCTGAGCGAGATTATAGTAATGAGGATAAGATTGTTGACTTTCGATATCGAAGTCGCTTTTTGGATTAGTCGACATCTTAAGACCTTTAGTGAGAAAATGAAGGAGTGTATGAATATTATATCTAAGGATTTGTAAAATATCGGTTAATTTGTTGTCTAATTTTTTTCACAACCAAGTCATTGTATACTTGATCAAGTATTTATATAATTATATAAATAAGTAGATAATTTATAATTATGCAAAAAAAAAAAAAAAAGAGTCGAGAAAGTATTATAGACAATGGGCGAGACACAGGCAAACACAAAAATGCCTTTTTAAGACTCTACAAAACTAGGCATTAAAACTATTACGCAACGCTTGCGTATTTGTGTATGAGGTACAAATAAAAACAAAGTACAAAATAAAAAACAAGACCACACGAGCAGAAAAACTATTTGAAAAGAAAATATAAAACTTTAAAGTATTCCACCACCCACAGATAAAATTTATTTTTTTGTTTTTTTGTTTTTTTCTAAAGTTATAGAAAGTCTAGAAACCTTAAAATAATGTACATGTTTGGAAATGGGCGGTCTTTACATATGCACTGTAAAGAAAAGGGGAAAATAATACTTAAAATACAACACAAAAAAAAAAAATACACTTCAAGCATTTACAATAATATTATGAATATAGGTAACATTTCAAATATAAATTTTACAAAACATTAGAATAAAGAATAGACAAAAAAAAATTCAACCAAAAAAAAAATTATTATTGGAAGATTTGAAATAAAATTTCCTTTAAATCAAAAGGAAAAAAAGCCCAAAAAATGAATCAAATGTGTGGAGTGGAATATGCGTATACTTCAACGTATACTGTGGGTTTTCATGTAGGAGTTAATATAAATTTTAAGGTATTAAAAGAAAATCTTTTATTATTTTATTTTGTATTAATTTGGTTCGGAACTAGCAATATTCAACAGCATAGATAAATTATACGTAGAGGAATAGAAGTATATCAAAGTTTATATATATAAAATTATTAATTGTAGATCTATTGGTGAAATATTAAAAATGTAATAGTCCTGTAACTACAAGCTTCGTACTCTCTTTTGTAACCAGGCATTTAGGAAAATTCTGTCGACATACATCAATATCACTTGATCCATCTTTTTGAAAAGCTTGTTGGTTATAACCTATATTAATTTCATGAATTTGTTGATATATGGTTATACATTATGAATATTATGAACAAACTAATATTAAAAAACTAAGGGCGTTAGATCGGTACCATTCACTCCAAGCTGAAAACAAACAAAAAAAAACCAGGCCACATTATATTGAGGGTGAGTTGTTACTCAATTTCGAATGGAGAAGCCTTATTTCATTTATATTTTTCAGATTTATTATTTTTGGTTTTTTGAATTGTCCTTTTAGACTAAAAACCCATTGATATTCTGTTCTTCACTTAAAAAAATAATGTAGATTTACATTTGTAAATATTAATCAAACTTCTTAAACATATTGGGTACAAAAAAAAAAAGTTAATATCAAAGTTTATCAATAAGGGAAAGTTCAGACGGTCACCTAACAAATCTTGTGAACCATAATCGATAACCAGCAAACGGAAGAGAAAAATGGAGACCTAACTGAAGATTAGTTTTTCTTTTTCAAAAAGCTTTCAAGCTTGAGTTTTCTTACCTTCTCAACAAAAACTTTAGGAGTCGAGGGATGACGATAATCTCAAGGCTTCAAACAACGATTTGTATGTGTGTATATTTGGCAGTATATGAATGATGCAATTGATCCCCAAAACTAAAATGAATCAAGCATAGTAGTTGCTTGCCGGTGACCCTAAAAATATGGAATGCAACCCTTTTCAAGTGGATGGTAAAAGATGGTATATATGGAAGATCAGATATTAACTTTAGAACTGTGTAACGGGAGGGGTATCCTATAATGAAATCCCTGATCATTACTGCGCACAAACACCTGGACAAACTATATAGTTATGCAGGTTTTGATAAAAGAATATCAACGGGAAAAAATAGCAAACTTGCAAAGAAAGTTATCAAATAATTGCTATATTTTCAATTATCCATTTCTATGTGAATGATTTGTGTCTTCAGTTCAAAATTGATTGTGGAGTAAATAGTTTAAATCAATTCCTTTCTCATCATCTCAATTGCAAATTGCCTTTACTCTTTTTCATCATGCTTTTTCTCTTTTTATAACCTGAGAAACGACTAGTCAAGTAATTTCGGAGTCATTACCGAGCAGCTACCGACGTTATCAGTATCAGACCGACTAAGATATAACTTTATGGGTCCTAATCGGTTTATCAATAAGCTTTCTATATATAAAAAAACAAAATAATTTGATGAATATAAGAAAACGTATTAAGATGAAATAGAAATGCAATTGATAGCAATAAGAGTATTTGTTAAACCCAGTTTTCCTTCAAAGTTCAAATCAACATCTACAAAAAGAAAACAGATACTGGTTATAACATTATTCTATACAGGTCCTAGATTGACGTTTCTTTCAAATTATTTCTTTATCTAGGTAGGTTCTACGGAATAACTTGATCAACATTGTTCTATCCTGGTCCTGGATTAATCCCTCGTTCATTTATTTTTATATCCAAGTAGTTTTCACGGAATAATTTAATGATCCATTACTGCTATAAGGTGAAATAAACTAATTGGATCAAAATCCTTTGCTGTTATAGAGTGAATTAAACAAAATGGAACAAAAATAACCTAATTGAGCTAAAGGTTGTACTCTAGAATATTGCTAAATATCACATAAGTTTCTATATATGATGTAACAAATCAGGGTTCATGGTCAAAAGACCCAATCCAAATTCCATCCCCAATTTTACTTTCACTTTTAACCAAATTTATTTATTTCATATGACCCTATCTGACTAAACCGTCTAAATTTGACATAAAAATAATAGAAGACATTAAAATTTCATACCATTGATCTGTCCTCCTTCATTATCGTTATTATTTCTTTTTTGTTTTATTAGTCTTTGGTTTATCAAGAAATAGATAAAGACTCGAGTATTGTTACTTTGTTTGTAAGTATCGACAGCTCCTTCTGAAACATTACTTCCTTTTCAATTGCTCAATAGTTCTATTTAGGCCTTGAAGATAAATCAGATTTTCAGCTCCTCAATTTACGTTCATTTAATTTAAGTCTATCTACCACTCAGATCCTTTTTTTTCGAATTGGTTAAGGTGGATACTTAGGTTTTGGTACTTTTTTATGTGGATACTAAGGGCTTGGTATTTTACTTTTTTTTGTTTTCTTTCTCCTTCCTTCTTTTGTGACGATGTGGGCGTTGAATAAGAACCTATTAGGATTTTTTGAATTCTTTTCTAATTAGCGCCAAAGTTCCTTAGTTTGTTCAACATTCAAAAATTTTTGACCATCAGAGATTTCAGTGGAATTTTCAATATAAGGCGTACAAATACGTTTTTCTGGATTAATTCGTCTGTTTTTAGGTTTGCTATATTCCATGATTTTATTATTATTGTTTATTAATAAAATGTATTTATTTATTCATTTCTTTGATGCACCAAGTTGCCAAATAAATAGCAGGACAATAAATCTTTATATATTTTTCAATTTATTTTCAGTTCAGTGTTGTTGTATGACGAAACATTTAACCACACATGTGTGCCTGAACTCAACTGCAATTTTATACAAACGCAATTCGTTTCCTTTTTGAAAAAAAACAGGTATTTCTAGCACGGGTATTATGAAGAATCACCACAAACTTCAGATAGTAAGAAATCTCAAGATATTTTTTCTATAAATAATTTTATTCACCATTTTATTCTGATAATATTGAGCTATTGATTCGTTCTTCCAATTCCCGAAAGTTTAATACTAGTATTGTAGAGTGATCGTGTGCCCAGAGACAGCCAATCACGTAGCATTATCATCATATCACCTTGTTATAATAAGTAATAGTAATATGTCGATCTTCCCTCCTGAAAACTACCAATAATAAAAAAGAGGTGCAGTAAAACTATAACATTAGGGTAAAGTGTTTCATGGAACGAGTAGATTTTAACGAGGGCAACGTCATTAACTTAGCATGAATCAAAATGGTAACAGAAAAGTCAACTCTTTTATGCTTATATGTCATATCAGCAGTTACCTTAGAATAAAATTGTTTAAAATTTTCTTTAACTCCTGTTTGTCTTCTGCTTTCTGCTTGCTGATGACTGTATATTTCATTTATTTTATTTTATTTTTTGGTTTTTTTTCTTTTGTTTCTGTTCTAAATGGTCTAGCATGGGATGCACGCGACCATGTTTTTGTTTTTCAGTTTAAGGTTCAAGTGGACATTTTAATGTAAATTTTATTTCTCTTACGTACAATAAATATGTAAAGAAGAATCAGTGGACCAAAAGTAAGATGTGGCCACTGAAATACCTAATACTTGTATGAGTATGGCTTTCTTGTTTTTCCTTTTCCATTGGTACGAACTGTAGAAGACCAAAAGTAAAGGAAAACGCTGTATAATCATTAAAGCCTGGATCTTTTTTCCCTCTTCAACGTTTTTATTTTTTTGAAAAGTTAGTTTTTTATGATCCAGGATATTTGAGTCTATAAGTTTGGGTACTACTACAACTAATTTCAATTGTTTCACGCCTCGTGAATACATGCCAAGTTTCTTGAGTACATTATCTGAACTTGATTGTTAAGACCCAAAATAAAAATGACATAAAAATAAAAAAGTGAGTACGTACGCACTAAAAGTAAATGGAATTTTATTGAAAATTTAGGGATCATCATCATCCGGAAGTATGCAAAAAGTCTAATCCTTGTTTCTGATACAATATTTTACAACAACTATGTGAAGATATTTGGTAAAAGATTGACATAGTACGTAACCTTTGTATTATATTTAGAGTATGTCATGATATAAAGGTTATACTCAAGTAATAACATCCAGATAGAGCCAAATGTCAATTTATATTAAAAAAATAAAAGGATTGTTTCAACAGTTTGTAGATTCATAGACAGGGGTACCAGAGCATTTTTGTTCCGTCTAACATTGACCCCGCTGCTTATGCTGTCAACACTTACAATTCGTTTAAAAAATTTCACGTACTTGCTTTCATCTTAAAACACATGAAATAACATAAAAATAAAACAAATATAACATATATATATATAGATAAGACGATAGAGGAGAAAAAAAAACACTAATTCATTATTCACATCACGATATTACCACACTAAATTCTACTTTTGGCCTCTGGAACAGGCCCCTCCTTATACATAGCCTGAATCTGGGCACTATACATACGGGCTGCGTCAGCACGCTTTACCTTCAATGTTGGAGTCATAGTTCCATTTTCAACACTGAAAGGTTCGAGGGCCAAAGTCACATTTTTAATCTTCTCGTAACCTTTGAGTTGTGCATGTTTGGCTTGCTTGTTAAGCTCTTGTACAAATGCATCTCTCACTTCCTTTCGTCCAAATGTGCTCTGAATCTTGTCCAAGTCTGTTGGCAGAACATGCTCTCTGAAGCGATGGTTCAAGAAACTTACGTAGGTGTCAGGGTTTACACCCACAACGGCCACAAGATAAGTTTCAAGGGAATTTCCTTCGATAAACACTTGCGCAAGCAGACTTGTGCTAGATTGATATAATGCCTCAATGCGTTCTGGACCCACATATTCACCTTGAGCCAACTTGAAAAAGTTCTTGACTCTATCAATCACATACAAACGTCCTTGATCATCAATCATGCCTACGTCGCCTGAGGAAAACCATCCGTCCTCATCAATAGAACCCTTCGTGGCCTCCTCGTTCTTATAATAGCCCATAAAAATCTGAGGTCCGCGAATTAAAATTTCTCCTCGAGGGAAAGGCTTATCCTCGCTGCTGTAATTATAGTCCGGTAGATCATGAAGTTTAACTTCGCAAGTAACGCTAACAGGGCCCACTGATCCGGCAGAGACGTCATTTGGAATATTCACACTAATACCTCCCATGGTTTCAGTTAATCCGTATCCCTGTACAAACTCTACTCCCAGAGCAACCTTGATCAATTCCATATTCTCTTTTCCCATGGGTGCAGATCCTGTCACAAAAGACTGAGCCTTGTCAAATCCAAGCTTGTTGCGAATTTTGTTTGTCCACAGTCTATCCCAGAACGCATGTTTATAGTCACCAGTAGAACGTAGTTTTTGAATCTTGGAATCAAAAGCTTTGCGGGATAATGCTCCGGCAACACCAGGAGCCTCGATTGTGGACGCTCGAATAGCTCCGGCAATTCGATTCCAAACTCTCGGCACACCAGCAACAATTGTGGGATGGTAGGCCATGATGTCATCCAGTAGCTCGGTAACTTCGCCATGGAAAAAGCCAATTCGGATTCCACTGCAAAGTGTTGAGTGGATAGTCAACCGCTCGTAAATGTGGGCTAGAGGCAAAAATGACAAAAATCCATTGGATCCTGCCACATCAAACATTGGTTGGAACTGTGCTAGTGCAATGCCAGCTAAAATATTTGCATGCGTAATAATCACACCCTTAGGATGACCGGTGGTTCCAGAGGTAAAATTAATGGTAATGACGTCTTGAGCACTGGGTAATTTCAATGGACGTGAGCTTGCATAACCTCGGTTCACAATTTCTGAAAATGAGTACAAATTCACATCAGACTTCTTGGCCCATGCTAATAAAACATCTTTCTTGCTCTGGCCAGGTCGCTCATAAACGTCAGGAGACTCAAGCTCATTCATAGAAATAATGACTTTAAGTAGGGGTAATTTGTGCTTAATACTCAAAACGAAAGGAATATGTGCCACCGACGCAACTATCACGGGCATCTCGGTCAATGAGACAATATACTCTGTTGATTCAGGTCCCAGAGTGTCGTACAAACAGACAGAGGGCAGGCTCTGAGTCTGACAAGCCAAATCGGAGAGTAACCAATTGACGCAGTTAGGACCGTAAAGTCCAACACAGTAAGGGGTGTCTTGCGAGTCAATCCCCGTTACTTCTTTGACAACATCTGCCAGTCCCTTGCCCAATGCTGCTCTGTTAGCAGCAACCTTTTCATACGTTTCATATACAAAGTGACCCCATTTCCTGGTCTTAACGTTGAATTGTCGCTCTCCCATGCATTCTCTCGACTTGTTGGCATTGGCACAAGCTTCAAACGCCTCTACCACAGTAGAGACATTAGGGTGAGTGGAAGAAATGAGACGATCAGGACAGTGCACATTTCGATAAACCGCTGAAAATCCTGCTGTCTTTGACCCAGGTAAGGGAACTGCTTGGAGCGATCCTTTACGAGGAACGCTGACTTTGATTGGCGGGCCAAATGTAGAGGACTTATCAGAAACGGATTTGTCAACCACTATTGGGTAGGTTTTGAGACGGGCTCTCACTTCTGGAGAAAATTCAGTTCCGTCAAGCATTGTAGATAGAGAAGGTAGTGAGAGAAAAGGGTGAAGGTGTGAAACAAAGTAGAATATTAAATTGAAATAAAAGTATAAAGTGAAAGGAAGGGAATTAAATAATGAGGAAATTGTAAAGGGTATATAAATATACTGGGGTATGGAGAAAATCCCTTTACGATATATAGGCCTTTGGGATTTAAGGTATTCCACTCGGACGAGGCCCATAACTTCGCATAGTAAAGTTACCTAAGAAAAGTTTGTTTACATCATCTGCCTCGGAAAGTTAGGCCTCGAGACCAAGTCCAAGACTTCACTGACCGCCACTTTGGGGGAACGATTGAGGTCTTTTCTGATTTTCAATAATCATTTTTTGCATGGGGCTCTAGATTGAAGCTCACAATCTCAGAAAGTGCCAGGTCTAGGCGCGTCTCAATGGCCCTTGGCTACCCCAAGCAAATGTTGAATGCGGGGCAATGATTTGCATGTGTTGTTTCCCCCCAGGGTACCTTGTAGAGCCAACCAATTAATTAGCCAAGCTCTTAATGCTGAACAAAGCCTCGGCTTTGCATAGATTTCCAAAGTTTGTCACGTGTGAGAGTAACAACCTGAGGATCATGTGCTTAGCCCTAACATTCTAGCAGTCACATTTACTTAGGGCTACTTTCTACAGCGACTCTAAGTTTTTGAAAAACTTTCCCTTTATAATTCATACCCTAACATCTATATTACTTAATGCTTATGTGATGATATTTCCTCAACCCAGAGTGCACACAGTCCTACACTCATTTTTTTCTTCCCTTTTTTCCCTTTTTTTTTACTTCTTCTTCAACTTTGAAGTTCCGTCGACACATCCATACAACAACGCCGATAAACAGTCAAAATGGGAAAGGGAAAGCCAAGAGGATTGAACTCCGCCAGAAAGCTGCGCATTCACCGTCGTGATAAGTAAGTCATGCTCATTAATCTATAAAACATGCAAGTAAAAAAGGTCAATTCTAACCCAAATCTTCCAGCCGTTGGTCTGATCTGTCATACAAGAAGAGACTTCTTGGAACTGCCTTCAAGTCCTCTCCCTTCGGAGGTTCTTCTCACGCCAAGGGAATCGTTCTTGAAAAGATTGGTGTTGAGGCCAAGCAGCCCAACTCTGCCATTAGAAAGTGTGTCAGAGTCCAGCTTATCAAGAACGGTAAGAAGGTCACTGCTTTCGTCCCCAATGATGGTTGCTTGAACTTTGTCGATGAGAACGACGAAGTCTTGCTCGCCGGTTTTGGTAGAAAGGGTAAGGCTAAGGGTGATATTCCTGGTGTCCGTTTCAAGGTCGTCAAGGTCTCTGGTGTCTCTTTGCTTGCTCTCTGGAAGCAGAAGGTTGAGAAGCCCCGTTCTTAAGCAATATAAGGACACGCCTGATGCTCTCTATATATATTTGCAAATGAAAAATTTAAAAAAAGCTTGAAGAGTAAACGTAATTAGTCTTTAGACTTCATTGAACTTGGCTGTAGCAATTCTTTGCCATAATTGTAATGCTTACTTTCTCGTTTCCCGCAATGCTATATGGGAATTATTTGTTCACTTGACATTGAAATTTTTACACGAGGTTAGGGTATATGCAACATCAAAATAGCTTTACTGTCAGCTCATTTATAAAATTTCAATCCATGCCATATTAACGTCATATTTAGTCATGCCCAAGACTATTAACCGTGTAATAGAAGGTGCACTTCTTGCAAAATATCGGATACATCCTATACCCCAAAACTTAACGCAAAGCATTGCTATCAGCCGGCATTTTCAAGGATTTTCAAAACTACCATTGATCCAGTATGCACATGGGCGAGACTCCAATACAGGAAAACGGTCAAACTGGATACGATTAATTGCATATGACCCTCTTCCTCCTTTGACTGCTACTGATGGCGGTAGCGTAATGGAAGGATGGAGGAACAATATGGCCCAAGTGTATCAAACTTCATACCAAACAAAACTGAACCAATACCAAACTGCAAAAGCAAGAGAGCCACCAGGATCAGTAGCCCGAGATATTTTGAAGTCCATTTCTTCTTTCACCACAACTCCTTCAGATGAGCAGCATCATGAACAAAAGTCTGCCATATTAATTTCACAACAATCAACTCCCAGCAATCTCGAATTAGACTTGCTTAATACTTCTCAGATTATACTAGATTCCAACGGAAATCTGGTCTCTCTTGAAACTTCTTTGGAAAACTTGAAACAAACTGATGAAAAAAATGAGTACACAATATTTACACTTGACTTGATACTTATGACTCGGGAACCTGAAGTCATAACTCATGCAGCTCGTAGTAATATGCCTGCTCAAAGACCACCTACACCTGAGCAGGAAGTACCACTGAAAAAATTGTATGACGCTGTTTTGGGGCCAGATAATCGAAAATCAAAAACAGTATAGAATGCAATTAAATATATGTATATAGTAGGATTAAAAAAAAAAAGAAAAAAAAAAAGGCAAAGAAACAATACACTACCATCCTCCTCTTTCTAATTTTTGCTTAGACTGTAGCCGCTGCTGCTCTTGCTGCTGATCTTGCTGACGCTGTTGTTGTTCTGTGAACCCATTAATGATATCTTCGACCTGCGCCGTATCCTTTTGCAGCACATCAGCCAGATATGAAATACCAACTTGCTGTGACTTGAGTACCTTGGCCAGCTTTTCCAGCTGCTCATCATCTCGATTCCAATCCAATCCCATACCCATAGACTCATACTCATTCACTTGCTGTGATAATGACTGAGCACGCTCGCGTAATACCGTCAATCGCGCCCAAATCTCATTAATCCGTCCAAAAACAGCTGGATCATCAACCTGCTTGTTCAGGAGTTCCAATTCTTTCTTCAAAACTTCTTCGTCAGGACGAAGCACGTATCCTCTGTTGCGTAGCACTTGAATCTTAGACGCCAGTGACAATGTTCTGTGCACAAGCTTATTATGACGCGCCCGCATTTGTGCAATCCGCACTGTTGTGTGCAAATCGTGCCGTGAGCTTAGCTGGTTCAGTTTTTCATTAATTTCGTGCATTCGTTGTCGGTATACCACAACTGTGGCTTCTTGACGGCTTACACGCTTTTGTAAATCAAAAAATCCAACCACATGAGCAGGGACATGGGAATCATCAGGTCGCGCTGCCATGGCGTCGTCCCACTTGCTTTGCTCAATACCTGGTGGCTTCTGGTACAACAGGGCCTGCTGTTGACCAACCTTGTTGTAGAAAAAGTATTGCAACGCGCATTGAGGGGAGGTGGGATCCCAAGAGTCCTTAATTTTTTCAATCTGATCAAGAACCGATGGCCCATTGCCAGTTCCATACGCTTGTGTCTGTTGAAATGGGTTTGAGGCAGATGCGATTGTGAGCTGGTTTTGGTTATTGTTATTGTTCAACGCAGTAATATTTAACGATTGGTTAAGGGTGCTGTTATTATTGCCATTCAAATTCATAGAGGTGTTGTTATTAATGTTACCATTATTCATAGAGAAGCCTAACGTGCTTTGATCGGAAGGTTTTGACCATGAAAATGAAGGCTGTTGCTGTGTTTGTTGCGTTTGCTGCTGTGTTTGAAATATTGACGGCTGCTGTTGAGCCTGTTGTTGTTGGTGTTGTTGTGGCTGCTGTTGCTGCTGCTGTTGCTGCTGAGCTTGGCTCTGCCCAAAGATGTTGTTGCTCCCGAACATGATTGTTCAACTATAAGGTCGCGTTGTTTATATTTCAGCCCGAGATGTCGATGTTGGCCTGGAAGATTTTTGGGTGTGGTGTTGGTGTTTTTTTTTTCTCTGAACATTTAACTTTCATAGTACTTATCAGTCTTAAGTAATACATGGCACAGATTACTGACCAACCATAAGCCTTCAAATTAAGGAAAAAAAATCAAAATTCACCACCTACTGCTCACCTTCTAAATCAACTCCCATCGAACATAGTCGCTCGAAAGTTTTAGGACTTATACACATACACTAAAATCATGTCTGGAAGAGAAGTTATTAACGACCACTCTTGGTTGATCGACAAGACACCTCTGCCTGACCACATTCCCGATGTTCCTGAGTTAGGTGCTACTACTGCTCCTCTGCTCTCCGCTTCATATTACATTGGCGCTCGCTGCCTCCCATACAATGACGACTACATGCTCTGTAAGAAGGAGGCCAATGGTACTGGCGAAGTCGACTGCTTGAAGGAGGGCCGTCGTGTCACTCGCTGCGCTATTTCCGTTTTTGAAGATATCAACAAGCACTGTTTGGAAGAGTTCAGACTTCATTGGAGATGTCTTGAGCAGCAAAACTACCAATTCTCCGGCTGCAGACCTGCTGAGAAACTTTTGAGCAAGTGTATTTTTGACAATTTGGTATGCATCTTTTTTTATTTATATTGATTGCTTCAAAATTTTCTAACTTTTTCAGAAACTCGAAAAGAAGATCCCAGGAATCCCAGAGGGTACTACTCCTGTTCACCTTAAAGAGAAGCCCATTATTAAACCTAACACTGAAGACTATGCATCTCTGCAGGCTTTTAACAAAGCCAAGAGTGAAGGTACTCTGTAAATCGCCTGTCTACAAACCCTTGTGATTATTCTTATTTTTTATATTCCTGTTGTGAGCATATATCGTTATCATTTTTATTAGAAAACTGGCCTTTCCTTTTCTTCTTTTTACGGTGACATGACCTGTTCTTCGTCTGTTGATCGGAGCCGGTTGATTCTCTCTGCCAACGTAGTCATGTTAAGACCCACTGCAATTTTGCTAGCAGCATCAAGGAAGTTATCCTTATAAATAAGACGAGCAATTGATAATGCCTTTTCAACTTGACGGTTGAAGCAAGCACTGTGAAATTGTCTTAGTAAGAGTGTATCCATTTCCTGTCGGACTTCAGATATATCATCTTCACCTGCTTCTCGGTCTTTTAGTAACTCGTAGGATATGCTGGAAAGGAGAAATTTATGCTCATGTTCTGAGCCTGTAGTGTAAGGAAGTTGTAGGTCAAAGTCCTGAGGATTAGGCATTGGAAATGAAATGTCTGAATTACCGGGCACCAGTGGGATGCACAGCACCTTTTTCTCTTCGGTAAGAGTTAATGGCCAGTATTTATCTTTTCTAGGAATGACGGTTGTAGGATTTGACAATTCGATTCCTATCAGCGATGTATCTAAGACTGGCGTCCAGTATGCTTGGAACATAGCTCGCCATGAAACCAAAACACTCAGGCATCCGTTGGAGTCAAAAATACACGGGTCTCCATCTTCAGAAAAAAATAAAGACTCAAGAGTAGCATCAGTAGAAATGTCTAAGGAATCATTCTTTTGGATGATTTCAAAAGTCTTGGAATTTTCAATAGAATAAACCAATCCTCCGTTTAGCGTTTGCGCATTTCTTCGCACTACTAAAAAGTAGTCATTCCAAGCAGCAGCAACAATGGCCAAGTCTCTACTTTGCCTTGTAACACGTACCATAGCACCTCCAATTGTAAAGTAAAACACAAATCCCTCAGTCGTACATACTTGGATCATAGACTCAGAAAGCGCGATAGTCGAGATGTTTCCATGCACTTCATGAATAAAAGTATATTCCCAGGAATCACTAACACCAGTATGGAACCTGAAAAAAATCCTGGGTGGCATCGTACCATTTTCCTTCATCATACTGGTAATGTATTCTTCAGAGCCTGAGTAAGCAAAAAGACATCCATCATTTGATAAGCTGGCAAGATCGTACCCCATAGTGTCTTGAAAATGATACTCTCGGTGTGCCTTAGAATCGAAAAAGGATACTGTAACATCATGTTGCGCTTCCTCGCTCACACTCCAGACGTATCCAATAATATTAATGTTGAGATATCTGCGTCCGTTTTTCCAATGTGATGAACCTGGCTGAAAAGATTGCTGAAAAAGATCTTCATTTTCATGTTCTAAATGGAAAGCCATTCTTTTAGACGGGCGGACCTCTATACCGTCCTCCAGTTGACGTTTCGGCTTCTCTACATAGCCAGATCCATCGTCATCAACTATCCATGCATCCTCGTCATCACTGCCAGGAGCGGCCCCTACAAAGAGATTGTTTTGTTCATTTTCAAGATCTGCCAGTTCCTCTTCCAGTTCCGAACCTTTCTTTGAGCTTCCGTTTGCTGTCTTAAGATTATTCGTTATACTATAAAATTTTGATCCAAATGGCAGCGGAACTTTGTCTGAAATATCTATAACCGAGTTAATAGTGTGAAGAGTACCACCATCTGTTGTGAAAGAGATAGCATTAGCAACAGGATTCCAAGCCAATTGTAGAACTTGTCCTTGAACTTGTAATGAAGTCACTATTTTCGAGGTTTGAACGTTCCAAATAATGACCAAACCATTTGTCGTTGACACGGCAAGATAACAGCCGTTTGGTGACCATGCAATGCTATTGATCATAGATGGAGTGTTTTTGTATTGTTCATCTTGAATTTCTTGAATCACAAGGCGAAGGTCTTTTAAATCCCATTGTAACTGAGCGACCTTTTCCCAGCTATCGCGGGAGTAAATCACTACATTTTGCTCTATTGAAGGGACAGCAAAAAAACCACCATCAGGATGCCATGCAACTTTGGCAGATGCATTATCTGAAGTAAGCAATCGAGGAATCACTCCTTCCAAATTCTTGCTGAGAACGGGTGTCTGGGAAGAAACTGAATAAAATCGAAGTACGCCATCAGCACAAGAAGTAGCCACCATCATTCCACTAGGATGATACGACACATGTTTGACGCCCTTAGGGTGATCTCTAATTGTCACGATATTGGTGTGATCAGAGATGTTGATGAGCTTAACATCGGATTCACTATAATGTTAGGATTTGCAAACAAAATTACAATACACAACATACTCGCTAGAGATAGCTATCCATTCGCCATCATAACTAAAATCAATATCACGAATTGGTAGCGTAGCTCGCATTATGGTGCCTTGCTTAATATTGGATTTCAGGTCATAACTTTCAACAGTTCCAGCCTCCGAAAACAAAACAAAAAGTGAGTTCTTTTCACGTTAGCTCAATTCATTATAATAATTTTAGTATCTTACCGAAGCTGCTATTCCATAAGACGGATCAGCTTCTAACTCTCCATCATCTTCATCAGTCTCTATGGTTGTGGGCTCGTCTGCTGACCCAACTGTAAATTTTCGAATTAAACCATTTTTTCCTACGGAAAACAAATATTCTCCTTTTGGAGTGTATGCCAGCCTTGTGATACCCGATGTGTGAGCAAACTGCTTGGTGTGATTCTGACTTCCTGGCATTTTGGTCTATTAATGATGATGGAATTGGAAGTGTAAACAGAGGAGAAGTAAAATGAATGAAATAAAATAACATACAACCCGTGTTTAGGAACGCAGACGCGAATTAATATGATTTCCTAATTGAGAATATTTCGTGTTTGAGGGCTAGGTTATATTATGTGGCCAACTCAACTAAAGTTTTATTCATCAGAACATCTTCCCAAAGATCGAACCAGCTAACAGCACAGCTAACAGCACAGCTAACAGCACAGCAAACATGACGAAACAAGCAAACATGACGAAACAAGCAAACGAAATGGATGTATATTTTGGAGATGAAAATGGCGACGATGATGGCATTTCAGGATTTACTTTACCATCTGCAAGAAAAATTGAGCGAGAAGCTTTTTCAGTTGAAGACTTTAATGTGGATAAGTTCTTATCAGAATACCATCGCTACCAGACACTTGAGGATATGCAGCAGCAGTTGCAAAAATGGTCCAAATCCCTAGAGCAAGAACTGGTTGACTTGATTAACGAGGACTACAGCCAATTTGTTGGATTGGGGACATCATTATCAGAAGGCCAGCCTAAAGTCGAGGATGTTAAAATGGAGCTCATGAGTTTTCAGCAAGAAATAAAGGTAATAGTTTGATTTATTCTTTATCTGTCAACTCTAACATTGTAGACTGTGCAAACAAAATTGCAAATTTCAGCTCAAGAAGTTGACGTTCTGATACAAGAAAAAAGTCAACTGACTGAGATGGAGGTTAGTTATATGCTAAAAGTCTTATGAGTTTCAACTAATGGAATTAGATGTTCCTCTCCAAGCTAATTCTCTACGGAGAAAGACTTAATGATGTTGAATCCCGGATCAAAAGTGACAATATGTAAGTAGCTCAAGCCTATATATGCTTCTATCTGCCTATATGCCTATCTGACTAACCTAATCAGTTATGATTTGGATGAATTAGAAGAGCTAGCGAAGTCATACCTTTCCTGTGAATCTGTTCTTTCCAAACTTCCAGCCTCGCATCCATTTATTGTTAACCAGCGATCTCGACAGACAATTGTTAGAATTCACATTCATGAGGTGTTTCCTCGCTATTTTAAATCTTTCAAACAGGTACCTAAGTCTATTCGACAAGAGCAAGGTGCTAAACTTTTTAGTCTGCTCCTCCTCTTCAAACAGATTGCCAAGTCTCCATTAGAAGACACTGAAAATTGAAGAAAATGTGTCTCGTGATCTGTAATATGTTTTTCATTTATCCATGGGCAAGGGTCATGAATATTTAGGGAAAAATACTCAAAACAAAACCGAAAAAAAAAAAAACATAAAGCTCCTCCTCATTCAAATTACCGCTCAAATTTCAGATTTATTTTGCCATTTTTTATTATTAATTTTTTATTATTTATTTTAATCTGTTCTCATTTCTCCTGATCATTCATTTTACGACCACAGCCCTTTCACGGATTTCTATTAGCTTCGTCTTTGTGAAGTGCTTTTGCAATTATTTGCTAGTGCATAGCCTACATTATCATACAACAGATTTCTTTTTATATTTATTGACCTGTTCTTTTTTTTTTTCCACCTACTTGTTTCTCCTATGGCTCCTCAATTTAATTATCATCACCACCATCATATTAATAGTCCACTGGCTTCGCCTTCATTTACACCTTATTCGATCCCAGGGACTAAAGGCAAGGAGGAGTATTCTAAAGCTATAGGTGGGGTTCAACCATCTATTTCGTCATCATTACCCACACAAACAAATTCACATAATAGCGACCCCCCGAAACTGGCAGGGGGATCTTCTGGCTTGGGTGCTCCAGTAACATATTTTTCCAGAAAATTTGTGGCCCGACGGATTTCTGAAGGAGAGACTGGCCGTTTAAAGGAGGAGCTCAAGTGTCAGGCATGTGGAAAAGGCTACAAACACATTTCTAGTCTGGCAAAGCATCTTTGGGAGCATACTCCAGAATGGAGCATGACTTCAAAATTGTCAATTTCCAAGCACCAGCAAGTTCAACTTTTAGAAGCTGCTTCGATATTAGTTTCCATGAATGAAGAGGATGAAACTTATACAGAAAATAAAGATAGTTCAGTGGTAGATGTATCCGGCCATTCATTCATTACTGAAGAGAACGAAAAAGCCCAAATTCATGATGGCAAACAATCCCTGGCCAACCAACATATGATATTAGATATTGAAGATGAATCTTGTTTGGAGTTACTTAAGTCACCTTTCACATCGCCAAGTCTTGCTGATGATTCCTCTACTCCATCACCACCACCCCATCCATTAACCCCCCAATTCCCTGTAACTCGTCATCCCATTCGAAGCAAGGACATCCCCAACTCTAATATGAGTAATTCTACGCAAGTTCTATCCAATAATATTTCTAAAATGGGGAATATTTACTCACGTTCGTCGTCTCTCACGTCACATTCCTGTTACCCGTCATCGCCATCTTCCATGCCTTCTTCTACCATAGTCACCGATCTTATGTATCCTACAATCCTCACAAGCCTCAGCAGTAACAATCAAGCTCTATTATCTTCCAGTTTGACAAGCATTCATTCTTCTACACGATATGATGAGGTAGTTTCAGCCGATTCCATTAGGAAACGACATCCCCAACGATTAAGACAACATTCTACTAGGCCATATTCCCGCCGAATGTCAGCGCTTAATCCTCCTTCAAGAGTTAATGTTAAATTATCACTCGACTCAGATGATGAAAACTACGACGATGAAAATGCTGTGGAGGACGATGTGGACGATGGAGTATTTGGGGCAATGGATTGAATACTATTTACTATTTTGCATTTATCGAATTTAAATCTATTGATATTCATTGAGATACCAAAGTTTTATCCCGTCAAAATTTTAAAACGAATCCTTGGTAGCTCTGATGGTTCATGAAGCGTGATGTACTATAATTGTTCATAAAATTGAGCCAAACAAACCATGAATTATGGATAACTTTCCTTGCACTCAGTTCCAACTTGGTATAACTACTGGTACATATTGGTTGGTTCAAGTTGAATAATAAATACTAGCCAGTTTGACCTTACTGGAATATGACGATACGGTTGGTATAAAAGTTGGGTGAGCTATATGAATTACTAGGAAAACATTATACTCTTATTTTTGTGAGCTTGTTTTAATCATCTGCCTGAATAGATTTGTAGAATTACATGAAGTTGTTTTTTTAGCTAGACGTTGATTCTGATTTGGATAATAATTGAACAATGACTACATAATTTACATGGTTCGAACCTGATTGGGAAAACGCAATGGGCTCATTTAGAAGAAGACAAATAATCTAGAAATATCAGAATTTTAATCAGTCTGGTCTTGGTGTATATGTTTGTTTAGTTGTTTTGTTTTGAAATATTTCGTACGAAGAAATCAGATATTTTTTTTCTAACATTCATGCATTTATTTCATGTTTTTGTTGTTGTATCATTAAATGCTTCTAGAATTCACAAAAATGTGTTCTCTGCAACGTCATGCAATGAAGATTACTATAATAAAAAAAAAAAGGTGTATGATCTTCATCATTCAAATTGGATCCCTTATTACCCTGATTGTGAAACCATTTACTTTTAGGTTGTTACTCGAAATTTATATGGGCTTTGTTTAATTGAATGTAGTTGAACTTCAATATCTGTAGAATCATAGGTAATTTCGTTAAGTTTACAAAGCAAGATTCTTCGCTCATAAGTAATGGCATGCACTGCTTCTTACCCTCAATCCCAGTAAGCCTTAGTGCTTTGATCAATTACTAGCTGACCTACCCTAAATACGACATCTTGAGTTAATCCTTAACAAGACAGGTAAAACAAAAGGACAAGTGCAAAAATTAAGCCCTACGGGGGGGTCGAACCCTCAACCTTGTGATGACTTTAATTATCTCGAGGACATTTTAAGAGTCACACGCTCTACCGATTGAGCTAGCAAGGCTCGATGTGAAGTTATACATCATATAAGTCAATTTCACGAGTATTTCTATTTTACATTTTCTCATTTTTTTACTATTACAATGAGTTTATTTATAGTCCATGTTAGTATAGGAGGGATTAACAATATCTGACTCGTGGAGTGGCTTCCAAATTCTTTTTAAGGAGGAGGAGGAGTGCAAATGCAGAGGTATTTTTCGGGCTTAAATTGAGGTATACATGAACAACTTGGTGAAAAGCCAAATCTTACTGAACTTTTTTGAAATTGACGGAGTCTAATAACCATTGAGCTGAAGATCGTTAAGCAATGCTTTTTATTTATATATAATTTTTATTTCTTTTCTTATCTTTGTTAGTTGACTCGGTAATAAATAAATTGGGGTCTTTTTTTCTCCTATAAAAAAAAAAAAAAAAAAAAAAAAAAAATTCTCACACATGCGAACATCAAAAAAATTTAGTAGCAATGGCTTTTAAGTTATCTAAAATAATTTCCTTGCATAAATTAATCAGGAGAATAGAATTTACTGAGAATCAGTCTTTGTGCATCGAACTAGAAAATTTTTTGTGTCAATTTTCAGGGTTTTTTCATATTGTGTGTTAACTTTGAATGTAATTCAATTGATTTTCTTCCTTAATTTAAAGAAATAAACTGGTCTTTCCTTTTAAAATTTTACTCCTTAGTTTGGTTCAAGAAAAAGGGAGTGCTAATTCTAGAACGGGACTAGATGGTAATACCTCTTTATGAATAAATATACCAACCGAAACGATAAGAGTGGTATATCATTTTCAATCATAAACGGTCGCTAATTTATGTAATTATAAATAATGAAACCTGATCCGATACTTTCAAAGAATAATTAAAATAAATTTACAAAATTCCCAGTTATGAAAACGTAAGCTGTGTAAAGTTGGCGGTATGAGAAATCTACAATAAAAATTATACAAAATCTGGAACTAGCAATTATCTTGCATTCTCAATAGGTAAGTAATATTACTTCATCTTTTGTCGCATAGTAGCAGTGTTATTTAGTTCTGAAAAGAATTGAAAAATAAGCTGTCGTTAGAGATAGGGGAAAATAGGGAATTAACATCCTCAGAAAAATTCTCAGACAAATCCATATCTGTGGAGAGAAATTCACTGATCCCAATGATTTCAAAAGTGTCATTAGATAGCTGTGTATTGTCAGGGCTATCATTAGTTGAAATCACTCGGTCAGCAGTATTGACATCCGCAGATATAGAGCAATCCACATTTTCAAGTTGCGTATTGCTTGGCACGCTGCTGTAGAGAAATTGATCAAGTACGATATTGTCTCCAAAATCAAAATCCCATATGCTGTCTTCCATTGCTTGCTCCTCCTCCCCTGTACCGGGACCTTGAATGCAATTCCTAAGTTCATTTTTTTTTCCTGAACTGTTTCGATTCTGCCATTTTTTAAGCATCATTTTGCTATATTTAAGAATAGTCATATTTTCAAGCCGGCAAGTTCGATGCAGATGAAATTTTGATATACCTACTTTATTTGACAAAAAGTCTAACGAAGGCTTCTTGTGAAATTTTATAATATAATCATCAATGATTTTTTTAACTAGTTCTGAACGCCGAGCTGGTGAGATATGATTTGGGTCATTAGCCTTACAACGCTTACAAGGCAAAAAGTCAGATTCCTCGGCTTTAATTGCCGTATCAAACCAAATGAAAATGGATACTTCATAATTTATTTTGGAATGACAAGAAGGATGGCAATATCTGTTACGCTTTATGTTGGCATATACAAACTTGCCATCATATGTGTGGTCATGATTCCTAACAGCTGCCCAATATTTATCATCCTCACTAAAACAATTTCCAGGTTTATTGAATAGTTCCATGACTATCAGATTGTAAAATGGATCATAAAAGTTGAAATATCCAATTTCAAAGAGTTCCTGGTTTGGATTAAATCATTACATTTATAAATATATATACTCATATCATGTTTAAGGTACTAGTTCATGAAATTTAATATTACATTCTTTATACTAAATAGGTCACTCACAGTTTGAAAATCAGTTAATAATAGGTGTATAGTATAGTATACTAATATTCATTTCAATTCTTTGATCTAGTATACATACTAATTTCAAGAGTATTTTATAATGAAGCCTTTTACCAGTGTTTGACTTTGCGTTCCCTGGCACAAAATTTCAGCTCACAAGCAATCTATACTCTACCTATACCATCAACTCAAAATAAAATTACATGAAATGAGACAAGAGAAAAGACGAAGAGGAATTAGTACTTAGTACCATGCTAAGTGATTCTCCTTAGACACAATGTTTGTATCGCTCAACAACGGATGACGCCCCCTTTCAAACCCACAATTGAAAAAAGAAATCAAATGAAGGCTGTTTTTACTCAATTTTATCCTGCAGGTAGGAGATATATATCTTTGCTGAAATCTCTTTTTATTTATTTAAACTTTTACTCTTACTTCCGCCCCCAGTGCACAGCAGCCGTGTTTAAAATAAAGGACTAAGTTTAAAATGATAAATTTGACAACCAACCACTATTATTTTTACTCTTGATTGCCTTCAAACTTGTTTTCACTTTATAATACAAAGCGAGTGTTTATAAGATAATCTCTTCTTAGAGTTGGAATAATATTTTCACGAATTTATATAAGAAAGTCAATTATAAACTTGTGTGATTTTATTTTGAATAAGTTCAAGCAATCTTCTGTTGGCTAATAAGATATCAACCTTATTCAAAAAAAATGTTATATTATGTTCAATATAATACATTTAGAATCAAAATTATTAAATTCAATTAAATTGATCAAAGTATTAAGTTGAACAAATCGAGTTATCAGGTAACACACCATAAGTCACATAGAGTATGAGCAAATGCATACATAGTTCGTTTAATTTACGCATAATCTAGGTACATAATTATGAATGGGAATTCTTAGCTATTAGAGAAGAAGGCTAAGCTATCTTTTTTATTTAGTTCTCAGTAATATATTATGAGCTAAATGTCAGCAAATATTTTAGCATGAAATACTTTTGGCTATAAATCAATTCTTGAAATATTATTTTCTCATGAGGAATTCAGTGTTTGCTGCTGGTCTAAAGTATCAAGAAAAATTCTGTCCTAAACCCTTTCTATTCAATAAATATATTTTTTTATATTTGAAAAGCTAAATGTTAAAAGATTCTAATTAGAAATATCAAGCGAATTTTAAAAGCATTTAGCAGAAACTGATTTTTAACTTCATCCACCCGAAAAGCGTGATACATAATCTGTAAAGCCTTTCATTTTAGTCCAGGTGTTATATATCCCTTCAGATTATAGATCATGAGCCATTCATAGAGAAGTTGTTACTTGGTCTAAGTTCTACAAAATTAATCAAGGTCATATCACTGTTTAATCAATAATCTGCTTCGTCACAACAAGATTACGATTTTTTACCCTCGCAGAATTGGGTCTACCGTTAGAAAGTAGCATAAACAGCATCTAATCAACAAAAACTTTCGTAATTGAAAATAATAAAGACTATTATATCTGCTTCAAAATCAATTTCTGCTACAATCTCTTCATTATAGCAAGATTTATGAACCAGTTGAAAGAATATCAACTAAATGACGAAAGCAAGTATCGACCGTATTCCAAAAATCTAGAAAAAAGGCCTTAAAAAACACTACGTCACTTTGAAAATTTTTTTGGCCAGGCTCAAAGAAAAGGTGTATATCATAAATTTTTATGTAGTGATGGTGAATAAATTTCAGAATTTGACTTCCATCTCAGCAGACACTTTAACATGTCCGAGCTAGTATTTAAGATTTATACCGAAAAACCATGATATTTGAAATGTCCTTCTATCTCCTAACTTTTATGTCTATAACTCGTTCCTCAGATCCATTTGTCTTTGTTTCTTTTCAATCAGATAAATGAAAGAGCTTAGCCAAATCAAAACACTAGTATTAACTGAAAACAGAAGAGAAATGAGACCAATTATATTTTTGTTACTTGAAACTTCTGCTTCGGTCCTCGATGGATAGTCGTTCAATCATTCAATGCCCGATGAAAAAATTGCGGGCAATAATTCTGTTAAATCACTACTTGAGTGATAGAGAAGACAATGAAAAATTGAGAGAGTTTAATTATATTTACATTAAACCATTTTTCCGTTACAAAATTCAAATAGTATTACATTTCATTCTATTTCTTTTCTCTAAGAACAAAGTAAGAATAATTACAAATCGATATATATGTATTCAAAATTGCAATAGCATATTGAATAATAGCTAAGTAACCAATATTGTTAGTGAAATCAAATTTCATTATGATACAATACATCAATTCAGTTTTGGTGCACTGAGTAATGTTTTTTTTTTAAAAAGAAATATTCTTATTTACTGAATAAAATACAAATTTTAGTTTCATAATAAGAAAGTATTGAATCTGTCCAGAATTTCATTTTGAAGGTATCTTAAGAAAGCTTCTAAGAAAAATAATTGATTCAAGCACTGAAGGAACATGTAACATTGAACCTAAGCTACTCAGAAAAGTCTTTAGGAAAACCAAAAATGCCTAGGAAGAGGAAATTATATCTGTAACATTACATGTAAGTTTCTGAAATTCGAGTTGTTCTTTGCTATACCATTTTTTTTACTATATATTTAATTGAGTTTCGCCAATATAAAATGTGAAGTTGTCCTGAGTGGTGGGGGGTGCTCTTAAACATTTTACGAAAATGATTCAAAAGACGGAGTAAGATGGAAAAATTCAAAAGAAACCTTGACCTGCCAAAGAGGGTTGGGACCGGAATTTTTGAGGGTACAAAAAATGTTGAACATACAATTGGCAGTGATTTCAACTAAAAAAATCCATGGAGAAAGTGCATTAGTATGAAATTGGGTTAAACTATCTGAAGATACAATCAGGGCATCATAACTTGATCCAGATATGAGTAACTTGACCTCCAGCGGGGTCCCTTAAAAAGGGTATCTGAGCTATTACTGTCAACCTAAATTTTCGATTTCTAAAACAATTACAAGTATTAATGTAACTTCTTCGTGGAATACTACCATGCTACATGTGGAGATTTAAACCGACTGCTACTAGTAAGGAGAGTGTAATTAAATTATTGAGCAAAATTGGAATAAACTAAGTCTATAAGATTTGAGAATCAGATAGCTTTCGATTTAAAGTTAGAAAAGCAAACGTGATACATAGAAATTGAAATTATTGAGGGTTCAAGAGTCTTTTGAAATAAAACCTGAGTTTTAAGCGAAAGGATAGCTGGTTTGGTGCAAAATCGGTTGCTGAATACAAACCAAGGACTTGGAAAGCAATATGCAATTGACATTTCCCGATGAGTTAACTATATAGATCAACTGGAAGATTTTTGAACTAAAATCTTTGTGAATTGATTTTTATATCAAAGGAATTTTCTGCGATCTTATAGTATTAAAGAAGTTAGTAAGTAGGATTTGATATTTGATATTTGATAGAAATTATTGTGCCGTCCCTATAGACATTGTGGTTGTGTCATTTCTCGTAATTATTCTCATCCTCAATCTTTTGCACTTGAAGTTGATTACTTTGTAGTCAATGATCACTGACAGCCAACTGCTACTTAAAGTATAGACACCATTGGGGGTAGCGGTTTGCAAAAGTAGGTACTCCTGTAAATACTTACGATGTAGTCGCTGCAATTTAGAAACTTCAACTAAGAAGTAAAAATTGTTTTATAATAAGTATGGGGTCTGAATTGGCCTTATATCCTTAATGATGGCCTCTATGTAAAAACTATTCATGACCAATTAAGAAGCAGTTAAAGCACAGACTTTATATCAAAAGATAGAAAATATTTTTGACAAATCAGCCCTCAAGTTGGGAGTATCACAAACACACACAGACGAATAAAATTTAGATTCTAAAGAGTTCTTCCAATGAAATCAAAACCAAGGTCTGGCAGAGCTCTATACATCTGGAACCAAAATCAACCATATTACAATATGACTTATGATGTTATATATAAACTAGGCTTTTCAGTGTGTAAAATATACTAAATCACAGCTAGAGGCGTTGAGTTTAGAACGGCGGATTGGCTTGAAAAAGTGTTGACTTCCATTGGATTGTTCATATCCCATACTCCATAATTAATACTTACCTTCGATAAAAATTTAACTGAAAAGAGACGTTTCAATTTTTAGAAGAGTTTTAATTAATTTTCTCTTTTTATTTTTTAATCAATGCTAAATCCTTAGATCCTGAGTATTTGAATAGATGTATAAACATGTAACGGCAAAAAATGAAATGGCAAAAAATTAAATACATTAAAACACAAATATTATTAATATTAATCCTATCATAATACACCATTCTATCTAAATCATATTATTGTCTCTTTTTTTACTTCTTTTTTTTGGTTTTTTTATTTTTTTATTTGGCTTGACCAGTGAAATCAGAAAACTCCTTCATGCAAGCTAGCGAAGAAGACTCTAGGCAACTCGACACAATAACTACAAAGTCACCAGGCACATATGTAAGTTGCTTTTTCAAAGACGCACCTTGAGGAGGGGCAACTGAAAAAGCAGCCATTCTGCGGGTAGAGATAACAGCAGAACGAGATAAAAAGACAGGATGCCATTGTAAGATATGGTTAAGAGCTGAACTCTCTGCATGCTCAAAAGACTTGTATGATCTTGACAGAGGGTCGTTCCAGTAATCTAACATGGACTTTGCAAAATCACCTTTATCAGAATCATAGTTGGAAAATATGAATGAGGTTGGGTTGAGACCAATGTGATCTTGAGTTACAATAAACTTGATCTTTTCGGGATTACTGTTTCGGTAAGTGTGAATAACACTGGGTTCTTGAACAGTGATGGAAACATCCTTCAACATGATTGATTTCAAAGAAGGAGGAGCAATAATTTGGTCCACAACATTAATGTCCATGTTTGAAATCAAAGCGTTGTGGTCAAGGTACCAGAAATGCTTAGCATTTGGAAATGCATGGAATGCTGCACGCATTACAGATAGTTTGGCCCAAGAGGGTTTGTTTCCAAAGGAAGTTGACCATTCGTCGTTAAAGTCGGTGATATACCTGATATAAAGTCCGTAGTTATAGCGTTCAGCGTAAATGCGACGATTTTTAATGAGCTTTTCAATATACTCCAGTTTATATCTCTCAGGGTTTATAGCAAGAACCATGATAAGATCAGGGGTGGTTGCAGAATGTTTGTATACCATGGCGTTCAAGTCTTGCTTCTTCTTCTTGGCATCGAGAGCAGATGATGATTTTCCTGACTTACCACCAGTCTTGTCATTTTCATCAGTTAATCCATTTTTGCCAGTTTTGTCGGTTTTTTCAGAAATATCAATCTTTTCAGGATTAGCGTTTCCAGCACCCTTGGCGGCATGAGGAGCCTTTTCATCACCGATTGCTTTAGCATAGTCACCGGGAGCCTTTTTGGGTACGTCAGGACCGTTGTTACCTCCACCGAGAGCAGATCCAGGCTTTTCTTGCCAAAACTTGTTTAGATCAGGAACAATAAAAGGAGAGTTGATTGAAATCGTCTCTTTTGTCAGTCCTTGGATTGGTCTGATCTTTGATCCGAATAAAGGAGACCATGAAGGGTCCGTAAAAACAATGAGAAAAATGAGAAGGGCAATGACAATAGCAAAAGACAAGTTTCCCGACTCGGTAATGGTTTGTTTAATGAGATTTAAAGCCGAATTCAACCCAGTAGGAGTTCGAAAAGCGGTTGAAGTAGAAGAAGATTTGCTGTGCTTGGATGAGGTGGAAGAACTAGGCGAAGATTTCGAGAAGGAACTCTCATCAGTCACAGAGTAAGGCAAAGTCGATTTAGAATGCTTGTGGATTCGTTTCAAGGAAGATTGAGTCGAATCTGACTCGCTCACCTCTCTATCAGTGATACTCACAGATGAATTATCGAAATCGGTTGTTAAAGTGGGAGTGCTCGATTTGCTATTATAAACTGAGACATCGCTGTCATCAGTTGCATTGAATCTCTGCTGCTCAGCTAGTGGCAGAGGACTCGGCGTAGCAGCTTTTCGATTATTGAACATGCCTGTCTTTTTGTGATTTTGTGTTGATTGTCTCTCTATCTTATTTTTTTTCTTCTTGGAATTAAATGTCTTGCTAACTATTTCGTTTTCCTTTTTTTTTTGTGTGTGTTTTATTTTTTATTAATTTGCTCCCTTCTTATTTCATGAATTTGTCTTCTTAAATTGGTTGCGTGGCCTGTTCTGGTTGTTGCACTTTGTGGGTTTTTTTTTTTTTTGAAAAGGAGAAGGTTTGTAGTTGATCTGAAAGTTAATATTTTTTTTTCTATGTATATACATGTCTGTATTATTATTATTTGAGTCCTCTTCGTATTAGTGCAAACGTGAAAATTAGTCACATGACTAAACTTTATTTTTAACTTGTTACTTAATTATTTGTCATGTTATATTTTTATAAATGATTACCAATTAGTGACAAATCTAATATTCCTTGCCCATGCCCTTACCTCGCCCCAGCTTAACTAAAAGTGGCATAACCCCACCATTTACGACCTTTTTTGTCGTTCATCAGTTGTATGTCTCGAAGAACGGGACGACCTCTTCCTTGGCACTCGATGGCGAAGGAGGTTATTGGTTGCCAATGGCTGGTTTGATAGTGGTTGTTTAGGTTTTATTATTATTATTATTATTATTATTATTATTATTTTGGTTTATTTTTATTTATTTTGACTTTCCAAGAACTGGACACCGACTGGAGATTATTCCGCTGATCCGTAGTTTGACTTTAAGGATTTTTGTTGATTTCGAGTATCCAAGGAAAAAGTTGTGGCCAATGAGAGGCTCTGGAATCCAAAGTTGTTTTAGATTGTTAGTTGTTGTCTTCGGAGAGCAAAGAAAAGCAAAGCAAAGCAAATTTATGTTTGAGTTCTGTTAACAGTGTAGGCAGCAGCAGTGTGGGCAGCAGTGTGAAGTGTGTAAGGAGTAGTTGGGTGTGTGTGTTATGATGGTTAAATATGAAGACCTATGAGTGAAGTAAAATTATTATTATTATTTTCATTATCAAAGGATATTTAGAATTTAGCGTTCAAGATGCGAATGAACGAATGATGCCGCTGATAAGAGTTCTTACTAGATGTCACCGAAGAACGACTCGGTCTTTAAAGGAATAATCATCATACAAGGCTTGTACAAGTCCCATACAAATTGTGTAAAACCTGGGGTAGCACATGTTGACCCTCCCTATCACGTCACACACCTAAATATTCCCCTTGAACCGGACAGACCGGGGCACCACTGATGTTTATCGTCATTACCAACACAATTGCCATCGTAGTAAGTTTCAATTGCAAATTATCTACTATTATTTCCAACTGTTTTCAATTATTTTTAATTCATTTGAATTCATTGTAATTCAGAGTTTAGTTTGTTCTTTGGCTGCTTCAAGTCGTTAATTGGCTTTTGACCAGTCATCGTCGAGGTTTAGTCTATTATTCCCACCCACAACATTTTAACTCTCACTTTCTAAATTTTTTCCATTCATTCTCTTGGCTGTAGTTTTTATTTTTTTTTTAAAACCTTTAACTCATATATCATAATACATTTTTTAAATTCCATTATCACTACTATCTCATTTAAATTTCCCTTCCTTTCCTTTCTTCTCCTAGCTCTTCTCGTCGTTGTCCTTCCTCCTCCGACGTCTTTTCCTTTTTCCTTTTCTCCAGAAAATTTCCCCCAGAAAACTTCCCCCAGCAAATCAGCTGCAAACGCTGCAAAACCCAAAAAGGGAAAAAACCAACGCATAGCTGAACACATTTAGACGCATAAACACAAAAAAAACCACAAAATACACAAAAAGAAAAGAAATTTAGTCCAACCATTGGTCGTTCTCAGCCATTTGTACTGAGATTATTCCATATATCCTTTGGGTTTATAACAAAAATACAAAAAAAATTAATCACATTATTACTATGGAAAATAAAAAACAAAAAAATAAAATAAAAATATACTATGAAATAACTTCTCTCACTCCATATTATTCCATATTATTCCTAACTAATCTCAGCTCTCGTCCGTCGACATTTCTCTCTCTCTTTCTCTCTTTCTCTCTCGTTACCCCTCACAAACCTTCTTTTTATTCGTTAGTATAAATATTCGTTACTTTCCTCAATTTCTTTCTTCCTTCTTCTTCAATTCTTCTTTTTTTCATAAATTCTCCAGCCATCCACTTCTCTTTACTTCACTTCACTCCACCCAACAACTCAATTAACCCACGCCACTTTCATCAACCTTAATTAACATACATCTTCATCAATGGCTACTCCCGTCGTCCTAGAAGCTCACAACGTCGTCAAGGTAGCTCCTCCAAAGGAGTTCAGGGAAAACCACCCTGCAGAGCCCCATCTCAAAGATGAAATTCACTACGATGAAATGTACAAGGAGTCCATTGAGCAACCTGACAAATTCTTTGGCAACTTGGCCCATGAATTGCTTTCTTGGGACAAGGACTTCCAAACCGTCCGCACTGGAGGTTTCGAATACGGTGATGCCGCTTGGTTTGTAGAGGGTGAGCTTAACGCTTCCTACAACGCCGTCGATAGACATGCTTTCAAGAACCCCGACAAGGTCGCCATTATCTACGAAGCTGACGAGCCTGGCAAGGGATACAATGTTACCTACGCTGAGCTCCTTAGAGAAGTCTCTAGAGTTGCTGCTACCCTGCAGTCCTTTGGTGTCAAGAAGGGTGATACTGTTGCTGTCTACCTCCCCATGATTCCAGAAGCCATCATTACTTTGCTGGCTATCGTTCGTCTTGGTGCCATCCACTCCGTCGTTTTCGCTGGTTTCTCTTCCGGCTCTCTCCGTGACCGTATTTTGGATGCTGATTCTAGAGTTGTCATCACTACTGACGAGTCCGTCCGTGGTGGTCGTATCATTGAGACCAAGAAGATTGTTGATGAGGCTCTTAAGGGATGCCCCAACGTTGGCCACACTCTTGTCTTCAAGAGAACTGGCAACGCTTCCATTCCTTGGAACAATGACAGAGATTTCTGGTGGCACGAGGAGGTGTCCAAGCACCGCCCTTACTTCCCCCCTGTACCTGTCAACTCTGAAGACCCTCTTTTCCTCCTTTACACATCCGGTTCTACTGGTACCCCCAAGGGTGTTGTCCACTCTACTGCTGGTTACCTCTTAGGTGCTGCCAGTAGTACAAAGTTCGTTTTCGACTTGCACCCAGATGATATTCTCTTCACTGCTGGTGATGTCGGTTGGATTACCGGACACACCTACTGCTGCTACGGTCCTCTGTTGCTCGGTGCTACTACCGTTGTCTTTGAGGGCACTCCTGCATTCCCCAACTTTTCTCGTCTTTGGGACATTGTTGACGCTCACAAGGTCACTCAATTCTACGTTGCTCCTACCGCTCTTCGTCTCCTGAAGCGTGCTGGTTTGGACTGGATCCACCACGACCTGTCTACTCTCCGTACTCTTGGTTCCGTCGGTGAGCCCATTGCTCCTGATGTATGGGCTTGGTACAACGACAACATTGGTAAGGGCAAGGCTCACATTTGCGATACCTACTGGCAGACCGAGACTGGTTCTCATATTATCTCCCCCATGGCTGGTGTCACTCACACCAAGCCTGGTTCTGCCTCCTTCCCCGTCTTTGGAATTGACCCTGTCATCATTGATCCCGTTTCTGGTGTCGAGCTTAAGGGCAATGACATTGAGGGTGTATTGGCCATCCGCAGCCCATGGCCTTCCATGGCTCGTACTGTCTGGAACTCTCACAGCAGATACCTCGACACTTATCTCAAGCCTTACCCTGGTTACTACTTCACAGGTGATGGTGCTGGTAAGGATCATGAGGGATACTACTGGATCCGTGGTCGTGTTGATGATGTTGTCAACGTTTCTGGCCATCGTCTCTCCACTGCAGAAATCGAGGCTGCTCTTATCGAGCATCCTGCTGTTGCCGAGAGTGCTGTCGTTGGTATTGCTGATGACCTCACTGGCCAAGCCGTTAACGCTTTTGTTGCCCTCAAGACCAAGCCTTCTAATGTTGATGCCATCAAGAAGGAGCTTATTCTCCAAGTGCGAAAGTCTATTGGTCCATTTGCTGCTCCTAAGAACGTTATCATCATTGATGACTTGCCCAAGACTAGATCTGGTAAGATCATGAGACGTATTCTGAGAAAGGTGCTATCAGGTGAGGAGGACCAGTTGGGAGATATTTCTACCTTGTCCAACCCTGATGCTGTTGCCAGCATTATTGACGTTGTCAAGGCAGGCCGAAAATAAACAAACTTTTCGGAAAGTAAAACAACAAAAAAATGACAAAAAAAACAATGGTTGCATGGTTAACAGAAAAATTTATGATATAATGTATGAAGAATTATAAGAAATTTTAACTTGAAATTTATTTTAAGATGAGAACAAAGTTTTGAATAAAACGTAAAAAGACATGAAAACCCTTGGTTTCACAGCCGTATTTTTGTGCTATCCATTTATATGCAACTTTATTAAAGAGTTTTTTATTTTTCTATTCTGACGTTTATGATAACACCACTCAGGGATATAGTTGGGTGTTAACGGGTGGTGATTGTGGTGATTGTGATGCTTTAAAATTTTCTTTGATTGTTGCCTGTTTTTCCGGTTCTTGGCTTTACGGAAAAACCAAGAAAAAATAAAATAAAAGTTGATGCGCACATATCAGGGTCATGATTTTGAAGAAAACAAAAACGATTAAAGGAAAATAAATAAAAGAGATGAGTGAAATATATTTTTTTGTGAAGAAGATGGTAATGGTTCAATTGCGATCAATTTCAAGTGCTTGAATTCATCCATAGTGTTACAGGGATTTGATAACATACATAGGTTGGTTACATGCGGCTATATTTGTTCGCTTGTTCAACAAACAACCAAACTGCGAATCATGTCCCCAAGGCGGCCTGAAGTCCTGAAGACCTACTTGACCTGAATTTGAATAGAAGGTTGGCTGGCTGGCTGCGTGAACAAGCGTACACTTGTGCCATGAAATGAAACGGATTGTAACTAGGAATACTCTAAACCAGATGAAGAACAAAAACGAAATCAAGTAAAATAAAATTAAAATAAAACTTATTTATATATATAAGTTTAAGTTAAAATTAAGATTAAATATATAAATATCTATTATCAATATTGTATCCCCTGTTATAGTGAATGTAAACTTCAGTATCAAAACAACGGCCGCCGTTGCCGCCGTTCAAGAAGAGTCATGATATGGAAATCCATGGTAAAAAGCAAAATGAGCAAGGAGGACCCTCCTTTTTTGTGTAGTTTATTATTCTACACATGTCATATAGCATGTCTTTTTACTACATTCCATGGTTGTATAAGGTGAAATATAACTTTACTTTGAATTTAATTTCATTTATTTTAGGATGTTGTAGTTGAAGTTGTAGTCATTGTTTTAGTATTCAACAGCAAAAGTAACATGGTGAGTATATGTCATAAGCCGGTATCGATGACTGTGATTTTAAAATCATGACGAAAAAAATAAAAAATAAAAAATAAAAAATAAAATAATACAAAACCAAAATGACTGTAAATAGCGAGTACACTAATAAGAAGAATTTTTTTAAAAATATAAAACTCCAATTTCAGTATTACTCAGGTTTATATAAATAAAGACAGATTTATTTCATTTTAAAAAAAATTTTGAATATAAAAAATAACAAAACACAAAAACCTATTTCTGAATTTAAACAAAAACTACTCGAGAATTAAATTCATCTATTTAATTCATTTTTGGACTCTCAATTTATATGACTGGACAAAAATCAACATTTATTTTGAATTCATAGTGAGGGCATTTTATTGCACACAAAAAACAAAAACCAATCTTTATTCATTCATTTTATTATTATTATTCTTTTGAATTCTTTCTTCATCTTTAATTTATTTATTCTGAACTTTCAGCTTTCTAGATTCACTCCATCTTCTCATTCTCATGAATTGTAATAATAATACTCTTGAAAAGGACATTTCAGATCCCCTTAACATTAACGGCGACGACGACGTCGATGCCGATCTTGAAGAAGAATTGAGATTCCAAAATTCCTTGATCTCAAATTACCAACCTCCTTTACACATTGAAACAAAACTGACATCCACAAACCTTGATCACAAATCACTACACAAAAATACACATCCTGCTGGCCATGTCACAAATGCAGAAGAAATATCCATATCCCAAGAATCACAACAAGAAAATGACTACCATTCACTTGATTACTTCCCAGACGGAGGGTTCAAGGCTTGGACACAACTGTTTGGTGGATTCCTAACTGTTTTCTTGACTTGGGGAATAGCAACATCATTTGGTGTTTTCACGGTATACTATAAAAACGAGTTACTGCCAGATACATCTTCATTTCACATTGGCTGGATTAGCTCGGTACAATCAGCTTTCATCTTTTATGGAGGTTCATTGACTGGAAAACTGTTTGATGCTGGCTATTTTTATCAGTTGGAAATCTCTGGTGCGGTTACTTGTGTCGCTTGCTTTATGCTGATTGCAGAGTGCACAGAATACTATCAGATCCTGCTAGCGCAAGGCGTTGGAATGGGTCTGGGAATGGGTGTCATGTTTGGACCTGCTTTGGCTTGTACTGGCGCATATTTTAAAAAGAGACGTCCGCTTGTAATGGCTGTTTGCTCAAGTGGATGTGGCTTTGGCGGCATGATCTTCCCTATTATAACCAACAACCTGTTATACTCAGTCGGATTTAAATGGACACTGAGAATTCTGGGGTTTGTTGACTTGACACTGTTAGCTGTTGTAATTGGTATCATGCGGGACCGAATTCCACGTCGTGTTAGACAAGAACATTTAGCAGCCTCATTAGCAGCAACAGGAAAGTCGTCCTCGTTTTTCTCGTTAAATGCTTGGATCGATGTTTCTGCTTTACGTGATCCTGTCTTTATGCTGTTTGCCTTTGGAGTCTCATTTTGTTTCCTAGTCACATACGCACCCTACGCATTCCTTCAATCGTTTGCTATTAAAGTCAACGCTTCAGACGCACTGGTCAAATACATTATCGCCCTTTTAGGAGGTATCAGCTTTTTTGGTCGTATCTCAACCTACATTTTTGCTAAATGGTTTGGTCCTTTAAACTGTTTAGGTATATTTGCATTTCTAGCTTCTATTACCTTATATGCCTGGCCATCAATTACAAGCGAACCACAACTCATTATTTTTGCAATAGCTTATGGCTTTTTATCTGGTATTATTGCTACATTCCCACCGTTTGTCGTACCTATCTTGACAACTGATATAACAAGATTAGGCGTCAGGTTTGGTATGGCGTTTTTGGGTTTAGAAACCGGCTGTTTGTTGTCGATCCCCATGGCTGGTTTGGTCCTGGGTTCCGAGTATGATAGATATATGCAGTTAGCCATGTTTTGCGGAACTGGCATGATGATTGCAACCATTTTACTAGCGGCTTGCAGAGTTGCCCGTGCAGGCTTTGCACTTGGAAAAATATAATATAGAGCATTCTGGCATTTTTACATTTTAGATTTTACACTTATAGATATACATTACATACATTTCACTCTTGGATTTTAATACAAAAAAATAATGTCGTTTTCAATAATATATACAGTACAAGTTACTACCATCTATTCACAATTTCTATCCATATCTATATACAAAATGGCGACCTGATCTCCGGCTTAAAATTCATTTGACAAGCGTCAAACCTTATAATATTAGCATATGGTTAAGACGACTGAAAAGCCGGAGGTTCATCATCGGTCACCGAATACCTGATTCTCATAATTTCAAAAACCACCAGCCCAATACTCGTCGACGGCATAGTCGTCAATGTAGTTCTTGAAAACCCTGCATACAGCCATCTGAACCAAGAACCTCCTGCATCTTTCTGAACCAATTTCGCTGCCTTTTCAAATGTATGCATATAAGTCTTGGAATATAGTTTCCACATTGAGTATTTAGATGTTGGGGGCCGATTCTTATTAATCTCATCTAGCGCTTCTAACCGCATCAAATGGAGCTTTTGAATTTTGCCGATCGGATAATGAACTGCTTGAACTGAAACAGCAGCTAATGCTCCTGCCCCAAGAATGAATGAAGGATACAATGCTCTGTTACCCTTTTCACCGTTATGAAAGTATTTAATGTAAGTTCTGTACCATTGCCCTTTGACTGTTTCAAACGTAGCAAAGAAGCAAGCAAATCCAACTGATTCCTTTATAAAACTTATTGGGTAACCTGCAAACACTCCTTGAGGTCCGATTTCAATAAGTTTAGATAAACTGTAGGACCACATTGTTTTGTGGGATGAGTGTAGGAGTTCGGAGGCTGAGAATCGGGTTACAATGGCATCAATAGGAGCCGCAGCTAGTGATTGAGCTGCTCCAGCTATAAATCCAGCTTTGAATGTGTCTCGGATATCATATTCTTTGGCTTTAGGACCCGCAATGACTGCCAGCGATGTCAAGTATGAAGTATAAAGAACCAGCCCAATTCTGAAAATACACACAGGTTATGTTAGTTTCAAAAATCAAGTCAGAGATAATAAAAAATCACGAGTTAAACAGAACTTACGCGGAATTTGCAATCAACGGAGGCAAAACTGGTGATAGTTAGCATGACTGAAAGAGGTATATTGCTTGCTTCTTTCCTGTCTTTTTTTTTATAGGTGATTTAATATTTCACACACAAATAAACAGAATCAAATCAACAATTATCAACTGATATATTTACCATGATTTGGAATGAAGCTCCATCCATATTTCTTTACGGCATGTGTTAGCAACGCCTAGAAAGAGTATTAGAACCAAAAAGAGAAACACATGAGGAAAAAAGGTTTCGCAGTATATCTGAAATACACAAACACATACCGGACTAGAATGTGTGAAAAGACTCCAAGGTGTGCTATGGTACTCTGGATTAATTGCTCTTGGAATAGCCTTGGATCGTACATATATTAGCAAGAAACAATGGTTGCACTTGATCTGGGTATTATATATTTACCAAATAGCTAGAAAATAAAATTGAACATTCACAAACAGAGTTAGACAATAATTTATTGTATTGAAGAGAAGGGTTTCCAGGTTTTAACTAGGTATTCAAAACTATTCGTTTCAAACACTTACTCTACCCTCGTGGGTCTAAACAGTTTTATTGGGACTCTGACGTAGAATGTGAACAGTTGCGATGCTAAAGCTCTTAGACCTGCAGTTGCGGCGCCTACGATTCTAGACTGGCCGACCGACTGTTTTAAATCTTCGTGAGTGGTCGACACAGCAGGCATGTCTGTTGTAATGCGAAGATGAAGTCGGAGTTGATCTTAGAGACTGCTGGACTGCTGAGGCGAAGCATAGAAAGAAAAAAAAATAGATTCAAGTCCGGTTTAAGGACAAAAGTGCAGTTCTAGGACAAAACAAAATAAAAAAACAAAATAAAATATTTCCTAATCATTTTGTAAGGCACTTTTAATCAATTACAATTAGTAAACTTCACTATTTGACCATGGAGTAAATTTCATTTCATTTCTATTTCACATTCTTTGTATATTTATATTTTAAATTCTTTCATTAATATTTCATCATTTCTATATATTCCACTTCCGAATTACTTCCTGTTAAATGCTAGATCATCTGTCGCATTCTGTCGCATTCTTAAATCAAGGCAATAGCAATATGACACGCTGAACCCAGGCATTATTTATTACCCTTTTTATGCTGTGTACTAAAAGGTCAAGTTTCTATTATATTCCTTTCTTGAACTTTATGGCATATATACTGTATATAATTATTTTCATTTTCTTGGTGATCTTCGTTGGTCGTAGATCTATGCTAGTTTCTAACCATAATATCATATCCGCCCTAACTAATAAAAAATAAATAATTAAAGACAGTCCTTAAACCTGAGTAACATAAAGAAATGTGTTAGGTTTGCGAGGTTAACGTTGACTTGTTAACGTAGTCTTGCGAAATGTTTTGTCGCTTTAAGGCAAGAAAGTAGCAATGAGGGAATTTGGTTGCAAGCAACACAAAAGGGTTAAGTGAGTGAAAAGCTGATGACCATTACGCTAATAGTAACGAGATAACATGGAAAATGAAAATCAGGACTAACGACCATTAAAGCTGATTATTGAATAGGCCTTATAAGATTATACAGAATTGGTTTAAAGTGATTTGCTTTTGGCGAGCGTAATAAAAATATAAAAAAAGGCAAGGATTGTGAAAATTGACTAAACTATTTTCAAACTACCTGAGATAGAAAACCACACAGAATAAAGAACCAAATTCATTTGGTTAAGAAGGCACTCGATTAGTTGGATCTTTTCACAAAGAATGAACAGCTGCGTGACGGTGATAACTATAATCGAAAGCCGAGGAATAGTAAAATCGATTATAACAACAGCCATTTTTCACCAATAGTCGCTATCATCCCACGGCCCATCTTTTTTTAATACTAAGATGGAGCCCAAGAGTGATACTTTGAATACGAGCGCTGTGACCAAATGTAAGCGGATCATGCTTAAGATGCAAGCAGCACCTTGACCATGACCATTTCCAAAACCATGACCACAACCATAAGCAGATCAAAACTAAGCATAGTCGTAAGACCAAAATCATATCCAAGTTTAGCGTGACTGGAAATATTTGTATGAACATCGGACACAAAAACACCCCCCCCCCCCCTAAAAAAAGGATTAATTGACCTTGTCACGAGCCAAACCTGGGTTGGTATTGGGCGTCAGCTCACTTTCGCTTTCATGCACAAACAGTGTCGTACAGTGCCATACACGCAAGTCTAAATTCAGGAATACATGATGATACTTAAATATACTTAAAGATACTCTAAGACACTTTAAGATAGTATTCACGATAGTATTCAAGATACCATGGTCGTATAAGGCTCAAATCTAGATTCAACTAGTAGGTTGCCTATTATTATCGCATTTGGCTTGACATTGACCAACAATGCAGAAGCGAATTTCCTCAAAAAATGTATAATATGTCGTATATCAGGAATAGCAATAGCAATAGCAATTGCAACTGCAACTGTAACAGAATTAGCATGGACTATAGGGTCACACTAGGGGTCACCCAAGAAGACACATGCAACGACGAGTTTACTGAGATTTCATGAATCGGTGTGATGCAACAAGTATCAAAGGCATGTATAATGGTATATTTCTACATTCTCACGTTCATCCTGAGGGTGGGACCAAGTAGGAAAGATAAGTGCTTAAGCACTTCCTGCTGGCGCTCTCATATGCGGTGTACTGAATACAAAGAGCTCCGAGATGGACAAAAAAGTCAAATAGCATCACACATGAAAATGCGTATATACAGGAGATCAGAAAAGGGAAGAAGAAATCGTCAACGAGGAATAAAGAATGCGAATCACAAGCCTATCAGACATAGTAATAGAAAGAGAAAATAAAACCAGCGTTAGAATAGCCAAGGGCTAATTGGCTGCTGGCTCACGGACAGATCATGGCAACAGCTCGTCTTAGCTCTTCGAAACTTGCAAACTCACGGTTCTCACCTAACCTCATTCTCACATCTTGCCTTAGACTATTGCGATACATATCTTGCAGTAAGTCATCACCCATCGGAACTTCAAGTTGACCCAGAAGCAAGTCAATCTCAGAGTTATGCTGGGCTATTGGTTTGTTACCTTGTTGTAAGGTGTAGAGAGTGTTGTAGGCGTCGATTGAGGCAAATTTATATGCTAACACTCGGATTTCTTGTTGGAGTTCGGCTATGGAAGCAAATGATCTATTTTGCACTGCTCGTTTGAGGTCATCGTTAAGGCTTTGAACGTAGAGCCGTTGTAGTTCGGCGTGATATTGTGGAATGTTTAGTAGAGGCTGAGCAATGGAGTTGAATATGTACTCATGTTGTAGGATTCCGTTGTTGCCTTGACGCAGGTAGTGGAGCTGTTGTGCTACGTTTGCCAGCATGATGAAGGTACAGATAGATATGGAGGGATTATGGAGAGAGAGAGAGAGAGCAAAAAAAGGAGGGAAAGAGAAAAAGAATAATAAGAAAGAGAGAAGTGGAAAGTGCAAGTATTTTATAAGTGAAAAATCCTCGAGATTATATTTTATTTTTATGATTTTTTTGTTTTTTTGGGTTTATTTATAAAACTGATAATATATTATTGGTATTATTGGTATTATTATTGAATTTATGTTATTTTCTACATGAATTAAATTGAAACAGAGGAAACCTCCGAATTTGTTCTTTTCATGATTTGCGATACGTTTGAGAATATTTTTATTTTCTTCTTGTAATATAATATTATAATCATATCAAATAATTATATTATTTACGTTCTTTTTCCTTCTGAAATTCCCATAATTCTCTTCCTTCCTCTTTTTGTCTTCCTGATCTTCACTGCTCAAAACACTCGAAAACTCTAGTTAAGCTTAATTTCTGTTGCCTGTTTAAGCTTCACATGAACCAATTACCATTTGGTCTGGATACCAACACCAGATCACTCGCATGCACAGAGTCCTTTCTTGACTCCTCATTGATGCACCAAATACTGCCTGATCCAGCAGACCACTCTGTCAGTGCTGCTCAAGTACTGCTTGTCTGTGCCTTTCTTAATACCCCAATTCTCACCATCCACTTCCTTCCTCAGCAGTGATCCAATGGCCTCCATTGGCCTCCAATGAACTCCAATGAACTGAGGAGATATACCATATCATACATGCAGGATTGATTGAACAGAGCACACTGCAGACTTCTGGGGTTCTTCTTTTGTTGGCTATTTTGTCATTTTGTTATTTTGCATCCTACTACTCAATGCACACAAGGACTTTTGGTAATTCGTGGTTGCTTTTGTGCTCTGCTTTTTGCCGCCCTGCTAATTGTTGCCAAATATGATGTCAAATTAATGGCCCTTCGATATCGGCGCTGATGATGAAAGAAGGTGATGAGGATGATGAGATGGTGAAGAAGAAGATGATGTCTACCATGGTACTAGACTCGCCTAGACTACCATCACTGTAACAAGTGATACTTGCTCTCCATGATCTGATCCATGTACTTTGTTTTACAACTTTTTTTTTTTTTCTATTACCAAGACCTATAAAACAGCCCTTACTACATCTACAAGAAGAGTAGTAACAACAGTAAACTAATTTTTTCATCTCCACAATGTCCATCATTATCAGCATCATCATCATCATATCATCAGCATCATCACCTTCCTTTACCACCATCTCCACCACCACCAACCTTCATCAGCACAGAAGCAAACAAAAAAAGTTAAAAATGTCATGTGCACCACCCACACGGCAATAAATAATTGTTGTTTTTCTTTTTTTCTTTGGTTGTCGTTGTTTACACTCTCCCAAATCGTCGATGTTGCTGTTGCTGTTGCTATTGCTGTTGCTCCTCTTGCTGTTTTTTTCCAATGCTTCCAAGTACCTGACCTTGGTATCACCAGAGCTGATGATCAGGTATTTTATTTTCACTTGACCTAAGACTGGAGACATACGCAACTTCTCTGCTTCTTGGGCCCGCCTCAATGCCTCAATCACTGCTCTGTTTATGGTAGTTGGATTTTTGGATTTTTGGATTTTTGGGCTCCTTTTGTATGGGGCTGCAGCCGTCATAATCGCTGGTAATCGCCATTGCCTAGTTACCCGGTCAAGTTTCATATTTTTCAAAAAATTATTTGACTGGGAAAAGTTTAAAAACAAAAAAAACAAAAAACAAAAAAAAATTTTAAACTTGATCCATGTTCCAATTTATCAGACCAAATTGATCAGACTTATTCATCAAACTGATTTATCATAATCTCTAACAGTTCAAATATCACGGAACACTCATCTTTCACTCAATTCCGTTAATTCCCCAACTCTGGCTTATCTATACTCCATTCTTATACCTGCTAAAGTGTCAAGGACCGGCTTTGCCCTTCTTCGTCACCTGCGCTCCCATACAGTCTTTAGTGCAAGACCTTTCTCCACTATGACTTCCTTATACCCAGATCAAGACCTTCACTTGAATACCCGAGTATTACCTGTGGACCCTGCTTCAATCTCATTTCGCTCGGGCAATTCACTCCCCACAGTATCCGATCCTACCACGCTAGCTAACCTTCAAGAAGCCGTGAATGTACTCACAACAACCACAAAACCTGTAGGCTTCCCGACTGAAACTGTGTATGGCTTGGGTGCCAGCGCCCTGTCTGATGAGGCATCATTAGCCATCTACAAGGCTAAAAATAGACCTGCGGATAACCCTCTTATTGTGCATGTAGCCAGCATTGATCAACTCCAACAAGTCCTACATTGCCCATTACCCGAAATTTATAGACCCCTAGTAGATGTTTTCTGGCCAGGGCCCCTGACAATTGTATTGCCGGCACCTACTACGACTGATCCGACTTCTGGTAAGGTGGTTCCCGTGGTTTCGAGCATTTGCACGCATGGCCAAGAGACTGTTGCCGTTCGACTCCCTGCCCACCCTATAGCACGGGCTCTAATTGCAATGTCCAATATTCCTCTTGCCGCACCCTCTGCTAATGCGTCTACCCGGCCTTCGCCTACTACAGCTTCACATGTATTTACTGATCTTCATGGTCGTATTCCTTTAATTCTGGACGGCGGACCTTGTAATGTTGGGGTAGAGTCAACTGTAGTTGACGGAACTGTTACCCCTCCTAGACTCTTACGACCTGGTGGCATTTCTCTTGAGCAAATAAAGTTACATGGTGGCCCGCTTTGGAGTAATGTTGTAGTTGGTAAAGCCACAGCCGATGCAAATGAGGTAGTGAGAACCCCAGGCATGAAGTACAAGCACTACTCTCCGCGGGCTCCTGTAGTACTCTTCAACAACTGCGGCACTGGTGTTGAAGCTATTTCCAAGTACCTTAAATCCCATGATGAAATTAAAACTCCTTCGGCTGTGATTGCAGTGCTGACCACGCGTCTTTTTGACCAGGAAGCAATCAAATCAGTCATATCTGACTCCTTGTCGACCCCTCATGAGGTTATAATTAAGTCTCTTGGCTCTGCCGGATCTGACATCTCTCGAAACCTCTTTAGTGCCCTTCGTGAAATGGATGAGGACCACCACGCGACTCTGATCTTTGTAGAAGGCATTGAAGAGTCTGATGAAGGTCTTGCTGTTATGAATAGACTCACTAAAGCTGCATCTACTGTAATTGACGGTTAATACTCATGATTCTAATGATGATAATGATGATCTTTCTATTTATTATTTTTGTACACTAATTCTTTATTTTCTTTTATCTCTTAGCTTTTGCTTTTGCCCTGTTTTAGATGCTTTTTTTTTTTTTTTTGCTAATTAATTGTACATATACAAACCTGTATTTTGGTTGTTCTTTCCATTCCTTCTCCTTTTCTCTATGCCATTTCTCTTGTCTATACATTGGTACTATATCGTCCAATGTTCATTGAACCTCTCTTAATCCAATACTTTCGGGCCTCCTCGACCCACCAGACCGTTGATGCCAATGCAACCAAATACACAAGATCACTAAAACTTAGCGCCTCAGTTTGGAAAACAGACTGGAAAAAAGGCACGTAAATCACTGCAATTTGACCTAGCAGTGATCCACCCACCGACAAATTAAACATTTGATTTGAAAAAAACCCAATTTCAAATACAGACTTGGTAGCTGATCGCGATGCCAGCGCATTGAACATGTCAAAAAGTACAAAGCATGTGAAAGTCATTGTTGTGTCTCGTGCAGTGACAACTCCATCCTGCATCTCCCGCCTATATACCCATAGTGTGCCCAGCAGCACTATGACTGCTGATTGTAAAATGCGTTTGATTAATTCTTTTGTCAAAACATGATCTTTACGTGATCGTGGTGGTTTATGCATGATACTAGGATCAACAGGTTCTACACCCAAACTTTGTGCAGGTGGACCGTCCATGATAATGTTGATCCAAAGAATCTGCATTGCATTCAATGGTGTAGGAAGCCCAAATAACGTAGAAATGGACACTAATGACAGTGCAGCTGCTGATGTTGACAGCTGAAACCTTAAAAAGCTTTGAATATTTGTGAAAATGGATTTGCCCTCCTTGATTGCACTTAAAATGGTTGGGAAATCATCATCAACCAAAATCATATCAGAGGCTTCTTTAGCAACATCTGTACCACTTTGTCCCATACTAATTCCAATGTCTGCCAATTTTAATGCAGGAGCATCGTTCACACCATCACCAGTCATAGCAACAATGTCTCCACGGGCCTGCAGTGCTCGCACAATACTCATCTTGTTCTCAGGTGAGGTACGAGCAAAGACAGACACGTAGCTCATTGCATGTGATAGCTCTTCAGTAGATAGTTTTTCCAATGTATCTCCATTCATAACTGAGCGCTCTCCTGCAGTCAGTGGAATTCCGATTTGTCGTGCAATCGACTCAGCAGTAGCTTCGGAATCACCCGTAATCATAACCACACGCACTCCACCTTGCATTAATCGTCGGATAGAACTTTGAACACCAGGTCGGGGAGGATCGTACATACCAACTAATCCAACGAAAACCATATCCTTGAGCTCACGGTTATCAATCATGCCAGGTTGTTCAGCACCATAGGCCATTGCAAGAATACGCAAACCTTCATGTGCCATTTTCTTTTCCACATTAAAAACAATCTGTTTATGAGCGTCATCGAGAGGAGCAAGCTGACCAGTCTTGGTGACATACTTTGTGCATGCAGGGAAAACACGCTCAAGAGCACCCTTGGCATAAATCGTGGAAGCAGACTTATCTCCAGTATGAGATGCAACAGCCATCCACTTGCGAGAAGAAGAGAATGGAATTTGGCCAGATACGGAACGAGTTGATCGAACATCCTCGAGACCAAACCTGTTGAGCGATTCTAATAATGCAATATCCACAGGATTACCAATAAATTTATTGGTGTCTACAGAAAACAAGGCATTTGTGCACAGTGTACCAGTTCGAAGGACTTCCGCAAGAGATTCATCAACTTTAACCCTTTCATCATGAATGTTGTCAGATACAGACAACCAAGGCTTAGGATCACTTGACTTGGTAGAAACATCGCCCATATCCATAGACCAAAGCTTGGTAACAGTCATACGGTTCATAGTCAGGGTACCAGTCTTGTCAGTACAAATAACATTAACGGATCCCAAAGTTTCGACACTAGGAAGACGTCGCATAATAGCCTTTTCATTTGCCATACGCAATACACCGAGAGCCAAAGTGACAGTAACAATAATGGGTAAACCCTCGGGAATAGCAGCAACCGCCAGTGACACGGAAATCGTAAACATATCGAGCCACGATCGACCTTGGACAACTCCAATAAAGCAAATCATACCAATGATACCAAAACTGAGCAATGACAACTCCTTTCCAAGTTTATCCATAGACACTTGTAGCGGTGTCTTTGGTTTGGAGATTTCATTCATCATTTCAAATACTGCTCCAAATTCGGTGTTGCGTGAAGTACCAACGACGATTCCTGAGCCTCTACCATTGCAGACCAAAGTTCCCATGAAAGCAATATTGCTTCGGGCACTGATAGGGATAGGTCCATTTAAGTGAGCAGACATGGGGGTAGAAGAAGCACCAGTATCATCGGAAGAAACAATTTCAATACTCTTACTTGCTGGGGTAGTTTCACCTGTAAGGTTACTTTCGTCGATCTCTAAATGAAAAGCTTCGGTAAGTCGAACATCGGCGGGGATCCTATCACCCACATTGAAGTGTACCAAGTCGCCAGGTACCAGATTGGAAGCAAGAACTGTTTGTGTGTTGTTAGCTCCACGAGTGAGATGACAGTTTGGGGGTACGAGACGACTAAGGGCCTCGAGAGACTTTTCAGATTTGTATTCTTGTATAAATCCTACTGTAACCACAATCAAAATAGCTAAAGTGATTGATATGGCATCGTCGCGGTTACCCATGATAAATGAAATCACTGCAGACCCAATAAGGAGAAGAATCAGTGGATTTTCGTAAAATTGCATCAGAAACTTTTTGATAAGCGAGTCAGATTCTTCGGCAGAGAGCTCATTCAAACCATGAACACTTTTCCTGTAGTTGACATCCTGCGGTGAATCGAGACCATTTGTAGTAGAAGTATGAAGTCGAGTAACTGTTTCATCTACACTCAATGAACAGAATGTAGCCGATGGAGTGCTGGTAGAAGCCCCAGAGCCAGCCTTTAGCTCCACATCGTCATGAGGCCTTTCACTATTGAACCCCATGGAGAGAAATGTCTATATATTATGAGGAGGTGGTGTTGTGAAAAATTGTGAAAGGGTGAAAAAGTAGAAGGAACTTCAGAGTGGAAAGAGGAAAACTAAGCTCCAGATATCGTAAGTCCGAGAAGGAAGCAAAAAAAAAAAAAAAAAAAAAAAAAAATCTTAAATGCGACGTGTCACTAGAAAACCAGCATAGTGAGGAGAAAAAAACAAAAATGAAGGAGAAAATTTCTGAATTAAGGTACGACCAAGAACAAAATTAAGGAGTTTACAAAGCAAAGTTTGATCTGTAGTTAACATGTTGGTAACTGCAAGGAAGGCTTAGCTTTTCGTGTTTTATTATCAAATTTTTTTGGTCATTCACTTTTTTTATTCTATAAAATGTACAATTAAATCACAATCAAAGTTATTTGGGCTCGACATTAAATTTCATATGTATACCCATGGCAGCGAGCTCTGAATCAAGGTATCGTAAGACAAAGGGAATTGCAACAGTAGCAATCTGGTCTCCACCACGGAATCGCTTACCATTACCATCTTCCCAGATTCGGCCTTCATCTTCAGGCCCATATGACCCTACAACCTTGTCCGCACAGCGACGGCAACGAATAACGGCAGCGGAACCAATGCGAGGTACTGAAAGTTGGGTTGTAAGCAGGGAACCACACTCTTTACAAAGACTGCTATGAGTATAATCACTACAATTTAATAGTCGATCTTGCAACAAGAATGCAGTTCCATGTCCGATAAAAGCATCACGCTCCATCTCTCCCACTCGAATACCACCATGTCGTTTACGACCCTTCACAGGCTGCATAGTCAGCTTGTTGACAGGACCTGTAGAACGCACTTGGAACTTATCGTTCACCATATGACGCAAACGCTGGTAAAAAACAACACCAATGTAAATATCAACACGTAACTCCTCACCAGTAACTCCAGAGTACATAGGCTCATTACCATGATAGTTGTAGCCAGCCTTGAGCAGTTGCTGACCAAAGTAATCGGCAGCAGTGTCATCTTCAGAAAACATCCAAGGAGTACAGTCCTGAGCAATACCATGTAAAGCACCTGCCTTACCTGCTAAACTCTCCACAAACATACCAATAGTCATTCGCGAAGGGAAAGCATGAGGGTTGATAATAATATCAGGTTGGATTCCGCTTTCACTAAATGGCATGTCAACAGCAGGCCATTTCTGAGAGCAAACACCTTTCTGTCCGTGACGGGATGAAAATTTATCACCAATAACAGGTGAACGGGGTATCCTCAGCTTCACTGTGAGACTCTGGAACTCTTGGTCACCAGAATCATCTCCAAGTAGTTTGACCTCTTCTACATAAGCGACTTCTGAAGACTTATATTTGAATATTTTAGTCTTTCCAAGTGTCTCATCATAATATGCTGCGAAAGGATCACCCTCCTCAATCTTGCTTCCAATCATGGGAAGGCCATCAGTATCGAGCTTCTCGCGCCATTGCTCGGGCCAGGAATCAGTACCAAAACCAAATCTTTGAGTAATGGGGTCACCTCGCCTTCGTTTCTCATCGAGATTAACCTTTTCAACTTTATAAATAGTTCCATGACCAAAGCCTCGTTCATGTGCTGATTTGTTGATAATCATGGCATCGTCCATATCGTAACCAGTATATGAAATGACAGCTACCACGGCATTAGTTCCGTTAGGGAAACTATCCATACCATATTCATCGTAAAGTTTGGCACGGACCACAGGCGATTGTCCTGACTGCAATCTATAAAGCTTGTTATCTGAACGATGCACCAATGCAGTACCTGGAGTACCCATTGTTTGCTTACCCATCTGGCACTGATACATGTTACGAGGAGACTGATTGAAGTCGGAGAAGGGAGTGAGATTGGCCAAAATGGACAGAATGTTTGTGGGAGAAAACTCCACATGCGAGTGGATATTAGATGTAATTTCATCGGGAGAAATAGCAATGTTCATGTAGACTTGCTCAAAAGGACCGACCCAGTCTTCCTTGCCTAATGGTAGATATTTAACTGGACGTAACATACGAGCTTCTGTAGAAAATAAAAAGATACCTGGGTATTGACCATTTCGTGATGGAGGAACATATCCAATTTCCAAGTCGAGAGGAATTTTGTGCTTGGGTGAATCGATTTTCCAGAATCGTAGGCAATCAGTAACTCGTTTAGCATTTTCATGGGAGCACCAACCAATGATCTTACCGTCGAGCTGGATGCAACAAGTTTTAGGACCAGCAGCAAGAGTACCAGCGGGTAAGACTCCAAGCGAACGAAGAGCCTCAGGGACATGAGATGCATCACTACGGGTAGTAGCAATTTTACATTTGTGAGCCAAATGATTCAAAAGACCACAAGGAGAACCATCAGGAGTATGCACAGGACATAGAAAGCCCCAACTCTCAGGAAGCAATTTTCGAACTGTGGTGGTTTTAAGCTGTGCAAAGAAAGAACCTCTATGTACCATCCGGAAATGTGAAATAAAACGATGAAAGTTAATCTTTTCGGCTACTACAGTATAACCAGATACCTGCTGAAGATCGAGGCCAGACTGAGAGACCAAGTTACCTGTTGACAAAAAGTATTGTAGCTTTTGACCAATGTTGTGATTGACTTTTAGCAGTAGTCTTTGCATGTATTTTTTGTCGTTGAAGTTAATTGCAACAGAACGATTGACGTCAGAAGTAACTTGAAGTTTGATATTTTGCAAGAATTCATCAATCTTCTCTTTAATAATCATACCATACAAAAAGCCACCCAAAAGAATTTCCTGATGTTGGGCAGCATCTGGGTTATCAGCGCAGCATTCTCCGGCAACCAAGGCATAAAGTTTTCGAATCATGAACAAAATCATACGAAATTTAGCTTCATTATCGCCCTTGAGATGTACAAGTACAATTCTATCCAAGACCTCATTTCCTACATCAATATCAGATTGATCATCAGAGGCTCCCATAACCACTCTAAACTTGTCACCAAGATATGCTAAAGTCTCCTGCTTGGAGTACAAGTTATATTGTTTGTATGAGCGAAGCATGAGTTCTAGACGATCTGTCAAGAAAGAGTTTTCGGATTCTCCTCCAACGATTCCATCAAAAATAGCACGATCATTTGTCTCAATCAAAGCTTTTAGAATCATGACTACAGGAACAAGAAACTCATTTTTCTTCCAGGAAAATCGAAAGGTTACATTACCATCATTCAGATAATGCAAAACATTAGTTTGGGAGGTTTGATCAGGGCGGACACATCGAATCTGAATACCGTACTGGGAATATGATGCTCCTCTATTTGTAAACGAGGGACGAACAATGGCCATCGGATGGTTACGACGCTGAACAATCAGCAGTCGAATGATTTTTTCAATACCGTTGACAACAAAGTAACCACCGAGTTCCTCTGACTCTTCTTTATTTGCAACTAGCTCTGCTTGAGACATGCCTTCCAAATGACATCGGTTGGACATAAGCATGACAGGCAAAAGACCAGCCTCACGGTTCTCAAAAATTTCGGGTCCATCGTTGACACTGTAAACAAATTTGAGAATTAAGCGAGATCGGTAGGAAGTCATACGCTCGCGGCACTCGGTAGGCATCATTTGTCTGTTAATACTTGATCTGTCTCTAGATGGTAGACTTGGCTTAGCGATCTGAACGGCATCAACACGAACTGCATTTTGTTAGGAAAGTAATTACAATATCTTGCACTGAATTCACTTACATGTTAACTTGTTTCCAAGTCTATTAGGATCATTGCTGTCGAAAATGGTTTTTGAACCAATATCCTTAACACCCAGGTTGAGAAGCCCTCCATCAGGGCCATCCATGAGTGCATTGAAAGACTTGACGTGAGGCTCCACAGCTTGCTGTAATAATGGAAAAGGAAACTCACCCTTAGAGGGGTTTCGAAAGTTGTTCTCCCTCTCAAGAGTGTGATAAGATACGCCCATCTTGTTTTGTGCTTGTGCCTGGTGAACAGCCTGAAAATTTTCAAGAGCCAAATAAAAAATTTAACATTGGGAGAAAAATAAGAATTAAACGGTAAATAAATTTTTTTTCAAAAGGTTAGGGTGAGGGTGAGGGTAAAGTTTTTTTCTAATGATCAAGCATCAAGAGAAATCAAGTACGTAAAAAAGGCCAACCATGGCAAATTCCAGGTAAGTTTTCTTCAGGTCATTGTCTATCACGGTAATGTAGCTAATGACTGTAGATTTGAATATGTGCGTTCTTTTGAGCGTGAAAACTACTTACTCCCCGAAACTTGGATCGTTGTTCGAATTGACGGGCGAGGCTTTCATAGATTTTCAGACAGGTATAATTTTGCAAAGCCTAATGATTTGCGGGCATTAACAGTAATGAACGAGTCTGCTAAGGTTGTAATGAAAGATATTACTGATGTCATAATGGCATATGGAGATAGTGATGAATATTCGTTTGTCCTTCGTAAAGATTGCCAATTATTTGAACGGCGGGAAAGCAAGCTTGTGTCAACCTTTGCAAGCACATTTACAGCAGCATATCACCAGCTATGGACAAAACATATGGGAGATCAACTGCCTCTCGACATTACACATATGCCAACATTTGATTCAAGGGCAGTGGTTTACCCTTCTGACAAAATCCTACGGGACTATCTAAGCTGGCGACAAGCTGACTGCCATATTAATAACCTTTATAACACAACATTTTGGGCCTTAGTCTTGAAGGGAAACCAGACTAGAACTGCGGCGGCAACTAGACTGAAGGACACATTTTCAAAAGATAAAAATGAAATTTTATTTTCAGAATTTGGTATAAACTATAACCAAGAGCCCGAAATTTATCGCAAAGGAACTATAATCTTGAGGGTTATGAAAGACGTGGTTAAGAAAGATCAGCGAGGGTTAAGCGAGCGGCAGTTACAACGAGAGGAAAAGAAACTGAAAAAAGCTGAACTGGAGGAGTTGCATATAGATTTAATCGGGGATGAATTTTGGAATCAAAGACCCTGGTTATTAAGTAGTTAAAACCATGTAAGTCAATCTTCATAATGTTATAGATTTGTTGCCAGGTCTCTCAGTGCAGTTGGGGACATGGTACACCCAGGTTCAACCAGCCTCATTGTTTTACTTTTTTTTTCTAAATGTCCCTGACTTGTTCAATCTTTGGCGAGAATAAATACACATGAAGGTCCGATTTATTCTGGAAGATAATCTGAAAATACATTTTCAAGACAGTTTGACCTTTACTTTGTACGTTTGTCTTGGGCGATATAAGACTCGTTCGTCTCCTAAATTATTAATTCCAGACGCCCAATTGTATTTCGTTATCCTCTGTATTGAATTTTACTAGGGATCTTTCCACCTCTTGACCTATTATCTTCACTGCGTTATAAGTTCCAGCTTCTTTATCTCAATCATAATCCTTAATTTTGCTCGTTCGTAACTCTGTTGCACCTGCCGCACTATTTCCATTTTAGGCGTTCGTGATTAAAATTCGCGTTTGTCTCTGAAGACTCCCAATCAAAAAGTTGGGAAAAAAAGATTTTTTTAAAAAACTCACCAAAATAACTCTCTTCACTACCACCACCATTTCTACATCGCGAACTTTTTTTTCTTTCTTTTTCTGTGCCAGAACCCTAACAACGAACAATATCCACAGCAACCACTGACAAAGCAAATTCCGCCGCCGAGAAATACCGATACTTGACTCGCCTATTCCAACAACTGAACGTAAAACATGAAAGGGTCTCCTATGGAACTTTCTTCTTCTTCTTCATCACGCAACGTGCGTTCTTCCAGGAATCCGTCATCACAAAGTGCCAAACCCACAAACCTACGACCTCAAACCGACTCCTCCACAAGTTATCCTACCCCTGGAACAACCACCCGAAATGAAACAGTAGTTGAAACTCAAAGAACACTTCTGACAGAACAGAACTTCCTTTTGCGGCAGCCACGAACTGTTCCAAGTGAGTCACACAGACCAGATGAGCCTACAACTCCACAAGCACAGGTTTTAGATTTCCCCGAAAAATATATGCATCGTCTATCAGCTTCTAGTAGTAGTGGTATTGAGACACCCAGCACTATCAAATCTGATCATATTACTCCATGGACAGCCTCAGATGATGAGCTGTTACTGTCCAAGTACCAAACTCAAACTGATAATCCTCTTGACGCTCCGTTCACAGGCTTAGTTCCACCATCTGAATTTGCCCATCGAGTTGCAAAGCAGGCATCCCAGACATTCAAAAGAAGGGGAATCCCATTCAAGCATTCTGTTTCAGCATGTCGTAAGAGGTTATTAAAACTCTGCACACAGCAACAACGACAAGATAAGATTCGGAAGCAAATACACAATGAGCTTAGAAGTAATTCAAGTCTTTTTGAGGCCAAACGAAGGTTAATGGAAGTGACTAGCATGATCGATGAACCCGAAGGCCGTTCCCTAAAGCGACGACTTCAGAATGAGAACGACTTGGAGGGACGAGAGAAAATATTCTCTAGGCCAAAGCTCTTTTGTGATGGACTTCATAGTCCAATCGCATTGACAAGAAACGATTCTCGCGATTTTGGAGATTACCTCTGGTCTGAAAGTCATAGTGCTAGACGGACAACCCAAGATGCAAATACTGTACCTCGGTTGCTGAACACTGGCTTGAGATATCCTCCTTTTCCCTGGGTATCTCCTGTATTGTTTGAAGATCTCCCAAATATTTCTGAAACTATTCCATCATCGTCATCATCATCTTTATCTTCCTCTGCAATTATTTCAAGTTCCATGCTACAAATGAGCATGCTCACACAAAGTTATACCAATAGTGAAACACCTCGCTCATTAGGTGGGCTTGGATCACCATTTCAAGAAACCCCAAGTCGAGATAACAAACGGGATTAAAATTGAGGGCAAAACCCGATAGCTTAACTTACCTTTTTTTTTTTTTTTTCACGTTGAGAGAACCATTTTTTTACATGATATGTTATACCCTTTTCATTTTGCTTTCTATTTTTCATGGTAACTTTATATTATTACAACAGGCGTTCAATTGATTCTCTTTTTTCACTTATTTTTAGAGATAAATATACAATATTTTTCTTTTATGTCTTTCGACTTGCTAACTCATTTTGGGCAATTTTTTTTATAATGAAGATAAATAAAATTTCTAGTGTAAGCATGAAACCCTGCCAAATATGCCATCCTCATCTCGATGGATTCTGACGACTATCGCGTAAGTTTTTACTTACCTTGGATAAAATGAGAACAATTTAAGGAAAATAAGCCCCTTAGCTCCTAAGGTCTTAGAGTCTCACTTAGAACGAGTAGTACATAAACATGATTTGGAGAAGATCCATTTATACCTTTCTTTAACGGGAAGTGAAACAAAATTTTTGGTAAATCGATAATTTTGAAAGTATAACCTATGAGATGAGCATTTAGAAACTTTCAGTAAAGTATTTTTGTAAAAACTAGCAATTCAGTTTCATTCAACGTAGATGATCAAAAAAAAGTGGTACTTGAAAAATCCAACAGGGAGATGCCTAGTCCTTAACAAGGTTTGAAAATCATATGTTGTTTGAAATTAACTTGGTACTGGTAAAAATTCCCTTAGTAGGATCCATATCTCTACCTAAAATTTCCACTAGAATTTGATGTCAGGTTGTAACTTGACAGTCAATGATTTCACTTTCCTAGTATTGTAAAATGTAATTATCTCCTTGTTTATTCTAAAAATATATGCTACTATTCCTTTTATTAGAGATACATTTTGTTGAAATTTTCAAGTGTTAAATACAAGCACCAATAGGTAGAATTCTAAGGTCCATGTTTCAGTAAGAAATTGACCATGGTACTCATACAATTTAATTAATGAAGATCTATTATGCCACTTATAAGCACAATGACAAGATATATGAAGGTTAAGAGTTCACACTTCAGTCAATGTAATACATATCTGCAATGTGTGGCATTTACTCTATCTAGCAGACAAATTCCATTACACCGTAAGAAAATAGTCTATAATCGTGGTAGGAAGACATATTCTGGTATATTGGTACTTGATATCAACCTTTAAGTATTTGGTATAAGCAATCTTAAACTATTCTGTATCAATACATTTCATTCCATTCTCAATATGCTATCTTCTCCGTTTACCAAAGACATGGATTTATTCTCTCAAATAGACTAGCATTGTTTAACAAAAAAAGAAGGTTACACTCTATAATGAAACGAGGAAATGGCTATTACACTTAAATAGGTTCAGTGAGTTTACAGTCAAGAAAGTTTATTAGAAATAAAGTAAGTTTCGTAATGCTTCATCTGGATACCGAATAATCGAAGCCATTAAAGTTTAAAAAAGTCGTAAGTATCCTAATATAGGACTCGCACAATTTCGAAGAAAAATCTAATATGTATAACTCTCTTGGTTTCTTCTATAAAATTATTTCATTACTGTATTTATGGATAAAATATACGGACTATTGAAATTTATTTGGAAAAATAATAGTTTGAATAGTTTTCAGTCCTTCTAGCCCCGGTTTCAACAGAGAGGTTTCATTATAATAGAGTCAATATCTAGCAATTGTCACTAAGTTGATTACTATTTTCAAGATGAGCCAAAACAGGAAGAAAATGAAAACTTCTGGTTGAAAACTGACTGAGGGAAAAAACACTTGGAACTACATATTGGGTAGAAATTTATGCCCAGTCCTAAAACAGATTTTTTGTGTCTTCTCCCAATATTTCTCCCAAAAATATCCAAGCCTCTAGTCCCTGCCTCAAATTTGTCGAATGGAACAAAAATACCAAACAGATAGCTCCTGGATTTTTCAATAGATATTGCTAGCTCAAACAAAATTTAAGTCTCATTTTTTTCAAATCTGGCTCCTACATACTCCCGCGTCCAGAACGACGTATCTTCAATGAAAAAAAATATGTAACAGACTTAATTGATATATTTCCACATCCCACTCCAGGTTACAAAGTGAGTCTAATTCGAAGTCGATTATTTAAAATTATTAAAATAAAATTGTTACATGTTATTCCTATTTGATGGGGTAATACTCTGTAGATGGATAGCAATGAACAACTAGGAATTAGTAGGAACAGAGTTCAAATGAACATTAGCATCCCTCGAAGGTTAATTTAGGTACTATTGCAAGTTAAACACCATTTAACGTCTGTTCACTAAATATTCATGTTTATTGATTTAACTAAAAGTCCATACATAAATTGAGTGGAACCCTTTAGGTTTCGTCAACTAAGTTGGTATTTCTCTTTTTCAATGATGTGATTTCAAATGTAGTAGTTTAACAAAGATTATAATATTCTTTCTAGATCGCATTTGATTCAAACAATACATTTGCCATTAGGCATTTAATGCAGGAAGCTACTTCATGATGAACTCTTTTAACTAGAGGGATCAGACTAATACAGATAGAGATTTAGGTTGGATAGTACATTTTGAAAGACAATTTCAAGCACAGTGTCTATAAGCCTCTTCTGGAATTAGCTGATAATAGGTTTGATTCAAATGTTAAGACTTCCCAGTCTAATTCTTCAATCAGACGCTAGTTTACATCACAACCTTCAATTTATTACTCAGTAATTTGTGCTTTACAAATGCATAAGTAATTCACTGTCTCACCATTTCTCAAATATTTAGAAATAAATTTATTTACTACAGTTAAAAACATTGCTATATTGATTGAATACATGTTTGCAGCATGGTTTTACCCAAATGTCCATAAGTCAACGACCGTACATAGTGTTTAGGAATATGCCGCCACAGAAGACCAACGAACTACACTCAGACCGAAATCCAAGGAGCTCAAGAAGGCCTTACTGCTTCGTTCTGAGGTCTGTCGACAGGGAGTTGTCACACAAATAGCTTTCATGGAATACCAAGATACTGCCACTAAGTAGACTCCTACCCACCAAACAAATCCAATGGCGTCCCTAACTCCTGCCCAAAGGACAAGGGAGACGCAACGATGGATAAGCCAGTAATGGCAAGAGCTTAACCCACAAAGCTATACACAGTATCAAAAAGGATTCAGCGTCCACACGAAGTGCCGAAATGCAGCCCAGATCCAATAAAGCCAAAAGCTTACTGGATCCAAAGCCACACAGACCTTGGTTAATTAAGAAAGAAAAAAAGTTCAAGTGGGCATGAAAAATTTGATATTTATGTGAAAAATTTTGTTATTATGTAATAATACAGGGTAATCTGTTATTATTAGGGCGACAAACTCCCAAAATTTTTTGGAAATATTTCAGTTATTGGGAGAAGAACTGGAAAAAAAAATTGATCGTAACAAATTATTTTATCAGCCATATATAGATATTCAATATGCCTAGAGTCACAAAGTCGAAGCAGAAAAAGAACAGTTTGGACTCTTCGAAGCCAAAGAGTAGTCTGTCTGGTCTTTCAAAACCTGATTCATTTACTCCAGAATCCCATCCTTTCATTAAGAAACTTGCTGCAAATGGTATGATCTTCGAGTCCTTTGATCTCATCCACCATCAATTCTAACATATTCTTTAGATCGTCCCACACGAGATAAGGCTTTGGAAGCCCTAGGGAAATTCCTGCAAACCAGCAAGGAGATTCCTGAAATGGAGCTACTTAAGCTATGGCGTGGATTATTTTATAGCATGTGGTTCAGTGACCGACCAAGAACACAGCAGAAACTTGCTGATGAACTTGCAAATCTTCTCTCGAAACTAAAACTAGTAAACTTATTCCCTTTTCTGGACGCATTTTGGGTAATTATGGCCCGAGAATGGGAAAATTTAGACGTTCACAGACTCGATAAATTTCTCATGCTTTTAAGACGATATGTGGCTGCTACTTTCCGACGACTAAAAGTTGAGGAGTGGGATAATGATTTGATTGCAGAATATATCAAAGTTGCCCAGCACATTCCGTTAAACATCTTGGATGGTAAGGTCTCAAATGGCATCCGATTGCATATGTTTGACATTTATTTGGATGAGCTTGAGCGCGTAGTTAAAGAGGACGCAGAGATTGAAGATCCTGACAATATCGATTGGCCAGAGTTAATGAAAGATGTTCCTGTTCTTTCATTACTAACGCCAATAGAAGAACTTTCTAAACAAAGTTTAACTAAATTCATTCGCATTCGAGCTGCGCAAGTGCTAAGTGACGAGAGACTGGTAGCCTGGGGAGTGGTTGAGCCCTCTGCCGGGGAAGATGATGATGAAGAAGAAGAAGAAGAGGAGAGTGAGGATGAGTGGGGTGGGTTTGAATAAAATTCCTTTTGATAGATTTGAATATATATATATAATATATAATAAATGGACCATAAAAACAGATTCAGTTTTTGGCTTGTGTTGTTGATTTCAAGATCAAGGCTGGGAAACAAAAAGTATTTTCCAAGCCTGTACTTTTGCTACAGAAAAAATTGTTTTGCAAATCACAATGACCCCAAATAAAAGGCATGCTGAAGATCAACATCAGGATGATGATGCAGAATCCTCCTCGGAAGATGACATGGTAGGGCCTATGTTGCCTGGCATGGGCGATCAATCTTCTTCCAACAATAATAATACCTCCAAGACCAAATCTAAGCCGAAATTCAAAAAACAACGACGCGACAAGAATGACAACCCCGCTCTATTTCTCGCAAAACTTCCTAACTTTGAGCAGTACTCTCAGTCTTTTATGCATAGGGATACTGTTACAGTGGTTGCTGTACATCAGCCCTTCCGGGATAGTATGTCCACGTTTACTAGTAAGGCTCATGGCTTCATCGTGACAGGAAGTAAAGATGGGCGAATCAAGTTCTGGAAAAAGACTAAAGCATCAGGTGGAATCGAATTTGTTAAAGAGTTTGCAGTTTCACCAGCTAAATGTGCAGCTGTGAAGGAGTGCGTGTTCTCGCTTGATGGAAGATACCTGGCTGTCACAACAGAGTGTAACGAAGATGATATTCGAAGTGAAGTTGAAATCACCTTGAAAACAGTCAAGATTTTTGATGTCGCTGGATTTGACATGATTGGAATTATAGAGCTTGAATTCATTCCTGGAGTCGTTTGCTTTTTGCAAAACGACCTTCTTGCAATTAGTGATAAAGAGAAAATCCATGTGTATGATACAGATGGAGAACTGCAGTCTTCAATCACAGGATTGCACAAGAAGCCTATCAATGCGATTGTTTATAATCCAATATTTGATTGTGCTGTTTCTGCCGATGAATCTGGAATGCTGGAGTATTGGCAATATCAGACGAGTAATCAAAGCTCGCCTAGCAAGCCTCCACCATCGCCTCCATTTTTTGAACTCAAATCATCTACAAACCTTTATGATTTCCGGAAATCTAAAACCAAAAAACCTGTGGCTCTCAAGATTTCTCCAGATGGAAGTTTACTAGCAGCTATATCTTTTCCAGATCGAAAAATTACACTTTTACATTTTACTTCAGGACAAATTTTTAGAGAATATGATGAAAACCTTGAAACTATCTCCGATTTTCATCGTCTTTCATTAGTGGGTAAAGCTAATACTGAAGAAGAAAAGAGTAAAACTGCTACTCAAATGGATGACATTGAATTTGGTCGCCGATTGGTCATTGATAGAGAATTAGAACAAATTCCTCAGTCCCTCCCTTTGCTCAATGTCATTTTCGATGAGTCAAGTAAGTTCATAATATACTCATCACTTATGGGTATCAAAACTGTCCATATTTCAAGCAATCGATGTGTACGGACACTTGGGACTCCAGATGGATTAAGATTCATGAACCTCGCATTATATCAAGGAACAAGTGGAGGAGGAATTGGAGGGCAGAAACAGCTCACAGTTGAAATGGCAGCCAGTGACAACAAGATTATTGAGCAGTCCCTGAGACAAGACCCTATTCTATTTGCCACAGCATTTGGCAAGCCGCGATTTTACATGTTTACTGAAAAGCAAGAAGACGATGTTGCCCTGTTCAACAAAGCTGATCGCGACGTATATAATGAGCTGCCTCAGGCCAGAAATAGAGAATTAGGTGCTGACGCTGTTGCAGCAGCCCGCCAACCTAAGAAACCCGAAGCACTGGGTGTTCGTTCTGTTACTTTACATACCACACTAGGAGATATCACACTTTCGTTATATCCCCAACATGCCCCACTTGCTGTTGAGAACTTTGTTACACTCTGCAACCGAGGATACTACAACGGCACAATATTTCATCGTGTGATTAAAAAATTTATGATCCAAGGAGGGGATCCTGAAGGTGATGGAACTGGTGGCGAGTCAATGTGGGGTGAAACGTTCAAGGATGAGTTTTCACCCTACTTACGCCATGATAGACCTTTCACATTGTCTATGGCTAACGCTGGACCTGGCACTAATGGATCTCAGTTTTTTATTACGTGCGCACCTACGCCCTGGCTTAATGATAAACACACAGTGTTTGGTCGTGTCGCAAGTGGCATGGAAATTGTTAAAGATATCGAGAACCTGAAAACCGAACCAAAAAGTGACCGCCCTGTTGATCCTCCTGCGATTGTCTCTACAACTGTAGCCATGTAACTATATAAATTTTCACATATAGCGCCTGAATTAAAGCACTGATAGTATTGTCTATTGCTCATAACAGTATACAAGTTTCATTTTGTATATATACATGTATAAATAATTTGATTGCAGTCTGTTTATCTGGCCTCAAATTGGACTAAACCCTCAGTTAGCCAGAACTATTCTAGATCACCCACTGAAATACTTACTCGGCCTTCGTGTTCGCTCCTTGTATAAAACTCTGTGACCGCATTCCTTACATCTGACGGGGTCACCTTTGTTCAGAGTTACTTTGGTAGCGCAGTTAGCGCAAATGTATCGAACGCCATAGCTCTTATAAGTGTTGATACCAGCAGCGGCAGCAGAGATGCCAGACTGTGTAGAAGGGGGAACAAAAGCTTCTTTACTCATTATGTATTTTGGTTGATTCAGTGGTGGAATGAAAAAAAAAAAAAATTAAATGTTGATGGAAAAAAAAATTATCTAGTTTCTAGATATCGTAGGCACGTGATATAAAACAAACATTTTTTTGGGTGAAAAAAGGTTGAACCGAGTTTTGTCAACAACCACTCGTATCGTAGTATTCGAGAAATCGACAACTAGTACGCCACGATGTTGTTCTCACGGAGGTTTTTACATCGATGTGGCAATAACACTAGAAATGGCTCATTTGATGTCAAGTACTCGGTTATTTCTAGATGCCAAAGTTTTAAAGGCTCCTTAGACTTTTTCAGGCAAACTCAACAGCGATTGGTTGGTACTGTCACAGATCTAGCAGTTATAGACCGGTCATTAGAAGTGGAAGAAGATGATCCGATTAGAGATGGTATAAAGTTTTATTCCCGAGTTATGGATGAAATTCGTAAGCATCAAGGTCTCCTGCCTGGACCAGATACTCGATATTCTCGAGAATACAATCTGATTCGCAACCATGCTGAAAATAAAGATCACTATGATTTGCGAGAACTTCTTATCCGATTGAATTTTGTTCTTTCCCACCTCTCTGAAATATCCCCTGGGAAATATAGCCCTGATGGTAACGCGGAAGAAACAAAAGAGTTGTTAAATTCAAAGTTAAACAGCTCCCCACCGGCTTCTGTGGTGACATTGGTACGACCTTACACGATGGACGCTTTGCCTAGATTACCAGAGCGTTTTGAAAACGCTGAAATGTTAACCACCTATCTTCATGAGCTAACGTCTCGACGATATGTGCGGGCAATGAAGATCAGACCGCATGTCGTATCAGAACTTGTTCGAGATTTACTTCGGCCAAATAGTCCTGATACTGCCCATTGCCGAACGACTGAAGCATATAATATTGGAATTAAATATTTCATTCACACCCAAAATCTTAAATCTGCACGAATGCTGCTGGAACAAATGAAGGCAGATGTTGGAGTTAAGCCAAACACTGAATCTTACAACCTCATGTTTGCCGCAATTCCTAAGTCTTTAGTTGGCGGTAAGCGTGAATACAAAAGGTATTACTTTAATCATTTTGTTCGACAAAAATATCTTGGACTTAAACCTAATTCATCTGGACAGTTAAATAACAGTCAACTACCTGTTACTTCTAAAGATATTGTTTATTTCCACCACCCCTTGGAATTTCTTATTGCAAACCTCAAAGAAATGACTCAACAAGAAATCCCCGCTGACGACGAAACTTGGAATATTGTTTTGAGTTGTGCGCGGGGACTTGTCGCCAAATCTCATGTCCTTAAACATATGCACAACCTCAGAATTCCGCTTTCTGAGACTGGACTGAAAAGCGTGGTTTGTGATACTGCTGATTTCATGGGGCCCCAGAAGGTCATTGAGCTAATTCGAGAACAACAATTTGTTACTAACGTGACTAGTATAAAGGCAGTGATTGCCCGAATGATTGATGTTCCTTCAGACAAGAATATCAATGCGGCATGGTCTTTGCTACTATCAGTGAGTGAAGGTACTCAAACCACCATGTCTAAAACTATCAAACCTACGGTCTCTATTCTCAATGTCTTTGCGCACCGATTTGCCCAAGCTGGTCGCATTGATTGGATTCTTGGACTCATGCAGGCCATGCAAACTCAATGGAATGTATATCCTAATATTAAAACATACACATATCTTCTTGAAGCAGCAGTGCGGCCACTTCCTCATTATAACAAACCTACGTTACTGCGAGTTATATATGCCAAGCTACTTGAATCAGCAAAACGCACTATATCTCCATCCTCGTCAATGACAGTGGCATCAGAAGATCTGGTATTACCTCCTCAAGCTCGGTATTGGATGCGCCGTGCTCGCAAACAATTCGAGTTTCTTACCTTAATCAAGAACAAGCAGCAAGCTTTGGCTACAGATGCTTCTTCAGATTCAAATCAAGCACAAATTCCATTATCCTTTTCTTCTTCTTCAGAAACCAAACAACTCTCTGATCCATTCAGTATAAATCTGACCCAATACAAGTGTTCTAGTCAGGCAGCAGTTGATGATGAGTTTTGGAATCATGCTTGCAAACTTTTAGAATGGCCAACCACTAATGCAACAAGTCTAAAACTTTCTTATACAGGATCACAAAAGACGCCGTTAAAAGCGTTAATTGAGAAGCTTGGTATCCGAAAGCCGTCACTCTCAGCCTATCAATCAGTCAAGCATTTCGAGTCGTCACCAAAGGACATGTTTGCATGCTTTGCTCAAGAATGGATAAAATTTAATAATGAGTCTAAACTTGAGTTTCGAGCAAGTCTTGATGAAGCTGAGCGTGATCGTAGACAAAAGTTTTTGGAGAATCCTTATAACGCATACCTTGATGATTTACGACATGAGTTTCAACTTTGTAAATAGTTTGAATGATAGTTAATATAAATGAAAAGTTTTTGTTTTATTTTTATTATTACTTTTTATTTTATTTTATTTTATTTTCGGAGTTTGTTCTGTTATGAGAAAGATATTCATCAACCCCACATTTGATTTATCTTTGCTGTCTTATTAGAAAGTTATCTAAATATAGGATTAATTTAAGGAGAAATGGTTACAATAATTTATTTATTTATTTGTTATTGCATAGAGCTGCTTTCAAATCCCCTAAACAATTAAACGATCAAAGTATTATTCTTGTATTATTATCATAACTGAGACACTAAAAATAATAATACAAAATTAATATTATTGTTTGTGTTCAAGGGGAGTACCAAGAAGCACTCAGGAGAACTCAGGGAGAGTAGGTTTTAGACAATGAAGAAGGATTTAATATATGCCATAATGATAATCAAAAAACCACTACACCGCTATTGGCATAAATTACGTGTAGATCCTTAAACCGACTGCGGAAAATCAGCCAAATCAAACTCAGTATCTAGTGCATCTATAGCAGCAGCCATATACTCGTGGCGACGAGCTCCCACAATTTTCCCAGTCTCTGTTTTCATACAATCTTTCAGCAATAAAAGCTTATCGTGAAAATGCTTATACGTTGAATACCAGTCCTGCGTATCTCTAGACTCATAGGTATTGCTCCTACCATTTCCACTATCGCCGTATTTAGAATTTGCTGGTAGATCTTCAGCTGTTCTAGCACAGTTAATAGCGTCATTTTCAAAAGCATACAGGGGTTTATCAATCGCTCCAGAGTAGGCAGAAGCTCTAAAAAGACCAAAAGTTCCTATTGCGTCTAATCTATCCGCGTCTTGCACACAATGAAGCTCTAAACACGACTGGTGCCAATCTCCCCATTGCCCAGCTGTACGTAATTTTTTCTCAGTAGAGTAGCTTGTATTCTGTATAATCCTCATTACCAAATCAGCTCTCTCCTGATCCAACCCTCCGTCTAGCATGATATCCATCATTTCACTATTTGAAGTTTGATGGCTACTGTTTTTTCTTTGACCATTTTCATTATTATTACTAGTAGTATACTTGTGATCTTGTAAATCATGGAAAAGGGCAGCAAGTTCAACCACATCAGTGTCTATTGTTTTTCCGTACAAGTTCATTTCGGTTTGAGATATTTTTAAAGCCATTCTTCGTACTCTCCAAACGTGCAAAGCGTCATGGGAGGGGTCATATGAAGCCATTTTGGTCCTGACCAGCTGTTCGGCACTTTGGAGAGCCGCTTCTCTGTTATAGGAGTTTGCCATTTTGTTAACTTTGCCACACTTAGATTCGATGGTAGGTAGGGCGATGGATGGTGATTATTGAAAAAACAAGATGGAAGAAGTGGAAGTAAAGAAATGAAATAATTTATGAAGAAGTGGAAAATTATCTCAATTATTATTATTATTATCATTATTATTATGACTACGATTTATGATTCGCACCTTACATATGATCATACCCGCACATGACATGAAAAATCGCAATGATAGCAATTAACAATAGCCATAGCAATTAAGAATTTAACATTCACAATTAACATTCACAATTAGCATTGCCAATTAACTCTCAAAGCATAAATCATCTCGAGCCAAAGACACAAACCAACTGGGAAATATCGAGAAGATCAAAAATTTTGTTAAAATTTTGTTAATTTTTTTTTTTTTTTTTTTTGGATCTAAGAACGAACCTGCATGCGCACATACAAAGTCTTTACTCTTCGATACACAGATATCACGAAGAAAAAAAAAATGACCAAACGCGATCTCTTAATTGGGCCAACAACAGTTTTTTTCGCAGGTGGGGCTAGGACGCAAAGAAAAAAAAAAAAAAAAAAAAGGTGGAAGCAGTAGCATCAACATCATCATTATTATCATCGTCATTATGGAAAAGAAGACGAACAAGAACTTTATTCACTACTTAAGCATAAACCAGGTGTATAAGCAGTTATGTAATGATATGCATGCATGTTACCCGGTGTAACTTTTAAACAATCTGAGCTATTTCGCCTTTTACACTTTTTATTTTTATGCCATACATGTTCATTAAATTTTTTATTTATTTTTTGTTTTGGGCCAGATTTGCCAGATTTGCCAGATTTGTTTATTAGCCTTTATTTGTATTTTTCAAGCTTTGCTTTAGTTTTTGATTTTTGCCATTATATGTATTTCATTAATTTAATATTATTTTCCATTGATTTTTCTTTTTCTACACTGTGTATTTTTTTTAGTCTTAATGGAAGGTTACTGACAAGAAGAATGTAACGGAATGGCTACATCCTCACTGTAGCCCTAATTATTCCCACCACCTTTGCTCAACATTTCAATTTCAATTTATTTTTATTTTTTATTTTATTTATTACTATTATTAATTTTATTTTTTTTGTCATGAAAAGTTCAATTTCTTCAATTTGTTTATAATGAAAAGATGAAAACTAAACTTTTATTTAATCCCATTGGAATTCTAAAACAAATATATATAATAATAAAAACAAAAAAATATTAATATTAATACAAAATCATAACACAAAAATATACAAACTCAAATTCATTCTACACAAAACACGGGTTAAAATAAACTAAATCAAATTTATATAGAGATAGGTTATAATAGATGTAGAGAATTAGGAGAGAACAAAAATATAAAGGAAAAATAAAAATAAAAATAAAAATAAAAATAAAAGTAAAAGAATAATAATCAAAAATCACAAAAATCAATAGATTTAACAAATTTAAATTCAAAAAGTGGTGAAATCCAAGTTTCATCACATTCGTATTGTCATGGTGGTGTCTATATTTTATTTTATTAATTGTTTTGGTTTTATATCTGTCTTCGGTTTTTCTTCTTTCTCTCTTTTCCTTTCTTTCTCTCCTTCTTTTTTCCCCTTGTCAAGTATTTCTCTTCCTTCTAGACCTTCATCTATTTTCAAAGAGACTTCAAGCCTTGAAGTCGTGGAACTGATAGATTGATAGATCGACAGTTCGTTCCAGTAAGTACGTGTTTTTGCTTTTATAGTGTGGGTTGGTTTTTTTTTTTTTTTTTTTTTTCAATCAAAATGTGTTTCACCAAAGAACGTAAAAAGCCTTCAAACCAGCCAATAATCCTATCAACTAAAGAGACAAACAGTGTTATTATTTTTCTTCTTTTTCTTCAATCTCAAGTGATATTCTTCTCTTGCTTTCTTATTATGATAACTAACATAGACTTCTTTTTTTGTTTTGTTCATAGTCATTGAATAGAGTGTTTATACTACTCTCCTGTACACTTTACCTGGTTTTCAATAATCCTACTTATAACTTCACTCCCTTGTTTTTTTTTTTTTTTTTTTTTTTTTTTTTTTTTTTTTTGGTTCGGTCCCCTTTCGATTTGCCAATAATAGTGATCATTTCTCAGCTCCGTTAAATACAAGCATTTTTTTTTTAAAAAGCCAACGACTGCTAACGCAGCAGGCTATTCGACATGAATCCATCTCAGACACAGGCCTCGATGCAAATGCGCCAGGGTGGTATTCCTCAGGCCAACACTATGCAACAAGCACCTGTAATGACTGGGCTCACCCCTCATCAAATTCAGATGCTTCAGGTTCAAGCAGCCCAGGCTCAGGCCGCACAATACTCTGGCCAAATGATAAATGTAAACCCTACTCAAATGGTAGCTGCAGGAGGACGTATTTTAAGTGAGTTTACATTAAATTGATGTACAAATTGACCATTTCTGATTATTTTTTTCTAGGCCAAGGTGAAGGAATTCCCATGCAAATGAATCCGCAGATATTTTTACAAAGGCAGTTACAAGCCCAGGCTGCTCAGGCGTCTCATAGTCCAAATCAAGCACATTCAACACCAATGCAAGGAAATATGATTCCACAAGGCCAACAAGGAGCACAACAAATGGTACAGCAGATGCCGCCTGGACAACCCATTCCTGTTCAAATGCAAGCTCAGCTACCACCCCAGTACCAATTTCAATATCAACAGCTCCAGCAGCGTCAAATGCAAGCCCAAGCTCAAGCAAGGGCTCAATTACAACAGCAGCAGCAAACTCAACAAGTTCAACAGGTTCAGCAGGTTCAACAAGTTCAGCAGGCCCAACTCCAGGCTCAACTGCATCAATCTCAAGGGCAACCACAAGGACAGTCACATATTCAAGTACACCCAGGTAATCAGAATCAAAAATCTCAGCAACAGCAAAATGATTCTCAATTGCAGCAATCACAAGCACAGCCGCAGCCACAACAGCTTCAGCAATCTCCACAGCAGATCCCTAATCAAGTTCAAGCACAGGCTTTAGCTCAAGCACAAGCCCAGGCCCAAGCTCAAGCACAACAGCGCCAACAACAAGTACAGCAACAACAACAGAAGCAACTGCAGCTACAACAACAGGCACAGCAGCGAGCTCAACAACAGGCCCAGCAGCAGGCTCAACAGCTAGCTCAACAGCAAGCACATCAGCAAGCACATCAGCAAGCACAGAAGCAAGCACAGCAGCAAGCACAGCAGCAAGCACAGCAGCAAGCTCAGCAGCAAGCTCAGCAGCAAGCTCAGCAGCAGGCTCAGCAGCAGGCTCAACAGCAAGCCCAGCAACAAGCCCAGCAACAAGCCCAGCAACAAGCCCAGCAACAAGCCCAGCAACAAGCCCAGCAACAAGCTCAACAGCAAGCTCAGCAACAAGCTCAGCAGCAGCTGCAGTTTCAAGCTCAGCAACAAGCTCAGCGACAGGCTCAACAACAGCAGCAAGCCCAGCAGCAACAAACTGAGTCACAGGCTCAAGCACCAGCTCGACCTCAGACCCCAGCCTCATCTCAATCTCCAGCTCAATCACAGGCTAATACACAGGGTCAATCGCAGGTTCAATCACAGACCCAGTCACAGGTCTTGCAACAGCAACCACGCCAACAACAGCATCAAAATGTTCAGCAGATCCAGAACCAGCAAAAACCTGTTCATCACCCAGTTGCGCAACCAAACTCACAGCAGCAAGATTCGCAGCAAACACCCGTCTCTCAACCTCAGCAGAATCTATCTCAAACTCCTCAGCAAGTACATCCTTCTAATCAAGGTCAGAATAAATCACAAATGCTTCATCCACAGAACCAACATAAAATTTCTTCTCAGCAGATCAGACAACTCTCTGCGAGTCATGGAGCCTCTCCTCAGATCAAAGCTCAACCATCACCGCAAAACCCAAATTTACCCCAGGGCGGACCATTTCAAAGTCCACAACCCCCGAAAAGCACCCAATCTCAGCCTCAAATATCTCCTAATACTTCAGTCCACAGCTCTCAAATGGCATCCCCTAGAATCCCGCCAACTCCAACTCCATCTAATCCTCAATTTGCCATTCCACCTGCTACTGGCGTCCCTGTGAATGGGACGGTTCCTTTGAACACTGCTTCAGTCTTCAATGGCCAGCCCGTCCCGATCATGTATAAACAATCAATGGTATTGTTGAAGCTTATGCAGTTTTGTGAGGCTCTAAACTCATGCTCAGATAAAAAAGGAGACATTGAATTTTGGCAGAAGGTCATTGGCGAATTTTTCACAGAAACTTCTCTATTGAAGTATACAGTTAATAATGGAAAAGAAAATAAGGTGTTTGAACTTCCTGCTGCAATTCTTCCTCGCTTTTATCAAACTTTTATAAAATCGGGGGTCCAACGAATTCAAATTCATTTGGAAGATTCAAAGCCATACCAGACAACGACTCAGGGATATTTCGTAGATTGTCCTCGAGCATCTGTTTCTTACAAGATGGATGATGAAACCATTGTCACTTCTAGTGGCATTCTTCGCGTTCTATTCAACCCCAAACTCAAAATTGAATGGATGGAGCAAATTACGCATGATCACAATGAATTTATTGGCCGAGATGCTTTTCTTAAATTCATGGCAAAAGACTCTGATAATTTTCCAAGAGCGAAACTTTGTCCTTTTGGTGTAACTGAACCAGTGATGCGCTTTTTACAAATTTCTGAAACTGTTACGCAAATGAAGGACCTCTTTAATCAAGCACATCTTCCGAACTCTGGTGGCCCTTTAAAAACTTTTGAGTCCATGCATAAACTCAATTCACGCTCCTTTCAACAGCAACAACAGCAATTAGCTCAACAACAGCATCTGCAACAACAACAGCAGCAACTCAAGCAACAGCAACAGCATCAGGCCCAGCAGCAACAAGCTCAGCAGCAAGCCCAACAACAAGTTCAGCAGCAACCGCAAGACAATCAACACGATTTGCAGCAACAGCATCAGCCGCCTGCGAGCAAAAACAATTCTGAACGGGATGAAAATTCTGATTCACAAAATTCGTTTTCGAAAGAGAGTAATGAAATTAAACAAGAAATTATAGAAAATGGCCAAGATATGTCTATGTCTTTTGCCGTTCCCAATGGCACGCATCCTATGCAAACTCCTAATGGCCAAATGATGAATGCAATGAACGCTGCTAGAATGAGTCCTAATATGACTCCACATAAGCAGTTCCCTCATTACATTAATCCTGGAAACATGCCAAACACTTCTATGGCAGGCCCTCCCAATAACCTATCAGCAGCCGCAGCTGCAGCAGCAGTGGCAGCCGGAAATGTCGGAAATGCAGAAATGGCTTCTTCACAAGTTAATGGTAATATGTATACTGGCATTCCTATGGTTAATGGTCAACCTGCCCGCCCAAGCCCCAGACTCAATAATAAAAGGCGTCGAGCCAGCAATAAAGACGAGCCCATGGACTCTCCTAACATGCGTCACAGCCCAAAGCTGGCTAAAAAGTAGCCCCTTAACGAACTAGTTCAAAAAATTCATTATAGTCATGTATTCTTTTATTTTGTTCCATTTGTTTAATGTTTTCAGCCTCACATTTAGTTTTCTATGTAAATAGTTGCTCAAGCCTAAAAAAATAAAAATAAAAATAAAACAAAATACCACCCAGCTAATCTCTTTAATGAACTTCATAAATTCTTGTATCTCCACCAACACATAATGTCAGAATCAATTCATTCAAATAGCGAAGTCCATACATCTCAAGAAAGACACATTGATTCCAGCTTTAATAATATAACGACCACTTCGGCTAACGTGCCACAGAATACAGATGTCGCCATCTCTGATGGCCATACTGACAACGACAATCAGGGAGATGAACTGATTGAGAGTGGCCAAGATTCAAAAAATGAAGCAATGACGGATCCCATAGACACTACAGAGCAGTTAGAAGAGGATAACAGTCAAGAATTAGAAGAAATGCTGAATGAGGGCTACAACACAGAACAATCCCTACCCGTTCAAGAAACCGCTTTTACATCGGAGCCCTCCATATCGTCATCGCTAGATAATCTCGACTCTGAAAAGATTCCAGATATCATTCGAACTATCTCCGCTGGTAGTAGTGGTGATAAAAATCCTGACCTTCAGTCAAAGCCAACAACCGCTTTGTCATATGTTGACACCACTGGGCTTGCAGTCCCTTCTAACTCAATAGCACATCCTTCAAATAGAAAACGCCGTGAAAGTATATCTTCAATTTTAAGCCCTGCTCCAACTCTCTTGATGGAGCATACCTCAGAAGTGGCCACATTACTTTCAGAGGTTTTGGATGCCGATAATGAGGGACAAATGCATAGTCCCAGGACGATTAATCATGCTCTCAGAAATATTGATGAAGGGCCGGTATCTTCCTCTTCTTCAGCCATGTCTTTCTTTGATACGGGTTATAGTAATCAAACAGCTAGTGTAGATAACGAAACAGATGAAAGTTCTGAACAACAAGAATCAAACACATTTTTACAGAAGAAGAAGCAATATTTCATTCTTTCATCTGCAGGTAAACCGATATACTCTATGAATGGCTCTGATGAACTTATCACAGGTTATATGGGTATTTTTCAGGCAATAGTGTCTTATTTTGATTTAGGTCCATCCATGAATGGGAATTCAACCAATGAAACCTCTGCTCCTTCTAGCAACAAGAGCACCTCAGTGAACAAAAACAATGGTCGTGAACAGTTAAAGTCTGTCAAGGCTGGAAATACATTATTTGTATTTTCCATTGAAGATCCTCTAATTCTCATTGCAGTTGACAAGCTCGGCGAAAGTGAATATCAGTTGAGGGCTCAGTTAGATGTCTTATATGCACAGATTCTCTCTACGTTAACAAAATCACAACTATCCAAAGTGTTCCAAGGCAGAAATAACTTTGATTTACGACAGCTATTAGGCGGTACTGAAGTCTTTTTATCAGCCTTGACGCGAGAAATGAGTTTTGGATCCCCAGGGATTTTACTGGGCTCATTGGAGTGCCTAAGACTACGAAAGTCCATTAGAAACAAAATAAACAACATTCTTATTGAACGTCGCACCAAATCTTTATTATATGGTATGATTGTAGCCGATTCACGACTAGTTAGTGTTATACGGCCTCGACGTCATAGTCTTCACCCACCTGATCTTCACCTTGTATTTTCGATGCTGTTCAATACCACCTCATTCAGCAAGGGTGGTGAGCATTGGGTTCCAATCTGTCTTCCCAAGTTCAATTCAACAGGGTTTTTATACGCATACATATACTTTTTCGTTCCAGAAGTTGCTTTAGTTCTAATTAGCCCAGACAAGAACTCATTTTTTGAAATGCGTGAATGTAAAGAGCAGATTCTGCAAGACCTTGAGCAAGGTGAACTTATCACTCCCATTACACAATCATTACACAAGGGTAGATTCAACTCACTTGATATTCCAGTACCCTTGGTCAAGCATTTTCTTTATAAATCAAAGACTAATGTTCAATTCCTCATGCCATCCTTTGAAACTCATTATTATGATACACATGAAAGGCATAAACTTATGGTTCTATACCATCAGCTTCATGGTGCTGTTCATCCTCGCCAGGGCCATTTGAAAGTATATCACACTACTCGGAGGAATACCACAGCTTTAGCATGGGTAACTCCTACCTTTGAAATTTACTGTGTAACCGGCAACACAACTAAGGAAGCAATATCTCAAAGTGTGAGGGCAATTGTGTCTTGGGTGAAACACAATGAGGAGCGACTTTTTGTAATAGGTGGGGCTGTATTTTAATGAATTATAGACTTACATATTTAGCATTTTTAAACAATAATAATCATAATATAATTTATGTATATATACATCAATGCTTTGATCCCTTGAAGAGTTTAGACTCTCGAGTATACTCTTATAGCAAGGCTGGCTTTCAGTATATAATTAAGGGTTAGGTTTGTTATGACATCCGAGGTTCAATACTGAATTCAAGTTCTCCCCATAAATGCGTCACAGTTTCAATTTTTGCCATATATTCTTTCATCCAAAATCAAATTCATAGAACCTCACCTACACACAAATTCACACCCGATACAACAATGTCTTCTATACCTCCGGCAAGCATGCCACCATTGATTTTTCCAGAAACTGCCGATTTCATACGTAAAACTCGAACTAATAAGAAGATATCCTTTACCTATCTTCTTGCAGTAGTGTACATCTATGGCGGGGTTTCAGCCTTTTTATGGATTGTCTCAAAAACCATATTAAATCCTCTCTTCTTACAACTGACATACGATCGTCGGGTATACTATAACAAAGCCATAGAACTTCTTGGAGACCTTAACGTGAAGCTTTCGTCTTTAGTCTCGTTCATTCCGCCAATCCGTGAATCGCTTGCTGGTGAAAAATATGCCGACGCACAAACACAAACAGACATGGAACCGAGTTCGACCGGCCCTTCTTCATATTACAGCACCTCGGTGAATGCAACAGTTTCAACCACAAGCGAAAAATCTGTTAGTTTCGAATCATCATCACATTTAACTCCAGCTGAAGTTGCTAATGCTCGAACAACTCGGCTATGCGAGAAGTTGAATTTATTGTCATCTAATCTAGAGTCATTATACGAAGATTCAGCTTGTAAAAACAGTGGACCTCTCAGGTACTCGTTACTTCAATTGAAGTCTTCAACTGATACGTTGTCATCTGGACTTGATTTAGATCGAATTCCAGGTACCAAGACTCGGACCGAAAAGGTACAAGATGTTAAAAAGGAAATTAGAAGTTTTAAGGGATCTTTCCTAAGTGCAAGAAGCTTCCCAGGCATCAATCGTTAGGTCTCTCGTTCATGTGTTATATCCAGGCTGTTAAATAACTGGAAATATATTATTTTATATACTGTATAAAGATAATATGTGATAATGATAAAGCATAGCAATAATATGGTATTGGTCCTGGCACACACTCACTCTTTTATTAAAATTCATGACTTTTCCACAGCTTGATCAGCATGCTCAGCTCTCCTATCACCCGAATTGACTAAAGATATTGTAAATAGTTTTACCAAGCCTTCATAGTAACCCTTTTGAAATCCACAAATAATTGGATTGAAATTAAATGAGATGAGTGTGAATATCTGATTAAGTCGTTCCAAGATTTCAATGGTGATAGTGCTGATATTGATGCCATTCAATACGAAGAGAAGGACAGAATTTCTGAGGAACTCGAATGAGGCACGAATCTCGAGTAAGATAGTACTGAAGAATGCGATCAACTGAAAAAATGGACGGCAATGGAAAGAGCCAGCTCACTGCGAGACATGCAAGTGATCGAACCTTCGTTTTTAAAGTAATAGACGTGATGGTTCCAAGAAAATCCCAAGACAATGAATTGGCATTCCTAGCAGCCAAGGCTTAAACAGCGAAGGATAAATTAAATCCTCCCCAGAAGCTCAACTTGCATGTCCAAGAGCGCACAATGATTTTGCAGGACCCTAAAAACCTAAACTCTCTGGATCGCATGTATTTGAAGTATGGGCAATCTATCGACAAATGATTAGTTAGTCATAGCCATAAGGTTAAACCTTTTGGCCATTCACACAAGTTTCCTAAATGCCTGATGACCAAAGTTTTATCGGAGCTTCTGATAATGGTATTTTTCAAATCGATCCTTGACTAGTGTAAAGCATAACTTTTACTTATCGATGCCATTATTAAGGCTGGCAAAATAAATGTCAGATTGGATTTCATAAAAGCTTTGAAATGGGTTCTAATACAAAGCCAAAGTGACTTCAAATTACTCTGGAGCTCATTACTCACATGTAAGAGGAAACTGAATCACCCCTTGAATTCACGATAGGTCTTTTCAACGTCGGCCGGCCTTGATATCAAAGAGCAAGCCATTGTGACTAGTATTTGGCCTTACAGTATTATAAGGAGGTTGAAGTAACTTTGACAGTATGATAAGCCTTCAATTCGCATCAAAACAAACTCAGCTAATGTGGCTGCAGATGAGTGTAAGTTTGGAACAGATAAGAATGCCAATATTGTACTGAATGGGGATATTGGAATAGCTATTATCGCATTTTTGAAAAGTCCACGCGCAAGTCTAGCAACCCCAGCACGGAGAGTACGATCATTTTCGGGCAATAGCATGAATAGCCCCTATTAAAATGGATTTGGTGTATAATTTTAGTTCTTAAACCATATTGTTTTTTACCCAATGTACTTTCAACTTGATAATTTTCACAATTAGACAAATATCTTTGCAAAGCTTCCAGACTATAAATTCTAGCATTTAAGGATAAAACTTTTGTAGATACTATGTGATTCATGACACAGATAGTCAATATCGGTTTTTCATATTCTGCTAACCAGAATGGGATGAGTCTTGATGACATTTACGATAGATTTCTCGGAGGTATCGGTATATGCTTAAAAGGGAAAATGGAAGCAATTTTAAACTATTTTCTCGAAACTTTTCAATAGTCTGAACTCAAGTTCATACACATTACTCGTTATTTAGATTTGTTTGAAGATACATACTTGTTTCAACATATTAGGTCTCTACCCTAGTTAGAGAACAAAAATACTGGATCTTTGCTTGTTTCTTCCTCTATAGTTTTTTCTTCTCCTCCTGTTCCTAGTAGGCATGAGATGGATGAGACTTCGAAAGTAAACGAATCACCCACTACAAGTCCATCACTTGATAGTAATAATGGGTTAAACGTGCCCTCGCTGATGCTAGAGAGAATCTCAACTGGCGGTTCTCGTGTTCTCCGCAAAACGCTTTCACAAGCCTCGTCTCTCATGCAACCAGAGAGCCGTTCCAACGCCAGCTCTTCTCCCAATGATGATCTCGCAAAGTCAGCAACTTCCAAGGATAAATCTCAAGTCAATAATAGCACATCATCCTCCATTTCATTTTCATTAGATAAACCTCCAGAGTCTAAGTTATTACTTCGACCCCGACTTCTCTCGCCAATCCCGTCAAGTGATTCTATTCCTATTTACCGTGGCTCTTATGTTCAGGGAGCCTCGACTGATAATGTTGCCTCGCCATCCCAGTCAAGACCAGTCAGTGTTCACCGGCAATCATTTGGTAATACACCAACTGGATCTAGAACACGTAATAATGGCAGCCAACGTAACGATCACTCTCGCCAGGAAAGCGTTGAAATCGGCACCCCTGTAAAATATATAGCCATGTCCCAGACCCTCATAGACGATACTTTTGGCATGAATGTTGGGGTAAGATCCACTTTTGGATTGGAGGAGCTACGGGATGGTTTTTTCGATGCCATTTTTGTTCCCAAAACCATTATCGAAACTCTTGCTTTTCAAAGCGTTAAGCAAGCTACTGAAGATGTTAACAATATTGTGGAAACAGAAAGTTGGACAACTAGGTTTAAGATGCAGGTAAAGAATTTGATCCATTTATTGATGATTAAAACTGTTGGCTGCCCTCCGTTTGCCAAAGCATTCATAGCCTATGCTATTGCTTATATCCTTTGTTTGGTAGGAGTAATATCGCATTGGCTAGGTAGTTACAGTTACTTCATGTGCTTGGCTACTATTTTGCATCATGCTGGCCACACAAGTGGTTGCCAGATTGAGATTGCAGTATTATCAATATTTGGCGGTGCATTAGGATTGGCATGGGGTGCTTTGGCTGTTTTTGTGTCGACCAGCACTGGACCGGCTTTCAATGGTTATGGAGGAATCCTGGCTATGTTTACTTTAATTATCATTGCTATAACCTCATGGTTAGGTGCAAATTTTGTTCGCCTTTATCATGGAATTATGGCCTTTTCAATAATATTTCTCTGTACTACAATCATAAAAACGGGTGTGCCAGACCCTCAGTGGAGAAGTTTATGGGATATTGGAATACCTTATTTATTTGGAGTTATCCTATCTCTGCTGGTTAACCTAACTGTTATGCCAGATTTTGGTCATAGATCCATTTTTACAGCGTTTGGCAACCTTTGCAAAGAATGTAATAGCTTTGTTCATGCTATTACTCGACTTGATCCCGATGAACTCAGTGAAAGAGTGCATGCGCTTAATGCAGTGTCTTCTGAATTGTCTCTTTCCTATCGTGAGATGTGCAATGAAACAACTATATCTACACTTAACAATAAAGAAGCACTGATCTTGCGAAATAGTATTCAAATCTGTGTGGGAAGACTTAGAATTATTCCTAGTCCCGAATTTCTATTAAAACCGCCTAGTGCTTCCTCTGGTTCTGTTTATCTCACATTGTGTGAAGTTTTCACGCCCCCAGTGCAAGAAATGTTGAGGAACCTAGCTGATTCTTTTCAATTATGTGAGCAATATCTATCTTATCTGTATTCTCCTACAGCAGAATTATCTGAACTTTCTTTTCTTGACAAGTTGCAAGCCCAGATAGACGAATTGAACGCTCTTCAAATAAAGTTGGTTGATATCTTCCGCTCTTTCTCATATTCCCAAAATATCTTTGAGGGAGACTGGGACAGTCAGAAAACGGTGGATTCACTACTATTTGTTCAGTATTTGTCTGATGCCTGTCGAGCTCTTATGATAGTTTTGAAGGAATTTCAGCGTTTGGCTTCTACGCGCCGCCGATGGAAGATCTCATTCATAGACTACCCTTTAGCCCGTTTTCTGAAAACAAATACCAGACAAACAACACATGACCGTGGTGGTCAATCTGCATTATACTTTTTTCATGCTATGGATGATGTGGAGCAGGTATCCAAAGAACTTCAGATGATACATAGATCACACTCAATGAAACCACAGGGCAACACATATGAAAAGGAAAAGGAAATATCTTCATCCTATACTGGAATTATGGGATCTTCAAAAAATCAATCTCTTCGTCTTACAATTTTTAATCGAATTTGGCTATTTCTCCACCGTTTGCAGGATCATGAAGCCAAGTTTGCTTTGCGCTCCTCCATCACGATTCTTTTACTCTGTCTTCCTGCCCATATCAGATCAAGCAGGGTATGGTACGGTGATTATGACATATGGTTTGCACCTATTGCTGCCATTATTGTATTACATCCTCGGGTCGGAGGTAGTGTACATGATTTATTTGTTCGAACTACATTTGCAGTATTCGGCGTATTTTGGGCTGCTGTTGGTTATAGAGCAGGAACAGGGAATCCTTATGTTCTTGCAGTATTTGCAGCCTTTTTTAGTAAGTTATCCATATTTTTAATCTCCTTTATTGTCACTCGTTTATCATTAACAATTATTAGTGATACCCCATTTCTTCCGATTCATTCAATCTAGTCATCCCCGGTCAGGTCTAATTGCCTGTCTTAGTTTTACTTTGGTTTCGCAGTCAATGTATTCATCTAAAAGCAGGAATGATACAATTATTAAAAATTCATGGACCCGTGGAGTCACCCTAATCATTGGCGTTGCATCGCCAATTCTAATCAACTGGATTTTTTGGCCATTTGTGGCTCGTCATGAGGTGCGAAAAGTTATGTCTATGGTTCTTCTCCACTTGAGTCAGTGTTATCAAGGTGTAGCTGACCGACATCTATATAAGTATGAGGAGGATGAACCAACACAGCTTACATTAAGCTTGTCAGAAGTTTACGAAGCCCGATTGAGAGCAGGTGAGTTTATTTTGTATTTAGTTCAGTTCTGCCTCTAACACTTTACTAGGCCTTGGTGCTTATGAGGAACTGATTCAAATGACACGCCATGAGCCTTCACTTCGAGGGACATTCAATGATATGCCTTATCAAATTCTATTGAAATCTTGTCAGGCAATTCTACACAAAATTTCACAAGCCCGAATTAGCAGCCTTCACTTTTCAGTATATGATCATGACAGTAAGTATTAATCGAATCTCACCATGAATTCGACAGCTAACAAGTTTCAGCACAATATCAAACAACTAAACAGCTTCTCTCCGTGCGCCGAGATGCTGTGGCTTCTGTTATATTTTGTTTCTACATTTTAGCTGGCGCTTTCAGGTCCAAAAATAAAATTCCTAGTCATCTACCTTCAGCACCCATGTCACGAAAATTACTGTTCGATGCAATGATAGAGTTACATGAGGGCAAGTCTGAGGAACCGAATGTGGAACTTAATACGGATTCGGATCGTCAGTCTCCCGTAAAGCCATCTGGTGTTGGCGAGGAACCTGTTTCATCTCCAGGTAAGAGGGAATCCACCATTTCAGAAAAGGAGAAAGCTCAGAAACTCTGGGCCATTGTTCATGAAACCTCTTTTTCCCGGACATTTACAGAAATCGCGGAGGAATTGGAAAAGATCATTTCCTATTCCAAGTTTATTCTTGGTGAAGATAGTTTACTGTAATATTCATAATATATCTTTAATTTTTGTTTTAGAAAACGTGGGCTTTACTCCATCTTGGCTCAGCTGCTTTCTTTATATGCTATCTATCGTCATATTTAACGGGGTGACCCTTTATACAGGAATAATCAGTAGCATTATTTCCATGTTCCATAACGCTCATGGCTTAAGTCCCTGCTATTAGAAATTTCGTAGAATGATGTATATGTATCATATTTGAGCGTTCATGTAAAATCTGGTTCAGTTTGACTGACAGCGTTGGTATAAGCGTTTCCAATGTTTCAGCGCCATCAAGCTCAGAAATAGTTTTTTTGTTAATTTAGCTTTTGTTTTTGTTTTTATTTTTATTTTTCTCTTTTTTCTCTATTTTTTTTCATTTTTTCATTTTTTCATTTTTTTATTATTTTATTTTTTCTTTTTGCCAACGTCACCTCCTTTGTGGGCTCCTCTCTAAAATCCACATAGTTTTTTTTTTTCGCCGTAAAAAATTCCCTCTTCCATTCTTTTTTCACCTTAACTCCTTCACCAACTTTCCTTCTCTCTCCCTCCCTTCCTCTCCTTCTCTACTCCCTGTTTTTTGCTTGCCTACAGTCTTTTTTTTTTTCTGCCTCTCGCTCCTTGTGTGCTTTCTCTCATTATTCAAACAGCACCTGTCATTCTTTTTGTATTTTAGCTGTCTCCTGCTCTTCTCCCTACTAGAAAACACCTCACCCTGTTTCTCTCATCCCTGTCTTAACGTTAAAACTCATGCCTGGAACATCGTAATGTCGTTCTCCGATTCTAATCAGAACCAGCAAACGCAGCAAAATCAGCGTCAGCAGCCCACATCTCAACGATATTCAAGCAATAATCCCTTCATCTCGGCCCAAGACCACGAAGACTATTCAAGTCACTTGCCCCGAGCCATTCCTTATCCTCAGCCTCCTCATCAAGATCAATTCAATGATATTCGTCCGATCTCTGTCCCTGTCAATGACGCCTTTGACTATAGTAGTTATAACTTTGGAGAAAGTTCGCCAAATATAGCTGCTTTTCCATCTGAAACTCCATTATTATCTCGCGACACGGTCGCTCAATGGACAGCTACCTCTCCTCCTTCTCCTAGCCATTTGCATCATGCGGCAGGCCCGCCCTCTTCTCAACTGTCCCAAGTCCATTCTCCGCCATTTTCTTCCAGCTCGTCCTCAGATACCCACTTGCATTCGAAAACCTCATCCTCACTTTCTCCGATTTCTCTCATTGAAAATGAACAAAAACACATCAAGGGTCATCAGCCCAACTCTGCATCCAAATATGAACCTCAAATTACTCAACGGCGGCCTATTAGTCCGAACGATATGGCTAGGCAAAGGCATATATCTTTTGCTGCAAATCCAGACCATGATGTGATTGATCTCGATTCTATTCCTCAAATTGACCCAGCCAGGTTTAAAATCAATACGGAACAAACTGAAGAAATTTTCGAAGCTAAGGAACCAATAAGCGACAAAATGGCAATGAAACGTCATCGTGTTGCTACGCAGCGTAACCCAAAAGGCCGTCCAAAAAATACCCCAAAGCGATCAAAATCAATTTTTGCTAGACATCATGATTCACATGCTGGAAGCGCACCTAGTAAACCGGAGTTGCCTAGTGATTCAATTTCTATTCTGGATCCTAAAGCCCAGGAAACCATCGAATCTCATAAGGTCTATTTCAATCTTTCTCTACCTGACGACATGATAGATCCAGAGACTGATATGCCTATTCATGCTTATCCTAGAAACAAAGTCAGAACTACAAAGTACACACCACTTTCATTTCTTCCGAAAAATATGTATTTCCAGTTCAGCAATGTTGCCAACATTTACTTTTTATTTATTGTCATTCTTGGAGTACGTATATGTCTCAGTTTTTCATTTGTTTGTTTCTTTACTAACTTACCAGGCTTTTCCCATTTTTGGTGTTTCATCTCCGGCTCTAGCAGCCGTTCCAGTTTTTTTTATTGTAATTATTACGGCAATTAAGGACGCCATTGAAGATTATCGTCGAACACTTCTTGACCTGGAAATCAATAATGCTCAAACTCAGATTCTTTCATATTGGCACAATCCAAATGTTGTTGACGACAATGTTTCTCTTTGGAGACGTTTCAAAAAAGCTACCAGCAGGCTTATGTTTAGAGCCGTCAATTCTACTCAGGATTCGAAAAGCAAAAAGGAGTCTAACCCAAATACTCTTGGTAATGACATGGATGATCAGTTTGGTAGTGAACTTACCACTTCGATGACTATCCGATCCGTTGTTACCATGAATCGTGGTCATGAAATGGAAGATATGCAATCCAAAGGTAATTGCCCTTATTCTATTATATCATATGTGGAAAATGATGATATTAATCCATTTAATGAAAATGCTGCCGGAAATGTGGGATCAGTATTAGACCCGTATCGCCAGATTCCAGGCAAAGCCAAGTTTAAGCGTGACTATTGGAAAAATGTCCGTGTTGGAGATTTTGTACGTATCCACAACAACGAAGAAATTCCAGCTGATATGATTGTTGTTGCTACTTCAGATTCTGACGGTGCCTGTTATGTTGAAACCAAAAATCTTGATGGTGAAACAAATTTAAAAGTCCGCCAAGCTCTCAAATGTGGTGAAGGCATTAAGCATTCTGGTGACTGTGAACGTGCTCAATTCTGGATTGAATCTGAACTTGCACATCCAAATCTTTATTCATTTAATGGCGTTGCCAAATGGCCTCAGTACAATCACCCTCAGTATGATCGTTTATCTGGCGAAGAACCTCCAATCGGTTCTGAACCTATTTCCATTAATAATATGCTTCTTCGTGGTTGCTCTTTACGAAATACTAAATGGGTTATTGGAGTTGTATTGTTTACTGGACCTGACACCAAAATCATGCTCAATGCTGGTGAAACGCCTAGTAAAAGAAGTAAAATTTCGCGAGAGCTCAACTTCAGCGTTATTTGCAACTTTGTTCTCTTATTCGTTATTTGCTTTATCTCTGGTTTATTTAATGGTATTGCATTTGGAATGAGCAATACATCAATCAGTTATTTCGAGTTTGGGTCTATTGGTGGAAGTGCTTCAGTTGATGGTATCATCACTTTCTGGGCCGCTGTTATTTTATATCAATCTCTTGTGCCTATTTCTCTTTATATTTCCATTGAACTGGTCAAAACTATTCAGGCTTATTTCATTTACTCTGATATCTATTTATACTACGCTCCACTGGATTACCCATGTACCCCCAAGTCTTGGAGTATTTCTGATGATCTTGGCCAAGTTGAATATGTGTTTTCTGATAAAACTGGTACACTCACGCAAAATGTTATGGAATTCAAAAAATGCACTATTAACGGAGTTGCTTACGGCAAAGCTTATACCGAAGCCTTAGCTGGAATCCGAAAACGTGAGGGTATTGATGTTGAAGCGGAAGCAAAGCAAATGGAAGAAGAGATTTCACATGATAAAAACATCATGATTTCACATCTTCGTGAAGTTAATGATAATTCTCAAATGATTGATGATGAAGTTACTTTTATTTCTTCGCAGTTTGTGGATGACATGGAAGGTTCTAGTGGAATCGAACAGCAAACAGCCGCTAAGCATTTTATGCTTGCACTAGCACTATGTCACTCTGTTATCACCGAGCCCAGCAAGATAAATCCTGGTCGGCAGGACTTCAAAGCTCAGTCCCCTGATGAAGCTGCACTAGTTGGAGCAGCTCGTGATATGGGCTTTAGTTTTCTGGATAGAACTACGAGTGGTGTTATTCTTAATGTTCAAGGTGTAGAACAAGAATACCAAGTACTCAACACCCTGGAATTCAATTCTACCCGAAAGCGTATGAGTGCTATTGTCAAGTTCCCTAGTCAGGGGACAGACTGTGCAGACCGCATTCTCCTGATTTGCAAAGGTGCTGATAGTATAATTTACTCTCGACTTAAGCCTAATGATCAGGAACTTTTGTGCCAGGAAACTGCTATTCATCTTGAACAATTTGCTAATGAAGGTCTGCGTACTCTGTGTATTGCTCAAAAGGAACTAACAGAAGAAGAATATCGCAAGTTTAGCCGAGATCATGAAATTGCATCATCTGCATTGACTAACCGTGAGGAGCGTATGGAAGAGGTTGCTGATGCCTTGGAGCGTAATTTGACATTGCTTGGAGGCACTGCTATTGAAGATCGTCTCCAAGATGGTGTTCCTCAATCTATTGCTCTTCTTGGTCGAGCAGGTATCAAACTTTGGGTTCTTACTGGAGACAAGGTCGAAACTGCTATTAATATTGGTTTTTCGTGCAATTTGCTTGATAATGAAATGGAACTTCTAGTTTTGCGTCCTGAATCCAATACACCAGAGGAAACTGATAAGCTGCTTACAGAGTACCTCGAAAAGTATTTTGGGCTTGTGGCTTCTGAGGAAGAGTTAGCACATGCCAAGCTAGATCACAGTCCTCCTTCGCCTCATCATGCTGTTGTCATTGATGGAGATACTTTGAAGCTTTGTTTAGACGAGTCTCTGAAATTAAAGTTTCTTCTCTTATGCAAACAGTGCAAATCAGTTCTTTGTTGCAGAGTGAGTCCTGCACAGAAGGCTGCAGTTGTTCGGCTTGTGAAGACCACTTTGGGTGTAATGACTCTTTCCATTGGCGATGGTGCCAATGATGTTGCCATGATCCAGGAGGCTGATGTTGGTGTGGGTATTGCTGGTGAGGAAGGTCGTGCTGCTGTTATGTCATCTGATTATGCTGTGGGGCAGTTCCGCTTTTTAACTCGATTGCTGCTTGTACACGGACGATGGTCATACAAGCGTCTTGCTGAAATGATTCCGAACTTTTTCTATAAGAATATAGTGTTCACTTTTGCCCTATTCTGGTATGGTGTGTTTTCAAGTTTTGATGGAGCATATCTTTTCGAGTACACATTTGTCATGCTCTTTAACTTGGCTTTCACTTCAGTCCCCGTCATTTTACTCGGTGTACTGGATCAGGATGTTGAAGATCGATTGTGTCTTGCTGTACCCCAATTATACCAGCGGGGAATCCTTGGGCTTGATTGGTCTCAAACAAAGTTTTGGTTTTACATGTCTGATGGCTTATACCAGTCTTTAGTGTCATTCTTTATGCCCTACTTTACGTACCTTGGGACTGGCTTTATTAGTGCCAACGGGCTGGCATTAGATCACCGATTTTGGATGGGTACGTCTGTGTGCACAATTGCAGTATTTTCATGTAACTTTTTTATTATCATGAACCAGAGCCGGTGGGATATTTTATCAGTCATAGCCAATGTTGTGTCCAGTTTACTTGTCTTTCTATGGGCAGCGATTTATTCATCACTCATTGCATCAGGTGAACTTTACAGCATGGCATCTGAATTGATGGCTTCAGCTTCGTTTTGGTCAGTAATCCTCGTTGGTATTACTCTTTGTCTACTCCCTCATTATATTTTTATGTCCATTCAAAAAGTGTTCCGTCCTACTGATTTGGATATTGTGCGTGAGAAATGGGTCAATGGCGAGTACGACAGTATTCCTCCTATTACTGAAGAAAATTCTGGACTTACAGCTGCGCAGGCACTGGAAAAGCTTGAGAATGAAAAGCGCGGAATTCATTTAGGAAATCCTACAGCATCTGAACAGACTTTGACTGGCCACAAGATGGACCCGACTTTGGATGATGATGGCTTTGACGAAGTGTCGTTTATTGGTGATATGAAATCTAGACCTTCATCTCGTATGTCACTTTCCAAACGATTGTCAATGAACGGCAACCGAATGAGCTTAAATAAATGGCCTCGTAGGTCACGAAACTTAGAGGGAAAGAATTTAGACGAGTTTGAATTCACAGAAGATGAAGTATCACTGGTGCACCCTAGAGCTAACCCTGTGAGAAACCAGTTTGTGGCACCGTCTTACATTAGTTTTGATACTGAACAGCTTTATCCTGAAAGTGAATCTGATCCTGGTATCTCCCCCATCAACACCAACACCGGTAACCTTGCATCCAGCAGTAGTACTGTTACACTTCAAGATAATTCTCGCGCGGCTATCCGCACATCCCTCGATGTCGCACGGAGACTTGTACGTAACGAACAGAATCCACCACGTGAATCTATGGCCAGTATTCGCATGTCTATGGATTTGGAAGACTTGACGACTGCCGAAGGGTTGATGAGGACAATGAGTAACCAACAAACTATGGACGAACAGTACCAAAATCAACAGCACCAACATGTTGATCATATGCATCCGAGGAGGTGATGGAGTGAAATGAATTTTGCTTATTAGTTATTTATACATTATTATTTTTTTTTTTCAGTTTTGATTTCATTATTTTTCATGTATCTAGTCATTTTACAATTTTGTTTACTTAGCGTTGGTTGATTTATCTTTTGTGTTAAAATTTTTCAAAAAGAAACCTTCTTTATTGTGTTTACTTTCTTGTTTGCCAATCTCCAAAGCTTGTTCTTGTAATTACATCAATGCTAAGTCTGCTGTGTCAGAAATTTCAGCGCAACTTTGCACTTTCTTATTTTAAAGTGACGTCAGTTATTTGACTTGGAAGCGAGGGATCTTTTTTTTCAAAGCAAAATTAGGAGGAGCATTAATATTATACTGAAGTAATAGATTTACGATTACAAAAACACTCCATACAAATTTAGTCTCAGCCACCTTAAGAAAGCTGATTCTACCTTTTTGTTGATCGTTTGCTATCGAAAGGTTTAAAATTATAAATTAATATAATGCAATAACGATTTTTATTTTTATTTATTATAAATCTCCATTTTCTTTCCAAAAAAATCCTTTTCCTGTCATAATAATCAAACACACTTCAAACTTAACTACAATTGTCTTCTTCAATATAAAAAAATAAAATAAAAACATTTTCTTTATGCAATCCAGAACCAAACCTTTTCAATCCAGTTTCGGGGTTGACGTTCTGGATACATGGCTTCGGTCTTTTCAGCCTCATCCAAGCCGGTGAAAACATCAATTTCATGGACAGGACGGACAAACTTCCAATTCTTGGTATAGATCTTGTGGCCAAAGTACAAGACGGCAAAGATGGGGAGAGTGACATATGCTGCCACAAAGTCACCTGCAGTAAACGAACCTCCTACAAACACGGTGAATCCGTTTGTGACACACAGCAAGGCAACAATGAAAAATGTAATGTAAGATGCGTAGGGCTGTAGTGGAGTCTTGAATGGACGGGTTTCGTCAATTCCATTGTACTTAAGTGCTTTGCGGAATTGCAAGTATGCAGTTATAACGCAAAGCCAGGCAAGGAAACCAGAGACAGTGGACAAATTGGTGAACCAGGTGAAAACACTTGAGGAAGATGAAGATACATTTAAGAAAGCCAAGAGAGCAATGGCAGAAGTAGCTCCAACAGCATAGATGGGAACACCCCAGCGATTGCAGTATTTGAAAATCTTGGGGGCTTCGCCTTCAACAGCTAGAGAAAACAGGGTACGTGAACCGGCAAACAAGAATGAGTTACCAGAAGACCAAGCGGAAGTCAAAATAGCACCATTGATAATGTGTCGCAAAACTGGAATACCAGCATTTTGAATACCAATGACGAAGGGAGAGGCTGAGGCATCACCTGAACCAGACATGAGACGAGAATCGTTAGAGTTTACAATGACACCAATAACCAGAGATCCAAAGATGTAGAAAAACAGCAAACGGTAAATGAATCGCTTGGTTGCTTTGGGAATATTTCTGCGAGGAGCTTCAGTTTCACCTGCAGAGATAGTAATCAGTTCTGGAGACATGATAAATGAGAAACCAGATCGTACAAGTGCGTTCCAGAAACCACAGAAGCGACCAGCCGCTCCTGACACAATGTATTCCTTGAATGCGTCGTGTTTCCAGTATCTAAAACCAAGACGATCATGAGTAGGAGCGCCTCCAAAGAAGATGACAATTCCGACAATAATCAAACCAATAATAGCTATAATCTTAATGGAAGCAAACCAAAACTCGACTTCACCAAAGATTTTAACAACAAAAATATTGAGGGCTACAATAATAACCCAGATGATGGCAATCCAAACACCAGTTGGTACAGAGTCTGTCCAGTATTCAATAACAATAGCAGCAGCAGTGATTTCGGAAGGGACCAAGAAAGCATAGGCATACCAGTAATTCCAACCGGCTGCAAAAGCCGTTGACTCATCAGCGAATCTGTGAATGAACATTGGAGGTGAGGTACCCTTAAGAGGAAGATAAGTTGTCATTTCACCAAGACAGTTCATGATGGTGTAGATGACAAATGACATAATAAGGTATGCTAGGAGCAGCGATGCTGGACCGGAGTTATGTAGAATAGCACCGGAGCCAACAAAAAGACCTGTGCCGATACATCCACCTAAGGCAATAAGTTGGACGTGACGGGATTTCAAACCACGATGGGTTTCACCAAATTTATTGACACTTCCCTCAACTTTGAGTTCTCCGTCAAGGTCATCTCTAGGTAAGTCAGTGAAGACTTCGTTTGTTTCTGCTCTTGATTTTTCTGTAGACATATTTGTAATTTTGATTAGAAGTGTGTCACAAAAAAAAGTATGACTGGGAAGAGAAAAAAAAAAAAAAAAAAAATAATGAAAAGGTAAATGACAACTATTTATATTTATAATTTTTTTTTCTTCATGAAATATTATTCAAGTAAAAGAGTTTTAAGTAGAGAACAAGCAGAAACCGTAAGTACGGAAAAGGGAAGGAGGGAGGGTACTTGAAAAAAGTTCATTACAAAAAGCATAAAAGGAAGAAAAAACACTTTATGAAAAGTGTACAATGAAAAATAAAAATAAAAAAGAAATCGCAGCAGGAACTGGGCCTGAAAGAACCAAAAACGCGCTTAGTATTAAGGACTTAACTAAGGACCATTACCAAGATTATTATTATCTAGATGTATGTGCATAAGTCGCCTTTCAAGAGTAGCTGAGGTGAAATAGCCTGGAACAACCGTGGATGGGGATAGCCAATATGGAGGGAGTCTTCATAGATAAAAGAGACAAGTAATAAATAAAATATCCAATAATAAACGAGTTTACATTTGTGCTAATTATTTCGGCACTTTTCTGGGGTAACAGAAACTTAAACAAAGTGGAGTAGAAAGAAAAAAAAAGATAAAAAACTTTTTGATAATAAAAGTTGGGGTTCAAAGTCTATGAACTCAAGGTGAAGAAGATGGTGATGTTGAAGGAAACCCGAGTCAAAAACGGATAATTTGGTGCCAAATTAGTTTTGCTCGTTTCCCTTGGGAACCAACACGGAAAATCTCGAACTTTGCCAACTCTGGAACGGCGGAAAAGTTCCTAAAGCAGAGATGAACAACTTGGCACCAAACACCAAACACTGACCCTATATATTATAGTTATATTTACATGTTTATATTTAAATATTATACATATAAACGAATATTCAAAGAAAAAGTCTTCAGGTTGTTAACGGAAAACACTGGAAACAAGGAACATGGCGAGAGGCAACTGGCAATTGGATAAGTTGCGGTGGGCAACGGCACTGGGCAGCTGATTGAGTAGGTAATAGTCATAATGAAGTCATTGCGAGTATTTGCTTACGACGATGAGAAATGAAATATAAAAATAAAATAATAATTCAAATGAATCCAACAACATAATAAAATGTGATGCGGTCAGGATGTTTAGGTTCATGACGCGAATAGTTCTGCAATCTTGGGATTGGCCCTGAGTAAAATAATAATCTTCCAAGCTCCAACGGCGTACTCAGGTTTCTCTATTATCCAAATCTAGAATCGATAATATTTGATACCGAACTCGATGAATTAAGTTCCTTTTCAATCAAAATTGTAGTGGAGACCACCAACTAGGTCTCAAAAAAGTCTTTCTCCTCTTCATGATGGCAATGATTATGACGGTGCGGGTTCATTTGATTTGAATTTGAATTTGAATTTGAATTCTTGAATTTGAGGAGGCCTTCATACCCTTCATATGCATTTCTCGGCCCAAGTTCCTTCTCTCCAGTCCCCTGATATTTCGTTCCTTTCTCCCTCAATCATCTATTCCAAACATTTAATGTTCTTTCTGGTCAGATAAGAATACACTTGACTTCTTTCTTACTATCTGATTAGTCGTTATTACTGAAAAGCTTTAATACCTTCGTCCTGTATTCTTGTTTAAGAAAAGATTATTCATAGGTTTAATGTTCTATCGTATATAGTATACAACACCGTACTAGTATAGTATGATCTACCATGAACCCATACGCATCCTCCTTGTCAACCCGAAACTTTTATCATCTTCAAACTCCTAGTTAAACTATGTTTACTCCTCACCATTGTTTTGTTTGTTTTTTTTTTGCAGGTAAACTTTGAAAGCATTGCATAATTTCTCTTCACCTTCTATAGATTCTCACAAGTCTGCGGCATACAGCATCCTTCCCGCTTCCGGAGAAGGTTCTGGTCGTCAAAAATTCCCACGAAATTCAATGTTTTTTTTTAATGACAACCATCCTCATCGTCATATGCTACGTGCATGCAGCCTTTTTTGTCTTTGGTGGTGGCAGGTTTCGTATTCACAATGCCCATTTTGTCCATACTTTTCCATGATGTCACTCATCCAAATCCAAAAAACTGGGTTTGTGGGCTTGGAGACAAAACTCAAATTTCTGTCTGAAGAAAACAAAATCAAATTTATTCACAGGCTTTGTCCTTCAATACGTTATATACCAGTTGTCGTCAGTTCCTGTTCAGCAGTCCTCCATTAAGGGTTTTGATTCCAACTTTTGGATCTCGGAAAGGTCTCTTTTATCACTCCGAAATCCTTGTTTAAAAAATTAAAATAAAAAAGGGTTGATGTGTACAGCCACTAGATACAACACCCATTTTATGCTGCCACTCTTGGTTTCCTGATCATTTGGATTCTTTCTACTTGACACCAAATGAACGCCATGTCTTCAAATTTGCCTTCAAATGAGATTGGTCAGCCTGGTAATAATAAGTTCCCATCATTTTATGCAAGGCCCTTGATTAAAGGTGAAGATTATGAAACTGAAGATGAAGATGAAGCGGACAGTGAAGAAGGCGACTTTGATGACGATCTTGATAATGATTCTAGTATGACATCAGAAGACCCAGATTTCCCTTCTTTCGAGCACATACGAGAATTCTTAACAAATTATGATGGGTATGTTCAATCCATTCTGTTCTTTCGTTTCTTCAACTGATTATTATATCTTCTAGGGCGCTGACTTGTGGTCATGAGGACCCTGCACTTCTTCTGGAGTCTTCTTACACCGCTCTGAGACTCCTTCACTCACTGCCCAAACAGGCTGATCGTGAGAGCCGAGTACTAGCAGTGGGCCCATTTACTCCTGAATGGACTAAAACGTCGCTTTCGGCTTTGAAAGGCAGATTTAGACTACTTCGAAAAACTCTGCCAACTGCTCGAAAATGGCGGAGTCGGGTAGGAGATCCTTTTCTACGAGATCAAAAAGTAAATCTTGACAGAATTAATCGAGAGGCACTTACAAACTATCCATTGGATTCTGAAACCGTCAAAAACCTTCTCAAGCCAGACAATCCGCAGTCTGATATTTCAAACACCCCCAATACACCCATTGGAAGACATCCAACGGTACACTTTGGCCCTGGTAGTGATGTATTGTCTCGGAAAAGTAAAAGTAAACATTCCCGTCACCTTTCCCATCACTCGCATGCTGAATTACGGTCCATATCCAGTTATCATACTCTCAATCCTATATTTGAAGAACAAAATGAAGACCCTAATTCAACGCCTCAAGTTCGGTCTGTCTTTAAGCGGGCTAACTCACTAGGACCCAACTTTAAAGCATTACGACATAAACTTGAAAGTGAAGGTCCTCTCACAGATGTATCACCTATTGCTCCGTCATTACTTAGCCCTGAACATGCAGCCTCAGCTTCAGTCTCTTTAGGGATGTCATCTGTTCTTTCATCTTCCTCTGTTTCACCCTCCTTTGTAACTGCCCTGGCCCCTCCAACCGATGTGTTTTCTTTTCAGTCTTCTGTTATTGACAATGAACCTCGCAATGAATACTCTCCGAGTCTTTCTATGGAGTCTTTAGATCGTGAAACGCCTGATCCCATACTTCAATCAGACATTCGGCCAAGACCTGCTCCAAAATCAATATTTAGTCGGCAGTCTATGCAACAAACAATTGATGAAAATAGAGCAAAAGTTCAACAAACCTTTGATAAATCCTTTAAAGGTAAGCATATTCGAAGGCATCGAGTGGCCGACGAAGGGTTGTCCAAGTTACTATCACTCAAGCAAAAAGGAGAGATTATAGCTGCTGAAAAATTATTGGTTATGGTTAAAGGAACCAAGTTACAATTCATTAGTCCGCAATTTAATGAAGTAGAGACTATTGACACTAGAGTCATTGAACGATGGAAGGAATATGTGGTAGTAGCTCGAAACACTGGCAATGAAAGTGCTCCTATACTTTTACAGTTTCACAAGGTGCGGAAAGTTGATAAAATTCAATCTGACATGGAACGACCCGTTTCAGATATTGATACAGTGTTGACTCCAGAAACATTTGTCAAGTTCTACTCTACATTAGATAAAACTATTGTGTTTTGGCGTTCTACCCCCAAAGGTTCATTGCTATACATTCTTCGAGCACGATCGCATGAATCCTCCCTTCGCTGGCTTTCCCTCTTTCTTCGTACCCTCGGTGTTCAGAAGAATCCGCTTTTACATTTGGGTATTCCAAACTTGAACTTGGCAATGCAACTGCGATTACCTTTAGACATGATTCAGGAGGAGCAAGAAAGGATGGCTGCTTCACGTAAAAATGGGCCATTATCCATTGCCTATCAGAACATGAACTCCAATATTTCTCGAGCGAGTCCTCTGCTCCAATATTTATTTGCAATCACAGCCAAATTGCTGAATCAGGCTGGTTACACAAAGACTGATATTTTAAACGCATTGGGTATCAACAAACTTGGTCTTTCTTGGAGACGTTATGATCGCTTGGAGTGGATGGATCAAGGCAATGAAGAATCAATTTATTATCATTGGGTGCTTAGCAATTCCCACGAACTAGAAATGAGAATTAAAAAGCCCTACAACTCCTTTGTAACTTTTGAAGACGGCGTTGAGATGGAAGAGCCGATACCCATCGAAGGTTACTTGTTGCGTCTCACAACATGGACTGGCCGAGTCACTAGATATAGAGGTCATCTCAACAGACACTTTTATGAAACACTCTATTTTCACACTCATGACAATCTACTATTTTACTCGAAAACGAAAAATTCAATGGCTCCTCACCCATCCGCACGCATTGCGCATCACCTCATCTCAAGGGGCAATGGAACTTTTTCAGTTCCAAAGGAATTTTCCAATGAGTTGATTGACCTATACAAAGGTGCGCCGCTAGTATATGAGGTAATGCCATTCAAAACAAACGATGATGGCGATATAGAATGGTTGCGTGGTAATACTGATAAAGAAGATGTAGAGCGCCATGACGCTGCTGCCCTTTTTGAAATTCAAAGACGTGTTTCCATGCTAGAAAATGCAGACGGGTTTATTGATTTATGTGCAATAGAAATTGTTCGACCGGTTAATGGAAATTTAGAAGAGTCTCAATCGCCATTGTTTGATCATAACATGCCAGATTTTGACGTGGAAAAAGCTTTTGAAATTGTTATGAAAACTGGTACAGTTATCCGATTACAGGCCTATAATATTCATACACGAGACATTTGGATTGAAAGATTGGCTGAACTGTCACGATACTGGAAACGGCGCCTATATGAGGATGTTGCCCGAATAAACGAGGTCCGAGTAACCAATCTCACGCGATTGCATCTGAATCCAGAAAGCGGTATTGAACCCTTTATAAGTGCAAGCAGTTTTAAATGGGAATCCACTCTTGACAGTATGGCAGATGCTTATCTATTTCCAGCAGTAGGAAATTCATGGTCCCGCAGTATTAGTATACGAGGAACACTTTACCAGAAACCCAAAAAACATGCATCTTTCCGGCAGTACCAAGTTGTCCTCTGTCATGGTAAACTCATATTATACACCATGTTTGGAAGGACATCGCTTGGAAAGGTCAAGTCCCGAGTGGACAATCGCAAGTTCCAAACCATTGATTTAACGGATTCTTCATGTTATGTATATTCGGGCCCAATTACAGAGGGAGATCTATTACAAGGTCGTGATAAATCATTTGACTCGCAAAATCCTGGTTCTTATTACGTACCGCGAGTTTATTCAGACGGCTGGAAGTCAACTGAAGCAGAAGGTCAGCGATGTTTTGTATTATGGTTTGGTAAAAAGAAACCGTTGACAGATACAAACCAAGAATCACTCCGAGTTAAGTTTGTAAATCGACTGGGAACACTTGGTATTTCAATGGTATTTTTGGCCCGATCAAGGCAGGAGAGAGATCTCTGGGTGCTGGCATTGAATAATGAAATTGAACGAGTTGCTGAAGAAGCGACCCAGGATATTGTCATTACCTGAGGGGGTTTTTTTTTTGTCAAGTGTATTATTTAGTTATAACATTGTTTCTTTGTACATTGTTTTTTTTGTTTTTTATTATTATTTTATAATGTTTAATTTTGATTTATTTATTTTTTTGATTATATATTAGAGTAAAATAGTCAGATCTAAGTAAAACTGAATTGGCTATCACGATTTTGAAAATATGAAAGATCTTCAATTAAACTTGACAATATATAGTATAGTAATCAATAATTGATACAATCAATCAATATAATATCTGGATACACTCTGAGGTAAGAGTAATTAAAATATGTATATTCATGATAATAATAACAATAAATAAACAAAAGGTAGAAAAGTAAGTCATCAACAATACAAAGTAGAGGCAAACACCACTTCATGAGTTGGAGTCACCTAGAGTAAACTAAATGAGCCATATATATTGTATAACTAAAACCAAGAAATTCTTTTTTTTTTCCTTTTTTTATTTTCTCTTTTGATATATTAATTAATTGGTTTAAATAATTTTTATTATTATTATTAGTCTTGGTTCAATGGTGCTGTTATAAGTATTTCGATTCTTTTATACATTGATATTGTGAATGAAATATAGTCAGCCTTCTATTTGTTTTAGCCATATCTTGTTAATGTTTAAATTAATTCATTACTAACATAAATACATAATCATGAAAAATGCTACCTTTAATAGGCATATAAAAGAAAGAAGGAAAAAAAAAGTCTACTGTGAAACACGTTCTACTAGTCGAAAGATACTAATAGTGAACGTTATAACCCAAGATACAAGAGAAAGAAAAATAAAAGATGCAAGGCCACGCTGTCGAGTACATATAGAATGGTTGTAAGGAATGTACAGAGAGCTCTGAGAAATGAAATCAAAGTCATCGCGATCTGCTTGGCAAAGCCAAAGAGAATCGTAAAGTGTGTTGAATGCCAATGATAAATTAGCTGAGGAAAAGATAATGAATAACAAATCAAGCATAATGAGTCGGATTTTGGCTTTGGCATCTCGAAGGCCTAAAGGCTTTCCAGCGTACTCATCATAAGTGATGTACACAAGATACACCAAGGCTGTTGTTTGACAACAAAGCGCCATGATTGTAGATGCCTGTTGGGTGACAGCAGGACGAGCGGTGTGTGATTTGATAAACACAGAACAAGCCAAGGACAAAGCAATCACAGATAAAATAAAATTAATGGCACGGAGGGTTACTGGGACATATGGGCCATTTAGCAGTATTGACATGAGCTTGGGCTTCCACTGTTCCCGAGATTGCTCAGATACAAAATAGCGAGCTCTAGAAAAGGACAAATTGCCTTCTTTGCTTGCGCCGTCAGATATAGGTGGTGGTTTTTTAGGTTCTCTTTTGTTTTTGCGCCCAAAGCAAAACAGTACAGACAGCCAGCCAGTTGTCATACTGGAAGCAGATCCTCTTGAATCGTTGTCCCACCCATGACCAGCCCATTCGCCACTCAAGTCAGTCTGGGCGTTTAATGCCTCTATATCAACTCGGGTCTCAGCTGGTAGCGCTTCTATATTTATGGTGGAGTTTACAAAGGATGTCCATCGATTAGCGCCGGAAGCGATGCGTTGTTGGGGAGGATATGTAGGAAGTTGATATGACGGTAGACGAGTGCGGATGTCGCTTGTAGGCGTTTGAATCATTGCTTGGGGCTGAAGTGCGTTTAGTGATGAATTAGGATTGATATTATTGTCATTTGTAGGAGAGGCATGTGAATTGAAAGAAACCGATTTGCCTTTGACTCGTTGAGTAACCCCATTGGCTATGTTGTTATTGATATCAACATTTGTAACTGTACCAGAAGTAATGTCAGATTTTTTGAGAGGCGAACTTTCATTATTATTGGTTAAAGAGGTATTGGAATTGTCGTTGTCGTTGCTAGAAGAGTTTGGTTGGATGGTTTGAGATGTCGGAAGCTTAGAAGAAGCAGAGTTGGAGGCAGCAGACCATTTTTTCGCAATGCCTGCTTGATCTGCAATCCAGACCGGGACTGGGCGAACAACATGAGGATATGATAAGTCAGATACATGAGAGGAAGAACGGTGCTGTCGCACTGAATGTTTTCCACTGGATTCGGGAAAAGATGCGTTTGACACAGCCCGGCTAGACCTGGTCGTAGACGTAGCAGATGAGTTAGTAGAAAGCAGAGGAGCTCCATTTTTGGATGCTTCGGTATTTTCAGGTGAAAATGATAAAACGGGACCACCAGAGCGTACGCTCATATTTAAGGATTTTGAAGGCATTTAGAGGCTGAGTGGAAGTATAGGGTAGAAGTCCAAAGGATTAATTTTTTAGGCTACTTAACCTCTAAGTAGAGCCAAAAGGCCGTTAGTGGTGGATTATGGTAGTACGATTCGGTATAAATGCTTCCAATGGCAAAGCCATTTAAAAGTTGAAGGCAGGAAGTGGTAGAGGCTGTCTTAATCGTTATCGTTTGGGCTGGAGGATTTTGTTGGTGAAAACCAGTGAGGAATAGAAATAGAAAGTTTGGGAAAATTAAACAAAAGTGTAAATATGGAAATAAAGTCTTTATGAGAGTCTTAAAATGTAGGCAGGTAGGTAGTTGTCAAGTTGTTCGTGTTCTGATATCCATTGAGAGAGAGGGAAAGAGATTTGGTGATGTAAAGTTGCTGTTCAGTAATTTTGATAATTTTCGCGGTGAGTGAAATATGAAAATGAAGGTGAAGGTGAATTTTGTTTATTTTATTTTTGGGATTATTTTCTTACAATTTTATTGTGATTTTCAGTTTTTTATTATGATTTTTATGATTTTTATGATTTTTTTTTTTTGGAAAATTGAAATTTGTTAATTACGTCACGTGCCTTCCTGAGTTGTTGCCTGTGGATGCAACGCAATTGCTGAACTCAGAATTTTCCTATGCGAAATTGAAAAAAATAAAAAAAATAAAAAAATAAAAATAAATAAAAAATAAAAAAAATTAAATTTATCAAATTTATTCAACCATTAAATTATACAAAATATTCATTCAACATTTATTAAAATAAAATAAATCATATTCTTGTTTTTCTTCTTCTCCTTCTCTTTCTCTTTAAATCCTTTCCTATATAAATACATCGCACGCTCCCTCTCCTTCTCTCATTCTTCCTAACCTATATCCCCTCCCTCTTTTGCCGACTATGAGATTCGTTGTAGTGCCGCTGTCGACGAAATCAGCCTTCATCTTTTGTCAGCAAACTGTCTTGCCCCCGACTTTACTCGCTGCTAAGGCTGCTGCTCATCACGAAGTACCAACTGCAATTCCTGCCCGAAGCTCTCCAAGATTAGATGACCGCTTCGTATTACGAGCCAAAAAGTTCTGGAACAGCTGGGAACAATCACCATCCAAATGGAAACAAACTATTGTCAGCTGGGCAAACAAAGCTCTAGAACGAATCCCTTACGATGAATATTCGCTCAAATCTATTCCTTCAAAGTCATCAGTGCTACGCAAAGTTCAAAAAGAGGAAGAAGAGTACTCTCACGTCTCGGTAGCTGAATTGGAGAAAATTAAGCATGATGTTGCGGCTATTCAATCTATCGAAGTCCAGTACCCAAGCGATGTTTTAACTAAGGATCAGTCCTTGGAAATCATGTCGAAACTGGCTTCAAATGGAGTCAATATGCATTTGAAATACTTTTGGATATCTCTCGGTCTTTCTCCATTCACTCTGCCTGTTGCCTTGCTTCCGGTTCTTCCCAATCTCCCTGGATTCTACTTACTCTACAGAGCCTGGTCGAACTGGAAGGCATGGGAGGGTGCAAAGCACTTATCTTACCTGATTAAAGAAGATCATTTGACGTTTGTTGCCAATCAGGCACTCAACAAAGCCTACGTTGGATCTCCAAGGTTTCTTTCCACCATTCCGGATAAATCCAATTTGGAATCAGCGCCGGCCAATGAGGAAGTCGTGATTCTTGATTCACAACGCATAAAGGAAGTTGCAACTAGCGTGGAAGCTACAAGTGAGCTATCCGCAGAGCTTGCTCGAGCAGTTCACCAAGTAGAAAAGAAGATTGCGAGTGAGCAAAAGAAAGACAGCACCAGTTAGAGAAGAAAGAAAGAAAGAAAAAATTTGTCATTTTATTTATTATAAACCAATCTCTGTACATGTATATATATATTCCTTCAACAAACAAATAATAATACCACTAACTACACCAAAAGAATGGCAGACGAATTCATTTCATTTATCTCAGGCCATGGGAAGGATATCAGGGATTGGACCCAACGGAGTAATTCCTAATGGATTAATAGAAGGATGGCTTTTTGTGTAGTGGCTTTTAATATGCGTAAAGTCCGTTGTCTCCTTGAACCCAGGTACATTCCAGTACAGATTAAGAAGCCACTTGTTAATGGCTGGAAAGTCGTACCGGATCATCCCAAGATTACATTTGAAATGCTGCACATAAACAGGGTCGAACCTTATGATCGTGGTAAAAAGGCGGATATCTGCTTCAGTTAACCTCTCACCCAACAAATAAGGGCCATTACCATCCTGAGCCGATTTCTTGAGAAGCTCTTCAACGCGGTTCAATGACTTGAACAAAACTGTCACATTTTCATCGTATGCGGCCTGGGTCTCAGCAAATCCTGCCTTGTAAACGCCATTGTTAATGTCGGAATAAACCCAATCGTTAAGAGCGTCGATCTCAGCAGCCAGATCAGCCGGATAAAACGTCAGACCTTTGAATTTTGGGTCTTCAATAAATTCATCAAACTCCGTATAAAACATGCGAATTATCTCGGATGATTCGTTATTCACGATAGTTTGCGTCTTTTTGTCCCATAGAACTGGAACTGAAAACCGTCCTTCATAGTCTGGCACAGCTCGGAAGTATATTTCACGAAGCGTCGTGGCTCCATAGAGCTCATCTGGAGTGGTACCAGGAACCAAATCTGGAGTGGTAAACTGCCAGCCAATGCTGCCCATGTACCAATCAACTACGTTCACACTAATGAGATTAGTGAGGCCTTTTAGATGGCGGGTAAGTAAAGTCCTGTGAGCCCAGGGACATGCAAGCGATACGTAAAGATGGTACCTGTCTGCCTCAGGAGGAAATTTGGCACCGGAAGCTGTAGATATTGAATCACGAAAGGATGACTGAGACGAATTTATTAGCTAAGTCGAGGGAAATCTTAAAATAAATGAATTAAGAAGTATCGAGGAATTGAACTTACAGCTGCCCTTTTGAATTGACCATCTTGGGTCATTGAAATCAGTTTCTGGAGATTTGGTAAGTATAATTGATATAATAATACCAAAGAAGAAGAGAATTCATGGTAATATGTTTTTCATTATTTACCTTACAACTAGCGGAGGACATGAAAGGCCGGAACGTCTGTAAGAAAAAAAACACAAAGAAAGTCAATTGGTTAGCAAATTGTCAGGGCTTCATAATTACGAGTAGAATATTAGCCACGCTCGCTTACAGTAGTAACGACATTGGAATTTAGTTGAGAGAAGTAGGTCTGACGAGATAAGGACTGTAAACCGAAACTCACGGGTTTCATATTTCGAGGAATTGATTTCATTTTTTGCCACTGAATAGAATTGCTTGTTTTCGCATATATAATTATCAAGGAAAGTTGATATGCTAATGGTTGTCGACTTGTTGCTTGGAGTAAGCAGCACTATGATGTATGGGCCAGTGAAAGTGGCTTGAAGGTTGGGTTTTTACTATTAGGTCTAGGTTTTGCGCCACTCCGCCTTATTAGGGTTTTGTAATCATTAATCATTACTTTTGGTTTCAAAATAACAGACACCCAACAAAACCGGAGTTTGGACCAAACTAAAACAAAAAAAAAAAGGAGTTTTGTAGACACTCGTCGCCTCCCGAATGGCTTCTTCAGTGAAGACTAAATCGGACTTTGCCAGCAGTTCAATTAAGTTCTACAACTATCATGAGTACGTCCTTCACACTGCAGAAGATCAAGTTGAAGAGCTTGGTTATTCACTGCCACCACCAAGTGCCGATGCTCAGCAGCCAACAGTGCTGTTGACTCACTTCCAGAATCCATATACTACTTCCACCTCACCTTCATCTAGGAAAACCAGAATTATAAGAATCCCACGGGAATTCCATACACATGGCGACCTTATTCCACAGTTTTCAACTTATTTTCCAGGTGAAGAGCCTGGTGCCCTTGCTCCTCCAGAAATAGCTAAAGGAAAGCCCACCGACAACGGCGAAGACGGCGGAGGCGAAGTAGAGAGCAGTCAAATTCAAAATGCGACCAATAGCAATATTATAAATGGATTTTCGTCTATATCACCCTTAAAACTCTACATTTCAGCTCAAGAACTTGCGGGCATTGTTCAGACTATCAACAAATACCTTCAAGATGCATTATCTCCCTATACATTCCGAAACATGGCAGATTTTCTACTAAATATGACTTTCTGCTGGTTACTGGAGGTATTCAGAGAACCATATTCGAAAAAACGGTTAAAAGAGCTTGAAGAATATATTCAGGAAGTCAACAAGGATCTGGAGTTTAGAGGTAAACAAGTTCGATTTATATCCCCTCTTCGTTCAGGGTATCTCTCTGTATGTATATTATCATTACACTATTTTATAAGCAATTTTTTTAGGGGGAGCTCTAAACTAACATTTTCTAGCTTGATGTTGAAATTCCTATTCCTCCACCTTTAAGCGAGTACTGTATTTATTAATTTGCATAACTGTCATTAGAATCAAGAAACAAACATGAGTAATAAAAAATAAACATGAAGGTATTTGTAGGTGTGTTTTTTCTTTTTTTTTCCTTTTTTTTTCCTTTTTTTTTTAAATAAAATAGTAAACCATTCGTCGAAGTTGGTAAAAGACAGCAAAGACTAGCAATGCTATCAAGACGATTTGTGCCCCCTTGAAGACCTTGTATCCAATCTTCTGGGCCATGATGTGGTTGTTGTGCTTTGCAATTTCAGAAACACACAAAATATTGCGACGGAAAATCTCTAAAGATTCATCAATGATTTCGCGTTTTTCTTGCTCAGAGAGATCGTTGCGAGTTGACAGCTCGAAACGAGACTTGAACTGTAAACGCAGGGCATCTTCGTCATCGACTTCGAATCGGAACAAATTTGTGCCCTTTAGTGCCACTTCTTCGGTGGTTAACCCTTCAACTTGGGGAAATAGGCCTGCTGCTCGCATAATATTGGAACGTAAGATTCTGCCACCTGCAAACAGAGCCAGGTACATGGTATGACCGTAGGCAAGAGCCAGATGAGGTTTCTCCGCAATAGCTTTACGAATATATTGAACAAACTCAATCTGTTCCTTTAAAACGGGCTCTTCAAATTTGGAAGGATCTTCATGGTAGTAGAAATTTAAATCTGATCGTAAAGGTTCGGTACGTGCCAAAGCAGGAGTCCAGACCTCACGAAGAATATCGGCGATTCTACCTTCTTTAGCCATCTCTTCTTGCCATGACTCTTCAAAAGTCTTGAATACGTGGTAGAATGACTGAATGCCCTGGCGATAGATACGAGGATCTCTAAGGGCAAACACCATCTTTACGCTGATCAAGTTATTAATTTCATTGTGAATGCCATGGGTTGCTTTGTTGATTCGGTTGGCGAGAGCGCCAACATCGTTGGGGGCAGGAATGATCTCCTGTTGTGCCATTTTGGCGTTTACTGTAGGCGCCATTTGTGGAGATGGAGGGTGCTTTGAGCGAGAGTATGTGTGTTTGTGGGCGGATAAGACAAGGAAATCTAAATGTAGAGAGAACCTAGGATGAAGGAAGGGAAAATAAATAAGAAGAGAAGGGGAAAAAAAAAAAAAAAAAAAAAAAGGGAAACCTGAAACCTCTAGGGAAGATATAAGAGTATTTATACTTAACAATAAAATGGTTCCGGGTTCTGGTGGAGGGATGAGAAGGAGGAGAAACGGAAGGAAACAACAAAAAAATAAATAAAAACTAAAATATTATCAAAAAAAAAAGAATTTTTACAGACGCCCAGAGGGATAATCAGTAGGCCTAGCCAGGGTAACAGTCTGTTTTGGGATTTATCTGATCCATGTTTTTAATATAGCCTTCCTTTTGCGAGCTTCACGTGAATGATTGGCTGTTTCGTTTCTGCTTAGTTCTCACTAAACTATTTGTCTGTTTCTTGGTTTCTTGGCTTTGAATGGTTTTTACTCTAAAATCTTTTGCCGAAATAATTAATTCTGGACTTTTTGTTTGCATGTTTTTTTTTGGTCATTAATTGGCATGCAACTATTGTGTACCGTTTCAACTAAAATTGGTCTCGTCGTCGGGGAATCTTGAAAAATATTCCTTTGGTTTCGCTGAGTTTCATTTCGTTTCGCGTTATAATTTAGGCTTGGTTTCTTTTAAAGCCTAAGCCTGGACTTAAAAATCAGTCACTGTTGCTCAGTTTGTCTCCTTATTTCCATATTTTTATATTTTTGCGTTCTTTAGGTGGTGGTGGCGTAATATATTAATATAAAACGTCTGTTTTAGGAAACTTGGACAGATCTGATTATAGTGTTTTATTGGCCAATGTGTGACCATCCGTCCAAAATAGGAAACTCAATATAGATTCTTTTGATCACCGTGGTCTGACGAACTATGCGACTGGCGAAACGGTTGACCTGGATCAAATAAGTAAAGCGGATGTGAATATATAAATGAATATAATGATGAAAAAATACTTTTTATTTTACTTGGCGTTGGCGTTCTATTTCTTCGTCATAGTTTTGTACGTTTGGTCTTATGGGATAGGAATAACCACTGCATGTTAATGTCTTAAGATTTAAGATTTGTAGCTTATAACCTAAGACATGATACTTAGGACTTGTACCAAACTAAAATTCAGGGTAACAGGGTAAGGGATTATGATATCATTATTTTATTTTATTCTTTTTATTTTACATTTTATTTTCCTGCTGTCTACCATAGGACCAACCATCTTCTATCAATCATCATCTTCATTTTCTTCACTACTAAAACCTGACGTACTTCTTATTCATTCTAAATAATTTATACGCTTATTTATGCATTGGATGTATCGTGGTATATTTCTGTGTATTTATATCTGTGTATATTAAAAGGGACGATATTTTATTTTCTGCCTATACTGGTGCTCACTATTTTATCCCTTCAACATTTTTTGCCAAACTTCGCCCAGCTGATATTAATTTTTTACACCAAAATACAATCATGAATACATATCAGGACACTTCTTTAAGGATACAAGACAGTCCGCTACCATTTGCTAAATCTCAAGTGGATCATGGTTATAGTAATGATCAGGTTGACACACGATCTACACCGATAGACAAAAGCCAAACAATCAACCTTCGTCTGACAGCTGATGATTTGCATCCTGCCCCAGAGAACTTTAGCATGGTTGTGAGCGGCGTCTATCGCAGTTCATTTCCTAGACCCGAAAACTTTGCATTTCTAGAACGATTAAATCTCAAAAGCATATTGTAAGTGATTTTTAGGGTGGATGTTGGTTTAAACACAGTCAATTAACAAGATAATTTCTTTAGAGTCCTGATACCTGAACCGTATCCGGAAGAAAATAATCATTTTTCAGAGCTGAATGGTATCAAAGTGTTCCAAGTCGGCATGTCCGGCAATAAAGAGCCGTTTGTTCATGGTTAGTCTAATTTTTACCTCAGTTGTCCTATCTTCTTGCTAACTTACCTAAAACTAGTATCACATGAAACTATCACAAAGGCCCTTGAAGTTGCTTTAAACCCTGAAAACCACCCTCTTCTTGTCCACTGTAATCGTGGAAAGCATCGCACAGGCTGTCTGGTAGGTTGTATTAGGCGGCTCCAGAATTGGTCCCTCACAATGATTTTTGATGAATATCGACGGTTTTCCTTTCCAAAAGCTCGGCCTCTTGACCAGCAGTTAATTGAACTTTATGATGATACAGAGCTATATGGAAAAGCCATTCAAAAAAAGTGGCTCCCTCTTGAGTGGTGATATTATATTCGAATACATGATGATAATAATAATCAAGGATCTAGTATTATAATTATCCATTTATTAATACTATACTATTTATTTTTCTCTTTATTTAGGTCTTTTCCTTTTCGTTTTTTATGCTGCTATATACATGTTAAGTCGTAGTAGTCTCTTCGGTGTTAGAATTATTATGTGCTTGCTGTTGTTGAAGACTATCGTATAATTTGATCTTTTCCTTCTGGCGTTGCTTCTTTCTCTTGAAACACTTGTTCGCCAAATGCCCAGGCTTATTGCAGTAATTGCAAAGGATTGTTAGGGAATTATTGGCCATATCGGAAGTAGGTGAACCAGATGTAGGAGAAGTAGAGGTTGAAGAAGAATATAAAGGGAGGACAGTAGCAGAAGAAGGATTGGAATGCTCAGTACTTGCCGCATTCGTTGTTATATATGGCAATGTCGAACTATTTGTAGTGGTTGCCTTATTTATGGATTTCATCAATTCATCCAGATGAATTAAAATAAAATCGCACAACTCATCCACATTATTAAAAATGCAATCGTCATTATCGTCACTGTTGGTTTTGTTAATATTATTAGGTTTATTCGTATTTGGATTGTTATTACTGATCCTGATAATCTTATCAAGAATCATCTGTCGCGATTCTGGTAAAACTTGAAAGATCAAATATAACCGGTCACCTAAAGGTGCAGGATCCAATTGAGCTTCGAGTTTTCGAAATTTCGTGACAAGCGTCATGACTGAATTCTCATCAATATTAGGACCCGCCCCTAGATTTGTGCCGCTGCGTAATAATGAGACCTGTTCATGAATATAAATACTTCGTAAGATAGGATTGTCTAGTTTGGATAGCTCTCGGTTCAGAATTTTCCAAGGCAATGGACGTCTATGTCGGTTGTTTCCTGACGCATTAGAAGTAGACGTGGATGAAATTGAACTAGGATGGGTATGTTTATTGTTGTTATATTCCCGTTGGACTTCTCTATATCGTTCAAGGGCTTTCCCCTTGAGCAGTTGGTGCGGCATATAGTACTCGATTTGATTGATTTTAATGTTGAACGTTTTGCAGAATGATTCGACTTGTTGTGTCCACCACTTGAAACATTCTCCAACTGATCCAGTATAAACTGGAAGGGCATCCAAAAGTGCACGAAGGTCTTCAGGCATCAATGTAGAGCCTGTGCCGTGATCCATTGGACGTTGTTTTCGCTCCACATCAAGTGATTTCAACTGGATCAGTGGTTTAGTCGATCTCTCTGAGGTAGTACTTGTAGTACTTGATGATTTGACAAGAGATGAGGACGATGACCCTATTGATTGTTTCAGGGGAACATTAGGAGTAGCAGAAGCAGCAGCAGCGGTCCTAGACTGTTTATCCTTTTCTGCCACTGATATAGCAAGGCTATTGATTTGCGCGTATAACAAGTCAATTTGAGATTTAGGAATCGTCACTGTTTCTTCTAATTCATGATGTATCTTTTCAGGACTCTCTGTTTTCTCTTCTTCATTGACTGTCTCTTTAGCCTCCTGATCTTCTGGCATTGTATTTATTTCTTATTGCAAAGAGAGGTGAAGTCTAAGTAATTTGTTGATATAAAATGTGTGTAGTGGGGTGAAAAAAAAAAAAAAAAAAAAAAAA
>JAJLWW010000010.1:0-102724 GCA_030570935.1 Geotrichum klebahnii | reverse complement strand
AGCTTAATTAGGGCTACTTGAAATATAGAAGAGTTGGTGATGCCCTTAATATGTCAGATAATATCCAGGGGGCTGGCACCAGGTAATATATGAGAGTTTACGAGCAAGTGTACGGATAACTTACTTTCAATTAAGAACCAAATATATTTCTGTGTCCTTTGCATGCTAGAGATGTACAAACATAAATTGTGAGAATACTCATTTGTGTCATTGTTTGGAGTTCTTTGCCATGAAGCAGGTTTGGTACCTGAGAAAAAATATGGAATAGTCAATTTGTTCCGTATCCCGACTTTACATATTTCCAACCACCTTCATCAGGGTCAAAGAATTTCAAAATTTGTCACTTTTCTTCATGTTATTGCCATGGATGAATGAATATTACCCTTGAACTATTCTAAATCTCTTTCTAATTATAGCAGACATGATGTTGAGTTTATAGTGGATATAGTATAAGGCAGTACAAGACAGTTCTATGTATTTATTTAAATCTTTTCGAAACGTTCTGAGGCTTTTACCAGTCATTTGACATAAATCTCTCTCATTATTTGAAGAGTATTGAAATCCTTTAAATCATTCATTCTAAAGTAAATAAATTTCACTTCTTCTTCATTTGGTATATGTACGAATTGATGTTAATCTCGGTGTTTAAATCGATCAGTCTTGACAAATGTGGTCTACAAGTATCAATTAGGAATATGAAATATGTCGCCTGTATCTGAATTTGAGGTTTTATGGTGGTTGGTTGGCTGGAAAAGGATTTAAAATGATGGAAAAGGACCGAAAATTGAAATATTTTTATTTTTATTTTCTCAAATTTTGTATTTTATTTTTATTTTTATTTTTATTTTTTTTTCGTGTAAATTTCTTGCCGACATACGGGATTAAATCAGGGTAAGCGGCACGGGATATATTTATTATTGCTTAACTCTTAACTCCGACCATTTGGCTTAGCATTTGCTCCTATTTATGTTCACTAGAAATCTTAGTTATTACTATTATTGTTTCATATATCCTTATTCTGCTAATTTATATGCTTTGAAGTTTCATATATGACAAATTCATTATCATTATACTTATTAATATTATTATTATTATACTTTTTATTTTATTTTTATTTCTATTTTTCTGACTAAAACAAACTCTCCACTACATGAGCTTTGTTGTTGCGACTGTTTTTTCCTCAATTTTTCCTTCTTTCTCTTCTTCTTCCTTTTCCTTTTACTTTTGCTTCCTTCATCTTCTTCCTCCTCCTCCCTCACCTTTCTAGCTGGGTGTACTGACTGGCCAATTCCTTTGATCACGGTTCTATTTCTTCGTCTCATGAATATTTAAGCCTATCCAATCCACGAGTTTCCCAGTTCCTCTGTTATTCTAAGGAAATTACCTCACATTTACCTTACAACAGCAAACTACTCATCTCTCAACTACTACTTCGAACCCCGTAAAAACATTCTCATTACTTTCAAATCTATCCTGTGAACTCTCAGTAATGTTCTTTTCCTAGGTAAGCTTCTAAATGTTTTTTTGTTCTTATTTTATTCTAATCTTCTTCAATTTAGATCTAGCGTCAAAAAATACAACCAACTCAGATCCTTATCACCATTTAATTTTTAATTCAGACTGCATCCTTTTTTTTTTCAAGTTGTTAAATGAGAATTTAGTCTTGGCCTAGTTTCTTAATTTCAACATGTCTGGAAACAATTCACGGGAGTTACCCACTTCCGGTCAACAAGCCCCCCCAAACATTAACCCCGTTACTTCTAACTACTCCGAACCTCCCGAAAGCTTGGCTCAATTAAGCACAAACGATAGTAACTATGGTCTTTCCCACGTCACCAACGATGATGATGATGATAGACAATTCCAAGCCACTCACCAAGGTAATACTGCGGACTTACTAAGAAAGGATTCTGTCCTGGAAAACCCCTATTCTCCAACAAGTGAAAAGCCTGAGTATCGTCCCAGTTTTGATGGGTATCCTCGTGAAATGCCAAACACAATACCTATCCAAAAGATTGAATCTCGTAAACTCAGAATTAGTTCTCTCACTCCTCGTCGAAAGATGTCCCAAAAAATTAAAAATACCGGCCAGACCATTCGCCGACTAAGCAGGCGTGTTCCCGTCGTACAGAGCTTTGTCCACAAACCTGAAGAAGATGTTGCTCAAATTGACAAGGAACGTACCATTTATTTCAATCAACCACTTCCAGAGTCTGAAATTGACCCTGAAACTGGACACATGAGAGCGGAATATCCAAGAAATAAGATTCGAACTACAAAGTACACCCCCATCAACTTCATCCCGAAAAACTTGTACTATCAGTTTCACAATATTGCCAATATCTACTTCTTGTTTATTGTCATTTTGGGTGCTTTTCCCATCTTTGGTGTTCTTAGTCCAGGTCTTGCCGCAGTGCCTATTATTGCAATTGTAGTAATTACTGCCATCAAAGATGCTATTGAAGATTATCGACGAACTGTCCTAGATTTGGAAATCAATAACTCAATAACCCATATTCTTCACAACTTGTCGAACCCTAATTCTGAGGATGAATACGTCGATCTTTGGCGTCGTATTAAGAAGGCCTCTACAAAAATCTCTGTCAAGATGCTCCGCGCTCTCAAAAAATTCTTTATAATGACTTTTATGAAAAAGTCGTCTGCGGCTGCTAAATATAGACGTGAAGCAAGAAAACAAACACTAGAGCTTGAGCCTATGGCCACTATAGCAACAGTTCTTAGTCAAGACACAGCCTCTCACTATGACGGTAATTCCAGAGTTGGTTCTCTTGATTTAGGTCGTGTGACAACGCAATCATATATGAAAGATGGCAGTGTAATTAATCGTCACATGGAGGCTCCCTTGCAAGCCAAATTTAAGCGAGGATATTGGAAAGATGTTCATGTTGGTGACATTGTTAAGATTTACAACGATGACGAAGTTCCAAGTGATATTGTAATTTTGGCTTCTTCTGATCCTGATGGTGCCTGCTATATTGAAACTAGAAATTTGGATGGTGAGACCAATTTGAAAATTCGACAATCTTTACGAGCTACTCAAGGAATCCGTCGTTCTAGGGATCTGGAGCAGTCTCGCTTCAAGATTGAATCTGAAGGTCCACATCTTGATCTCTATTCATACAATGGTGTTTTAAAGTGGGAGCAACAACAGAATCCTCATGATCCTTCATCTTCTTCCATTGAACGTGCTGAAGCTGTATCTATTAATAATCTCATGCTCAGAGGATGTTCTTTGCGTAATACAAAGTGGGTGATTGGTATTGTGGTATACACTGGCCAAGAATCTAAAATTATTTTGAATTCTGGTATAACTCCTACTAAGCGAAGTCGATTTACTCGCTTACTCAACATCCCTGTTGTCATCAACTTTTTCTTTGTGGTTATTTTAGCTCTTGTTTCGGGCATTGTCAATGGTATTTACTGGAATAAAACCAGTAGTTCTGCCTATTACTTTGATTTTGGTTCTATTGGAAGCACGCCTGCTGTCACTGGTATCATCACTTTCTGGGCTGCTGTTATCTTGATGCAGAATTTGATTCCTATTTCATTGTACATTACAATTGAAATTGTTAAAACTGTTCAAGCATTTTTCATTTTTTCTGATACTCACATGTATTACGATAAGGTGGACTATCCCTGTACTCCTAAATCCTGGTCTATTTCTGATGACTTGGGGCAGATTGAATATATTTTCTCTGACAAGACTGGTACATTGACACAAAACGTCATGGAATTCAAGAAGTGCACTATTGGCGGGTATAGCTATGGTAAGGCATTTACTGAGGCTATGATTGGTATGCTTAAGCGCGATGGTAAACATTCTGAAGAACTCGCTGCTGCAGCTGTTGCTGACATTAATGCTGATAAGAGCTTGATGATTTCTAAGTTGAGAGGAATTTATGACAATATTCAATTGTATGATGATGAATTAACATTTGTTTCATCTGAAATCATTGATCATCTTCAAGGTTCTGCTGGCCCTGAACAAGCAAATAATGTAGATCACTTTTTGTCAGTCTTGTCTTTGTGCCACTCCGTTCTTCCTGAAGTATCCAATGATGGATCTCAGAGACTTCTGTACAAGGCACAATCTCCTGACGAGTCTGCCCTTGTAGCTACTGCTAAAGACCTTGGATTTGTTCTTACTGATCGTACTAGAAATGGTGTAATCATGTCTCGATTTGGTGTTCCTCAAGAGTATGATATTCTTTGTTCTTTGGAGTTCAATTCTGCTCGTAAGAGAATGAGTGTTATTGCACGTATGCCTGACACTGGAAAGATTTTTTTGTTTTGCAAAGGTGCCGATAATGTTATTTTCTCTCGTTTGGCTCCTAATGCCCAGGTCGAGCTTCGTCAAAGCACTGCAGATCATCTTGAAGAATTTGCTAGTGAAGGTTTGAGAACTCTGTGCTTGGCTGAAAAGGAACTAAGTGAAGCAGAGTACCAAGACTGGGCTGCAAGACATGAAATCGCTTCTCAAGCTTTGCAAAACCGTGAAGAAGAAATGGAACTTCTTGCTGACGAAATAGAACGCGGTCTCTACCTTATCGGTGGAACAGCTATTGAAGATCGTTTACAAGATGGTGTTCCTCAGTCTATTGAATTGCTGGGTCAAGCTGGAATTAAAATTTGGGTACTTACTGGAGATAAGGTTGAGACTGCTATCAACATTGGATATTCTTGCAACTTACTTGATAATACCATGGAACTTTTTGTGTTACAGTTTAAAAACAAGACTCTTGCTGAAGTTGAACAAATTTTGGATGGATATTTGCAACGATTCAACTTAACTGGAAGTGACAAAGATCTGGCAGCTGCGAAGATCGACCATAGTGTTCCTTCAGCACGGTTTGGTATGGTTATTGATGGCGATGCATTAGAGCAAGTACTTGATCCTTCAATTAAGCACAAATTTGTTCTTCTTGGAAAACAGTGCAAGTCTGTATTGTGTTGCCGTGTGTCGCCCTCTCAGAAAGCTTTGGTTGTTGCTGCTGTAAAAACTACTTTGGATGTCACCACACTTTCTATTGGTGATGGTGCAAATGATGTTGCTATGATTCAGGAAGCTGATGTTGGTGTTGGTATTGCTGGTGTCGAGGGCCGTCAAGCTGTAATGAGTTCTGATTACGCTTTTGGCCAATTCCGATTTTTGTCTCGACTTCTTTTAGTGCACGGTCGCTGGGCTTATCGTCGTCTTGCTGAAATGACGGCCAATCTCTTTTTCAAGAACGTCGTTTTTACTTTGACTCTGTTTTGGTATGGTATTCACAACAATTTTGATGGATCTTATTTGTTTGATTATACCTATATTACACTCTTCAATTTGGCGTTTACGTCACTTCCTGTTATCTTTATGGGTTTCTTAGATCAGGATGTTTCTGATAGAGTCTCATTGGCTGTTCCCCAGTTGTATCAGCGTGGCATTCTTCGTAAGGAATGGGGCATGACCAAATTTTGGATCTATATCATTGATGGCTTATACCAGTCTGCTGTTTGTTACTTTTTCGCCTTTTGCCTGTTTTGGACTGGAGGTTTTGTTACTACTAATGGTCTTCAAAATAATTATCGAGAAGGCTATGGTACCTTTGTTGCTACCTCAGCAATTATTGCTTGTAACCTCTATGTGCTGATCAATGAATACATGTGGGATTGGCTGTTTATTCTTATTGTGGCTATCAGTATTTTGCTGGTTTTCTTTTGGACAGGTATCTATACTGCTTTTGTTGCATCGGCTGGATTTTACAAGGCAGCTCCTCAGGTTTATGGCTCTCTCTCTTTCTGGGCATATCTTCTGTTGGCAATGGTTGCTTGTTTGCTTCCAAGATGGACAGCCAAGTGCTACCAAAAGATGTACATGCCTAGGGATATTGACATTATTAGAGAGCAGGTTTCCCAACATAAGTTTGATCACTTGAAACTTCCATTAGATTCAGAAGCCGATGACTCCGTGCCTGTGTATATTTCAGATAAGGAAATTAGCAACAGCTCAGGTTCTGGTGCGCCTCCTGAAAGTTCGGTTGAGCACCTGCACCCTGTAGCATCACCAAACACCGGAAACGCTACTTCCAATTACCGCACTTCACTTGATAGATTTTCAAGCGAACGTATTCGCATGTCGTCTGAAGTAGAAGGTTTGACGCGTGCATCTGTGTTATTACAGACACAGAGCCGAGTTTAGTGCTTTGATGTTCTCACTCTCTTTTCAATTCTTTTTTATATAATTGCTGTATATCGTTTAGTTTTCCTTTATCATTTTTATTATTATATATATTTTGTGTTTAAACTATTATTTCGAAATAAAAAAATGAGTAGATTTGACTTTCATCCTCTCGTTTACTCTTGTCTATAACCGTTTCCATATACAACTGTAACTTGTAACTATCTTTATGATTCCGTGATTCTATAGTATCCCTACATACAGATTGCATGAAATAAAGTTGAGATTAAGAAACATCACGTGATTGGAGTTAGTTCAGATGAGGCAAGGCGGAGTCAAAACAAAAAAAAAAAAAGTTCACAGCCTAAGCCACGGCCAAATTCAAAAAGTTAAGATTCTCAAGTCAAAAGCCACACCAAAGTAAAAGGTCAATTCAATAATGAAGGAAGAGGTCATTGAGTTGAGGGAAATTTTCAGAGTTCATATATTTGGAGCATTTGGACAGAGATTAAATGAAAATCACGCAGCTGTTAGATGGAATAATTACTAATTTATTCTACTCAATATTCTATCTTCTATATATTCCAGTGGCAGACGTGGTTCTGTGTAGATATGAAAAAGGCAGGAAGCCACTCCATCACCTCCAAAACTTGATTGAAAATGGTCTTTGGCCCAGATAAACTCAGATTCAGCAACTGTATTAGTATAAACTTGGAGTTCCAATGGTGTTAATTATTTTTTATTTTTATTTATTTATTTATTTTTATTTATTTTTTTGATTTTATTTATTTTTTTGATTTTATTTATTTTTTTGATTTTATTTATTTTGGCGTTGAACAAATTAACTTTCTTCTTTCCTCTTTCTCAACTCTCAATTTATTTTTCTTTCATTCTTTCTTTCCCTTTCTCTTCCTTCTTCCTCCTTTTCCTTTCCTTTTTTATCCTCCTTTTCTTCTCCATTTATTCTAAATTAATCCACCCTTTTTTCTATCTTTTCTTATAACGAACATGGTAGTGATCACTCAAGAATTAATTAAACGCCAACGTAAGTGTCCTGCCTCTTCTTCATCTTCTTCTTCTTTCAAATGACCCAACACCAACCACAACAAAAACTCTTTCAATCCATGGATCATATCTTCACCATCTGTATTCTTGAACTAACAACCTCCTACGATAGTGCTGGGATGTTACAGTTATAGTGGCTATAACTGTAATAACCGTTGGTATGATTGGTAAGTCTCCATCTATCTCTCCCCCCTTCAACACTATTGTGTTGCATTTATAACTGTCTAACTAACCAACGCTGCCTCTCTTTTTTATTATTTTTTTTATTTTATTTTTTTTACTTTTAGGGGTCGATGGGTTTTGTTGGCTGTTATTATTGTGATTTTCATTCTGTGCATCCTTGTCATGTGGGCGTCGTCGCGGCGTAGAGCTCGCCAAGGTCGCCAGGCTCTTTATGGAACTGGCTGGATGGTGCCTCCCTCGTATCACCAGTCTCAACAACAATACGATCAACAAGCGTATGGCGGAAGTGCTCCTGCTCCTCCATACATGGCAGGAGATACTACAGGCCATCAGCAAGGATACTACGATACAAATGGTAATTGGGTTCCTACAGTACGACAAAATGATAATAATAATAGTAATTTCCATTCTGGTCCTGATTATGAGTATGCTCAAGCTGCTGAGGATCAAGCTAGAGCTCAAGGTCAACAAAATACAAATTATGCTCCTCCTCCACGACCTCCACCAAATTATGGTGGTTCAAGTAGCAACAACGAGTATGAAATGAATAATCTACCGACGCATCCTGCTGCTACCTACACTAAGAACTAAAAAGAACGATTCGATTGACCTTTGATTTGAACTCTTTCATTTTTTTTCTTTAATGTGCGATGTCATATCTATATACAAATACTTTTTTTTTCTCTTCTTTTTGTTTGAAATGTACTATTTTATTAATTACTATTACTATCACTATTGTTCAAATTATAAATTAATTATCATTATTTTTCAATCTAATACCATCTCTATATCTTTTAATTTTCTAATTGGTTCTAATTGAGTTTAAATATTATTTTTCTCGTTTCATCATCTTCCGTTAAGACGTAGTTTATGAAACAGGACTTTGATCTCGAAACCCTCTAATATCGATATATGAGCCAAGCCCCGGAATATCGTCAGGATCTGATTCAGGTTCAGTCAACTCTTCCTCCTCCACGATGCCCTCATTTTCATCTTCATATTCATTATCAAAATAAGCAGGCTCATTTCTACCTGGTTTAGGTACAGGAGTTTGTCGCCGAGCTTCTCTGCTCTTTTTATCAGGCTGCTCAAACTCCATATAACTTTCATGGCCCTTGGGACCCAACATTTCAGAAATGTACTCTTCAATTAAAATACCCAGTGCCAGTAATGCGGTCTCATCCAACTGCTGGAACGCATATTTTCGGTTATACCCTAGAACGTTATACATTTCCATTGCATAAACTTGGAGCGCACTTAAAAGTTCACTAGAATCGGTGTGAGGAAGGTCAGGATGGTTGTCAACAATGGGAACTCCAGACTTGTAATTCAGGGCGTGTAAGCGAGGTCGTAAATAGTCATCAGCACTTGTGTATTGTCGGAGTAACGTGTCGTCGTGTGTGCCGTAGTCAACAAGTGCTCGTTGATACCGATCTGAGTATTCAGTTTGATTAAAAGTCCAAGTATTTGGATCTAGGGAATCCATGACTTCGGATTCTGTAATTGGCAAATCTTCTTCCTCTCCCTCTTCCTCGCTTTTGTAGCCCTCAGGTGCCTCTTCGTCATCGACTTCCTCATTTTCTTTACCTATGATATTGACACTGTCTTTCTCTTCGTCATGCTCTTCAGTTTTATCAGGGTCGCTAACAATATCAAGGCCACCTGATTGGCGTTCTACGCTAAGCGTAGAATTCCTCGTTTTGTCAAAATCGTCTGTTCCATTTTTAATCATTTGATTATTTAATGCATCCAAGTTGACTAACTCCTCGTCACTGTTATTGTCGTCACTTATGCTGGTACTTGTATCATGCTGGTCTTCGTCATCAATTTGGCCCATCTTTTGGCGCTCCTTTCTCTTCTCCTTAAGTCGCTCCCGTCGTTTGGTAGCCAATGCTTTACGCCGTAACATCAGATCAGATCCGTCAGGAAATAACAGTGTACTGGCAAACAAAGAGTCATTAGCTGCATGGAAGACTGTGCCAATGTTGGCCCGCTCTTTCTCTCCAAAAAATTGTTTGCGCTCATATAACTTTCCTTTACGAAGATACCAAATCCTTTGCGGCTTGTCTACCGCTGCCCGATGTTCTTGAATCTGGTACCTTGCTCTCGGGCGGTTATATGGGTTTCGTTTTGTTGTTCTGCTATCATAATATGGAGCATTGCTGCTTTTGGTATTACGTCGGATAACATGTCTAGGCCTTTTCACCTGTGATCCATTATCGGCATTATCATCAGATGAACTTTCAGGCGGGTCTCTCTTCATTGATGAATATATTGGTAATGTTGAAAATAAAATCCAGAATCAATTCAAAGTAAACACCTGTAAAGAATAACAATAAAATTAAAAATGTTCAGGGGAAAAAATGGCTCGCAACGAAAGCTACTGGATGTATTTCCCGTTTGTCTTTTTTGGTTTATTCTTCTTCTTTTGCTGATATTGAATTGTTGTCAAAATATGTGTGTATTGAAAACAATGTTGAAAATTTGTTTCTAAATTGTCCACATGCTCTGCTTATATGATAGTCACATGCGTAGATACCTGTAGGTTTTTGTTTGAATTTTGTAATTTCAAGGTTTCCACTTTGACTACAATATTCAACTCCAGGTCAGCAGTCTTGAATTTCCAGATCCAGTTGAAGGTAGTGGGAAGAAGAAGAAGAGAAAGAAGTAGTAAAATGGACTATGTACACAACAGAAGGATAAAAAAATAATTTTTTGCTTATATTAAGGTACGGCTGATCATGTGACACCCCACAAATCATAGACCTCGGGATGTGATACCTTTAAACTATTCATAAATCAAAAGTATAATCATTCGTATGCTTTAGAATTAAATAAATACCATGCCATTGTCGTTTTTATTTCTCTCCTCCTCATTTTTTTTCAATTCTTGCTCATATCCCTCTTTTCTTTATATTTAATCAATTATTTTTCACTTTTCTTGAACTTATTGACATCTTGAAATTTAAATGGCCTATTTGACAGATCTTCCTGACGAAATAATCTTACGAATAGTTAATCAACTCGCTATCCCTTCTGACTATAAAGGACTCTATGTCGACCAGCGACAAAGTCTAAGAACTAGTAGTATTGAATATCATGGAGGACCAAAATATCATTTACACGACGTGCTTGCTCTTTCCACCACAAATAAACTTTTTCGAGCATTGTTGGGTTCCTTAATCTGGCATGACTTTGTTCTGAATGACGATACATTCAATGGTCACGATGAAAAGAACGATAAATCATATCAAACGGCGTTTGGTGCATTCATAAAAAATGGGGTAGTGAAGTCATCAATTTTAGATTTCGTCACAATTTTTGAACCACTGATTCCCCGTGCATGTTTATCTGCTGAAGTGGGTAACAATGATGCTATACAGAATTGTGAAACTATTCAGTTGGTGAACCCTATAACTCTACCAAGTTTGAAGAGACTTATTATTAATTTCAACAATCATAGGGATCAAACCTTTTCTTTCCTCGGGTTGCAGTTGCAAAAATACCAGCACCCAATAAAGATATCGGCCACAATGACGTCTGCTGTCAATTTATCTTTATTGCAATCAAATATTCTACCTCTTGTAGACTGTTTGAACTATACAATTACCTCTATCCCAAAAAGGCCTGAAATTTACAGTCCTTTAGAGACAAGTATTTTTGAACTGGAGAATCTCACGTTAGTATCTTCAGTGACTGATCAAACCGCTTGCAAGTCTCTATTGGATATTGTGGTCAACATGATTAACAACAATAGTGAAAATCTAGAAACCCTTGATTTGCAATTATTTCCTATGAATCTAAAGAGTTTGGAACGCTACCAAACATGGTGTGTTCCCTCAATTAAGCGCCTGGCATGCCAGGACATCCATCTTGCATCATTTCCATCTCAAAAAACAAAAGCTTGTCGAAATTTAGATACCCTTCATATCAAGTTCAATCGAACTACCAACCTTGGGCAACTTGAAATTCCTTCACTGCTTACCGGTTTGAGCTCACTAGAAGTATTACAAATCCCGGAAAGGTCCAAGCCAGAAGAGTATACCTCATTTTTTAGCAAGCTTCAGAAGTCCAATCCATATTTAAAGTCAATTACTTTTAATTTCTTTTCGGTTCCTGAGGCACTGGCTTTGGCTCCAGTTATTTCGAAACTGGAAAGCTTCAAAGTGAATATTATGCAGCATCGTGGAGCATACGGAGACATAGGGTGGCCTATGGTAGCTGGAACTGCGTCTTCATTTGCCGCTGAAACCAAAGAAATGCCTGTGAATAGAATTCTGGATAAGGTGGCATGTGGCAGTATAGAGGGTAATAATAGCTCGGTGAAAGAATTTGCTATACCTTTGAATGCACATGAACTTATTTCATATCCGCTACTTAAGAAGTTATTACTAGAGTCTCCGAATGAAAATCTTCAGCAAAATGAATCGTGCACATCTCAACTCTCCACCATCTGGCTAAATGCAACATGGCCCCGCGTCTCAGAGACCTTATCTCCCGCTCAGTTTGAAAATCGCAACCAATGCCTGGAATTTAACTACATGTCCCCACATGTTGCTTTCCAAGTCTATAATCCAGTTTGTCTGAAGCCAGTCGATGATAGAGAAGAACAAAGTTATTTGGAAGACCTGTTTTATGGGTTTAATGATGAGGATTCTTTTCAATTGACTGACTTCTGTCATTTGATAAGAGACCTGGATACCCTTGGTGAGGCAAGTGACCATTCACAAGATATAATTGAATATGAGACCGCAATACTGGATGATGGCAATGTTTTAACAAATGTTAATAATACAACTCCATCATTCCCACTCCTCTGTGCAAATACGAAACCAACTCATAAACGAAAGAATTCTAAAGTCAAACTCACAATGTTTTTGGATGTTCCTGAATGGCAGCAAGTCGAAATGATGGTTAAAATTGATGTACACAAGCTTTATGAACTTCTTAGGGCATAATTGATACTTTTTTTTTATTATCATGGGATTTTATCTTCAGTCTATAATGGGCGTATTTATTTTTTTGCATTTTTTGACTTTTTATTGTTTATTATGGGATAGTTTGCTTTAGTTTGTTCAATATCTACTAAATAACTTTTTTATTACTTACAAAATATTATTTACTCGTATGATGAGAATGAGAATAGTCCACTGTAAAATATCTTGTTAGTTATCAATAGAAATTGGTATTTTTTGGTGTTTGTGTGTTCATAATTTAACTCACCCATTTCCAGAATGTCTTGAAAAGTAGTCAAAATCAATACTCACAGCAGTGCCGAGTACAACTGCACGCTGGTCGAGAGTCAACGAATGAGGAGAAACTGCATCCTGGCTATTCGGGTCCAAATCAAAAGTAGAGCTATCCATTCGCAGAAGATAAACGCCAGTATCTGTAAATAGCTCTCTACCTAGGCCTACCCAGTTACGGTCAACTGATCCGATAAGTTTAGACTGCTCGTCACGGATATTAAAAGTAAAGGCTAAAAATGGGGCATCCACACTACCAAACTGATCATAATTTTCGTCACCAGTGCTTTTTCAGAAATTAGTAAAAAAAATCCACCAGGAAGAATGAAGAAGCAATGTAAAGAGGTAGGTTGAATAAAAACATACTTGAGGAATAAATTGTATCTTCGACGCCACAGATGCCATTGTTGCTTACTTTCTCCAACAATTATAGCATTATCATCCCTAGCATTAGGGAGTAATAGTTTAATCCTTGAGTTAATAAACGAAAACGGTCTTCGAATCTAAAATGTCAAAAAGAAATGAGTTTAGCAATTAAAACTCTTAACAAAATATGCAAAATTTCAAAACTCACTGTCATCAAATGCTGGCCTTGACGGTCAAGAACTCGAACAGAAAACGGCCGATGTAACCGATATACTTGACGCATAATAGCTTTAACAATTCCAAAATCTTCTTCTTCCATATAACCAAGGTGATTCCCTTGAATGTCCAAAATGGCCTATACACACAATAGTTAGACATAATTGATCTTGGCATTAGCGGGAATCCAAAATAACAGGTTAATAATGCGCCATACATATCTATTAGCTTGTTCAAAACCCTACCACACCGTTAGCAATTAATAAAAATTTATTGGTAATCCTCTGAGTGAACATACCAAAAACACATTCATAAATTCAATTTGGCGTTCCATCACTAGTACAGGCTGAGATAACAGATCTGCAATTCCATCTGAGTACTGTATTACCCCACCCATAGGAGGTTGCTGACTTATGATATCTGGATAGCTGTACTGAACTTCTGGCTCGTACAATTGTTCTTCATACTGTTGCTCCTGCGTCTGTGCTCTACCAACTCTTCTATTTATTCTCGGAGGTGGCGGCATATGAGCTCTTGATCTAACAGGGGAGTACCAACGTACGGCACCTAAACCGACTTTAGGAACGATATTTATAATACCACCATTTGATTTTAAGATGCTCTGTTGAGCAATTCGAGTAAGAGAACGAAGAGTAGCCATTGCTATGGAGAAAAGACGAGTTTCATGTACTCGAAAGCGGGAAACGAAAGAAAGTGATCTAAGGTCGAGTTTTGCCCATCCACCCTAACCTTTACACAGTAAACAGTATTTGCGGGATTTGATCACGTGCAGTCGTATTTTTTTTGTAACTCTCTCTTTTCAGTGATTTTGGATAGGAGGATTTGTAAATCATATTTCGATTCATCGACAGTCGGCTGAGTATTAAAAAGAGAGTCAAGCAAGGCAAAAAGTGCCATTCAGTAGAATTCGAATAAAGCGATTTTATTTAATTTAATTTTACGAATGAGCCTTTAATATAACAAAATAAGGAGGAACATATGAAATTGTCCGGTTGCAGTTAGGCTATGTAAAGGGGATTTTCGGTTGTGTAAAAACGAAAGCCAGGACCTAATGAACCCCTTTAAGACTTAACTTATTTCATTCTTAACAGTTAGATGCCTTTTCCTTCTATATATGTACACTGTTAATAATATTGTTAGAGTTCTGGTACAAGTAAAAAGGTCTCCGTCTCTATGTGGAAATTTGAACTCCTTGATTACCAGGATTAAGACCATTCATCTCAACTCGATTCAAGTACCCTTTGACAAATAATATTTCTCCGCCAATAGACAGGAAGGAGTATGTGAACGTGCTGAGGAATAAAATAAACAGTTAAAAATAGGAGAAACGGTCCTTTCAAGTTTGACGTTAGAACAAAAAAAAAATCTAAAAAATTAATACAAATTTCAAAAGAATACATATTGCCATTCTGAGAAGGCCATCTAAAAACGTGAAAAGACAATATTCTCAAACAAGCGTGAATTATTCCCTAGTAAGGCTGATCTCGAGTCATAACAATGTCATTATTGATTCTTTCTTGAGTCGGTTTTACCTTGGTGTCTCACAGGTAGCCGCACAGAATAGATGCTTGGGGCTCTTAATGAGTTTCTACATAAATTACAATATGCTAAAACGAATATCGAAGGAAACCACTGACTGCATTGACAACTTTGGGTATTGGATTTGATTTATACCCCTATCCTACTATTTTGATCTATGGTACCCCTATCACAGAATTAAATTCCTCTATTTTCATCCTCTGGAAAATTAATATCAAGAATTTCTATATAAGAGCTAGGATTCCTCCATTATATTTTCAATCTCCTCTCTACCCACACAAGCCACTGCCACTCGTTAAATACTTTCTCAAGTTTTTCAACTACCTTACTTTCGTTAATCCATCATTACCTTAAAATGAAGTTCTCTACTGCCATCTCTGCTGCTTCTGTTGCCGCCGTTGCCTCTGCTGCCGCCAACTCTACTGTCACACACACCTCTGACAAGGTTGTTGTTACTACTTCTGTCGAGCTTATCACCATCACCTCTTGCTCTGATCACAAGTGCGAGGCTACCGTTGTCCCCAAGCACACCTCTGCCGAGACTACTGCTCATGCTTCTTCTTTCGTCACTTCTCACGCCAACTCCACTGCTTCCTCCACTAACAGCACTCATATTGCTACTGGTGCTGGTGCTCGTGTTGCCGGATCCATACTTGGTGCCGCTGCTCTCGGTGCTGTTGCCCTCCTCATCTAAGCGATTTAAATTTATTTAATACAAGGACCTCAGTTTTGTTGCATGTTGACTGTTCTGTAATAAGTTTTGGTTTCTTTTTTTAAATTCGCATGTGTTTTGTTTAGGTATATAGCATATAGAGAAATGATTAATTTCATTTAAATTTTAGTTGAAATAAAAATAATTTGTAAAAATCTGCTTGTGGATCACAAACTCGAGGTTAACATTGTAAATCGACCAATAAAATTGTAACCAAAACAACATCAATAAATTGGCATTTTCGATGCAGCATGTCTCAGAATAGTCAAACTAAACCTTGCATTTTTTTTGCAATTATCACTTCAAGATACTTCTATTTTAGTAAAAGATTTAATCGTCGTTCTTGATTTCATCTGTTTCAAAGTAACAATTTCTGTGCAACAAATTAGAACATTAAACAAAAGACGTCCAGTCCAGTCATTAAACTGGTTTATAACCATTTTCTAAGGAAATAGAAAGAGATCCTATTATTGGAAATTATTAGTGGCGTCAAGCTTCTAATAAGAGCATGTGTGCTCATGGATGCAAAGAAGATCTTTCTTTCATGACCCCTCATTTTGTGTTCAGCAAGATGATAGAAATTTTTTATTTTGAGCCTCCTTAACTATAAAACATATTACAGCAAATTAAAGAAATTATTAGAAGGCTTGAATATAAGGTGAAAACTACGTGAGATGGTAATTAATACCATATTTCAATGTATTTAACAGCCTTTAATATGAATATAATTAAAGAATCAAAATTAATTCAATCGTTTGAAAATCGGGCAATCCTCAATATACATGTATTTCTAGACATCAACGAGCTAGAACTCCTAATAAAACAGCAATGTTTTTGAGTACCAGTTTTTAGTTTTCAGTCTGAAGCTAGAAAACAGTTATCAGAGTCTGACTGTTCCTTTAAAATTGTTACTGGATCCTACCGGTAAAAGAATTGCGAGCACTCATACGGACGTTCATTACTTCATTGAGTAAAAACCATTACAATATTAAGAAATAATTATCGGTTTTCCAATCAGTATCAGAAGATTCGATAACGATAGACGTTTCCTCAGTCAGGGTATCGATAACCTGTTAATTGGGTAGACATGAACGTTGGTGACAAGCGAATCTTACCCAACTTTTTAGAAATTGTTAGAGTCTGATAATGATTAAGCTGAAGATTGTTAAGCAATTCTTATTATGTTCATATAAATTTTTGTCACTTTACTTATTTTTGTTAGTTGATTCTATAATAAATATATTGAGATATAGTTTTACCCCTAATCAACAAAACAAAAGGTTGTTCTAGGGTCTTTTCATAACAGCCCTAATACCCTAACTCTGATAACAGTCACATTTTTTCAAATTTCAATTTGCCCTAGCCCAAGCACAATTTATATGATATATTCTCAGTTTGTTAGTGCTGTAATATTCACGCCAAAATATTCTGATTTTTTTTTCTTTCTGAGTCCAGTTGGAAACCTCCAAGGCCATACGCAAATTCCTATTGACCTTTTTTTGAAGTTCGACCAGACTCCAGCCGACACCACTAGTCATTAGAAAATAGTAGCCCAACATGCCTGTCTCTGCCATTTCAAAGAAGAGAAAGATCGTCGCCGACGGTGTTTTCTACGCTGAACTCAACGAGTTCTTCACCCGTGAGCTCTCTGAGGAGGGATACTCCGGTGTTGAGGTCAGACTCACTCCTACCAAGACCGAAATTGTCGTCAGAGCCACACACACTCAGCAAGTTCTTGGAGAGAACGGCCGCAGAATTCGTGAGTTGACCAGTCTTGTCCGCAAGCGTTTCGCCCTCAAGGAGGACTCCGTCCTGATCTACGCCGAGCGTGTTCAACAGCGTGGTCTTTCCGCCGTCGCTCAATGTGAGTCTCTTAAATTCAAGCTCCTCAACAACTTGGCTATCCGCAGAGCTGCCTACGGTGTTGTCCGTTATGTCATGGAGTCCGGTGCCAAGGGTGTCGAAGTCGTTGTCTCTGGTAAGCTGAGAGCTGCCCGTGCCAAGTCCATGAAGTTCTCCCAGGGTTTCATGATCCACTCCGGTCAGCCCGTCAGAGATTTCATTGACACTGCTACCCGTCACGTCCAACTTAAGCAGGGTATGCTTGGTGTTAAGGTCAAGATCATGCGTGATCCTGCTGCCGAGGCCAAGGTCGGCACTCCCAAGTCTAGCTTGCCTGATTTGGTTATCATTCACCCTCCTAAAGAAGATGCTCCTCTCGGTGAGCCCTCTGTCATCAAATACATTAAGGACGAAGTTGAAGAGGAGGCCCCTGTTGAGACTCCTGCTGTCGCCGCTCAATAAAAAGCTCATGTATTTTATAATTTGTTGAATAGCTGTTAATAAGTAGGATTTTTTCTGGGAGTCAGTGCAAAGTAAAAGAAAAGGTAGCAATGTAGCGACTAGGTGGTAGTTGTAGATGATAAAAGTCTGGGGAAATGTTGCAGATTCCCTGTTTTCTTCTTCCTACACTTCAAATCACTATGAACGTAGAAGATCAGGCACATGAGCGAGGTAAAGTGGGCAAATGGCACCTAAAGACAATTGGTATTAATTCAAAGATGTAGGAAAATGGGATCCTCCTTACACGAGGGCCCAGAGTAGGCGACATAAGAAATTGAGTAGCCTTTCGCAGTAAGCACCAAGTATAAGTAAATTTGGTTAATACTAAAATCTTTAGTAGCTACATCAAGCGGTTCACAGATGAATATATTCAAAAGAAAGATTACAATGAAGTATACAGTCCTACAGAGGAAAATACCCCAGGCAGGAGAATGCTACGTGAAGTTGAAATGCAGGTGGCCAAAAATACCTGTGAAGATAATGAATTGAATGCTCTTCGGTCTATGAGTTTTTGTCCTAGAGAGGAAAGAAACATGCCTTTTGACCACAAGGTGATAGCTTGGTTAGACAAGATTTTTCTGCCAACGTTTGTTATAACTACGTCGTCTGGTGAAACCGGAGAAGAACAGGAAGCACGGCCAACAGTGCAATGTAAGATCAAGAAGCCGTATCCACCTACGAGCTCTGATACGGCGTCTGATGAAAGTGAAGCAGGACAGGAGCAGCACAATTGGAGACTGGTCACACGCCAGGTGTTGGCTGCGTATCGTAATGAAGGAGAGCGGGCCCCTTCTGTATTCCAAGGAAAGAGGCAAGGCCCTGCATGGCATAGCAAGTTCAATGGGCAGATTGAACATTTAGGAAATCAGACTCCCAGTATAATTCAAGTAGCACAAACAGCTCAGGGGTCTTCTTCGGAGTTTCCATTTGGAAATCCCTGGATGCCTATACTATACCCTGGTGAGGCATCCCTGCAAACTGGGGAGAAAGATTACCCACAGATAAGCCTAAAGCAGCAAAACGAGCATGAGATCAATGAATATGTGGCGTACGATTATCGAGAGGAACTTAGACAGTTTGGAAACCGGGGAGCTTACTATTCGACAGAATTGAATGGGCCAATACGAAGAATGAAGTATGGATCACCGTTAAATCACTATGGTTGATTAGTTTATAAGATTCTATACCCAAATAAATTACAACTTTGCAACGGGAGCTTTCCACGTAATACCACACCAAGAAGATATCAGCATGGACATTTCACGGACACTCATGACCTCGTCTACAGTAGCACCATTATTGAGGGCACCCTTGAGATGGCCCTTGAGTTGAGGATTGACGTCTTGAGGGACAAGACAAGCAATAACAACAAAGCTGGTTTCCTTAGGTCCGAGGATTCCAGTGTATGATAGTAGAGGTCCATAGACATGGTCCAGGGCATAATAAGCGAGATCGGGATATGCAGTTGACATTTGGCCCATGACTCGTTTTGAGATCTTGCCATAGACTTGATCAAAGAATGCAGTTCCAACAGTAGCGCCCGGTGCCGAAATTTGAGGGTCACGCTGAAGATCAGTATCTCTCAAAGTCACTGGCGTGACGTTCTTGAGCTGTGTGAGAGAATTGATGGTTTTCGGGAGTCCGCCGAGAGCTGAGCCCTTCAAAAGAGATTCACGGATTTGGCGGGCGACGAGTAGCTGCTTTTCCTCGGAAGAAGAGATTTCAGGTTGACTCATCATGTACTCGAAAATGAGGGGGATGTCGTTTGGTTGATTGCAAACACTGAGCGTTGCAGCTGCAATATAGTGCCATGATTGGCCCAGATGAGGTGTAGATGCAAGTGTTTTGAGTCGAGCTGGAGTAAGTACGGTAGACATTTTGAATAGAGAGAGAGAGAGAGAGAGAGAGAGAGAGAGAGAAGGGGTGTATTAAAGGGAAGAAGAGTATAATTTATTTTTTGTGATTTTTTTTTAAAATTGTCAAAAGAGAAGGGCTGTTAGAGGTTCTTATATATGAAGGATGCACTTTTAGTATTTTAGTAGTGGAGTTGGATGGAAGACCGATATCGAACCGGAGAAATGACATCACGTGAAAAGTGCCGAGGATTTATTTAATTTTTTTCAACAAAAACTTTTATTTATTCATCTTTTTTTTTTACTGAATTAAATTTTCATTATTTTTTATATATGTATTGGAAGATAACTTATTACCAACAAATTTTAAATTGAAATTTTTATTTTGAAGTTTAAATATATCTACATTATATCTACATTTATGTCTACATTTATATCTACATTTATATCTACATTTATATCTACATTTATATATATAATGTATTTAGATTGTTGTTGGTCGGTTCAACGTTGGTTGTTGATATTTCAAAGACCCAAACAAAACGAAAAAAAGCCCAAACAAAACTGTTGGTTATGTTTATGTACATAAAGTTAACTTTGTTTTTTATTCAATTGCCGTTAGCCGTTCTTATACACGACACCCACGATTAAAATGCATTCTAAAAGTTTTATATTAAATGTAAGTCAAATTTCAAGATACCAGATCTCTTTCTGAAATGTTGACCCTGAATTTGAATCATTTTACATTTGGTTCAAAAATGGTCGATAACAAAACAGTTGAAGGTTACTTAAAGGGTTCAGAATATACACAGGTTGTTGTTTTTTTTTCAGGCTCTTAACTGTCAAAGTATTGAGATAAAACTATAAATACACTGGATTCACAAACAATGCAATATCATATTACGGATATTTTTCACATATATCAATCAAGTTACTATTTCTCAATCATGGTCTTGTTCAACTAAAAATTCCATGTAACATTCATTCATTATATATAAATTTTTATCTCAACATTCATATTTCAGCATTCAGACTTCATAACTTTTAAAAAAAAAAAAATTATAATCCTTTCACGCCCACATCATTCATCGCTAACCAATTCTTGAAATTATTGGTTCCAAGAAACTCTCTATATATGAGTTGTTTATGTAAATCAGCTGTTGTACTTGGTGTCGGATTAAGACTAGAACCACTAGCTGTCGTTGTTATTGGTGCTGCCATGGAATGTCTATGGGTGTTGGATTGGTAACTTTTTCGGTGATTTGAACCGTTAGATGTAGTTCCATTGTTGGTTGTACCTTTGAGGGTGGAATCAGCTTTACCATTGTGAAGATGATCTTGATTAGTTTTAGTACCGGTACTAGTACTCTTGGTGGTGGTTGTGTAATGATTATTAGTTATTATTGTAGGGGCAGCAGTCGTGGGGCCTGAAAACAAGCCTGAAAACCTGTTTGAGGATCGTCTATTATTAGTGTTATTATCTTTGCTGCTTTTGCTATTGCTGTAATTATTCGTGTGGTTGGTATTGCTCGTATTGTTATTATTGCTCTTCTTGCTTTTGCTCTTATTTTTGGTTCCATTAACTAACGACGACGACGGTAATTGGTTTCTAGGAACAACTGCTAAATCAACAGGAGTCGAAGATGACGCATCAGGAACTGTGGATGATGAAAATTTAATTCCAAGACTTGAGAGTGCTAACATTGACTTGCGTCTATTATCGGTGCTACTTCGTCGCTGTCGATGAGGCGGACTATGCACACTGCTACTCCTAGAGCCAAGTCGGGATGTGCTGTCGGCACTATTTACAGACCGTGTCGACGGTTTTCTAGAACGAGGAGGAGGAACTGGAGCTAGAGCTGGAGCTGAATCCGTAATATCCGCTGTGTTTGATGCTGCCTCTGCTGCCGCTGCCGCCGCCGCTGCATCTGCTGCTTCTTGTTCTTGTTGTCTGTGTTCTTGAGATGTAATAGGATAGAGCAGTTTAAGAGGAGGTGGTGTACGCTTACGCTCCTCTGGTTCCGCCATATTATTCTTGGTACTGACAGTATTTCCACTCACACTGCTATTTCCACCACCGCTACTGTTGCTGCTGCTTACAATCATAGATCTTCGGCGTAGGCTCCTAAGACTCTGATGTCGGCGTGGGGTGACGTTAGGGCTCACAGACGATGCCAAATCATGGATGAATTCATTTTGCGAAAACTCAAGCTTCTTTTTCTGCGTCGACGTTGAGCTCAAAAGAGCCCTGCGTGAAGTCGTGGCTGGGTCTAGGTAACAGCCAAGAGGGCTTAAGAATTTGGCGGTTAACGTCGCAAAATGAAACCGAATTGCAAAATCAATGGAATGTTTCAACTGAGCCGATTCGCCATCAGATGATGAAGATATCATTGAAACTGAAGATAACGATGAAATCGCAACATCTCCACTGCTGTTAGTAATGGCGCCACTACTCAGGTTATTGCCAATGTTATTACTTGCAACCATACGGGCAAGACTGGCAAGAAACTTTTGATCTGGAAACAGTAGTCGTTTTTTCAGTATGGCTCGTTTGCTTTTGCTCATTGCATTGCGGATCCTAGTTTCTTCTTCAAGATTAACTTGTTCATTTTCCCACTCACTGATGTTGCTTCGAGTTCGTTTATGTTTTGGTGGCGTATCTTTAACTGAGATTGGATTTGCTATAGCTGTAAGATCAGGGCTTATCGGAACAAGGTTGTTTGGCAACTTGACAAATGTCGATACTAAAGGACTCGAAATTCGCGCTTTTGCCTTCTCTGTTTTGCTATTATTGTTATTGCCAAAGAAAAACAGTCGGGGCCATGATGATGACGAGGATGAGGGCGAAGATAGTGGTTCTGCTTGCTGTACTGGTTTTGGTTGCGAAGATACAGCAACGTGTGGGGTGGGCGGCAGCCGTTGTGACGCTTTGAACGTAGAACGGCGTCTGAGTATTCCCATTCCATTATGAAAAGTTCTATAGTACTGAAATGGTGTAGCGATGTTGTGCGCGCTTCCTGATGTTGGCGACAATATAAAAACTAAAGCATCCTTGTTCTCTAAATTTCTTACTAGAAACGGATTTGTGACGCCTGTAATTCCAGAGTCCAAGTTAGTAGGGCAGGAGTGGATAGTAACATACCCTCGGACCCGCCCAGCATAAGGGATGGGCCTAATCAAGTCTACCAATAAAGAAATAAAAGTAGAGCACTGATGTGGAGAGTTGGCATAAATCACAATAGGCTTGGCCAACAGCATATATTCATATAAAATGTATAGGTCTGTCAAGTCCGTAATGTAGTTGATGAGGTAGTCCCAGTTAGCAGCGGGCTCGCTGGCAGTAATTACTGGAGCATCGCTAGGAAGGGAAAGACTGAGATCTGAAGTTGATGCCGTAGAGAATTTTTGTTGCTGAGACTTGCGTGAATGAAAGTTGACGCTGCTGGTATCTAGTTCTACCGTGCCCAGCAGAGGCATGGACTCGTAGAGTGGGATGGACAGATTGATGATGGTCCCCAGAAACAACAGTTCTAATGTAGAGTTTGGATCCGGGTTTGGCCAATGGGCCACATCACTTATGGCCGCAGTTATAACTGGTAATTTTTCATCAACAGATCGTTTGGCAGTGGGCGAAATGTCGAGGGGGAGAGTAGGGCGGTAGTAGTCATTCGGGTGAGAAGGAGTAGATGGTTCCGAGGCTACTTGAACTAATAATTGTAGGCATGCATTGAACAACTGTGGGTAATTTAGTCTGGAGATGATGACCAGGGATTCCTGGTTATATCCTCTTGATGAAGACGGAGTTTTTTGTTGGGAGAAGAGAGCAAACCCATGAAGCTCCACATCAGGAAAAGTAGTGGACATAAACCTAAAAGAGTGGAACTGGCCGCTAGTCTCCTTATTCGATGAGCGTTCAGGCAAAGCTGAAAAGCAAATTACACGAAAATCCTCGTCGGAAAACCTAATAGAAGGCTGAATGACCTTGAGGTCAGGACCTATCTCGACGTCAAACTGGACCATCATGATGCAGACCATCCAGCGGTCAAGGGTTTGGGCAAGATCTTCGCTGAGACTGCGAGCTGTAGGCAGCATGACTTCACTTATGCTGTAGGGTGAAGAGGAGGACATGGGGAGTTGAGTTAAGTTGCTTGAGCTGCGCTGCTGAATGCGCAAGTATAGCGGCGAGGATGGCGATCTTCTGTCAGGAGATTTAGGCGGGATTGGTGGAGGAGGAGTATTCACTGAGAATATCTGTGATAGCAAGGGTGATGTAGGAGTTGATAGCAGAGCTTGAAGTGGTGACGAGGATTGCAAGGCCTCTGTTTGGCCAACAGGGTCGTCTGGGATGGTTCGCGGGCGCATTTGAGAAATTGGGGTACGCGGAGTTCTTGGGGGAGTCTTTGGGGTTGTTGGCGAAGACGGTGAATTAACGTCTTCGAACCAGCTGGCAGTATTAATATTACTACTGTGGTCAATGTCTGGTAGCGTTAGGGGCATGAAGTTTTTATCCATTTTTTCTTGCCAAACGAAAAACTTGGTAATGGTTTAGCAGTGTAGGGTGGGTGAAAAATAATTTTAATAATAATGATAATAATAATACTGATTGAGAATAATATTAAATACTGAGTGGACTGAAAGAAAAAAATATGAAAAAAAGGTTAAAGAAAAGGGTAAAAGTAAAGGAAAAAAATTAGAAATTCAAAAGAATATTATATATATATGTGAGTGAAATAAATATAAAATTTTAATATCTATAATATATATATAATGTATATATACTATATTTATATACTATGAGTATCGGCAAAAGCCATAGAAGAGGAATGTTTCTCCTGAAAATGGATTTTCTGCGAAGGTTTATGTTTGATTATTTAAATGGCAGGGAAGAAGAAAAGATTAGCGCTGAATATGACAGACTTGGTGCATGAAAGCTTCCGACTGAGGAATAGAGCTATAAGCAGGTGAAAACGCAACTGGACTGGGATTGGGGTTTGTGTTGTGTAATCATTTGTAAGCGTGTCTTGATAGGTGTCAGCAGTTGGTCATCATGTGTAAGCACAGCCGCATGTCTGTCTCAAACACGTCTAACAGTGGAGAATAACGAACGCAAACATATGAGCTTAAAGTCCAATTCGTAAGTGTTAAATATCTTTGTAACGCCTCAGGGGCACAGGTGAATCAATAACCCACAAAGAAATTAATCCATTGATCATTGAACTTTGAACTTTGAACTTTACTATATTAAAACTTGGATTATACAACACGGACCAGAAATATAAGTCCTATTAAATTTGATAATTAACATACTAAACAAAACACAAAAACATTAAACGGTCACCATTTACAACGGCTTACCAGTCTTCTTTTTTTTTTTTTTGGTTTTCTTTTTCTTTTTTTTTTTTGGGTCTTGCTAGATGCCTGTTCCTGCAGGGGGGATGGCATTATTATTATTATGGGACACTTCTGGGGTGAACTGCTCTTTATTTGAAGGGTGGGCCTCTAAGTCAATGTTGTTGGAATTACCAGGAGCTACACTGGGACCAGTAGCCGGTTGGGTAACATGAGGAAAAGTTCCACCAACTTCGAAGGGAATTCTTTGAGAAAATCCCTTTGAACGGAAGTAAGGAAGAGAGCTGATTATCATGAGAATAGTGGTAGCCATGAATGAAAGCCAAGTAAAGCAAGCAAATGCGATTGAAGCCTTGCCTGTAGAGCACCAAGAGACAGAACGGCAAGACCCAGGACCCCATAGAGTGGCAAGAGCAATCCAAGCAGAAAACCAGAAAATGGTGGTGATAATTTCAATAACAAATCCAAGTATGGGGATTGCAATGACAGAGACAAACATTGGGGCGATGATGAAATAGCCCACGACTAGCAAAGTCCAAATTGAGCAAAAGAGTGTGTATCCATCAATGGTGAAGTAAAACGAGAAGCCGTAGTAATTTTCGGTACCGTGAATTGTATTGGCGGAGAGCGCAAGGACCAGGATAGCGAGGATAATCTGTATGACTCGTACGATGAGGATGGGAGAGTAAGCGACCATTATTATTACTGTTATTCTTTTTCTTCTTATATATTTCTTTGGTATTAGATGTTGAGTAAAGAGATGATGAAAGTTAATAAAAATAAAAATAAAAATAAAAATAAAAATGAAAGGAATAAAAGGAAACGAGACGTTTTATAAGGGATATTTATATTTATATATATTTTTGTGTAACAATAAATATACAAATAAGATGATAATAAAAGAAGGCAAGAAAGAAAATGAATGCAATGAGTCGCAAGCCAAGTGACACAAGTTCGAGTACGAATTTCCACGAAAAGCGAGGAAGATCTTGTAAACGAGTTGTGGTCACATTCCATTTGAGGGTTAAATGGGATTTATAGGCAATTTATTGAGTTTGAGCTTGGTAGGAAATGCACATGGAAATATGGGTAAGTAAATTATTGTTATTCGAATCCCGTTGTTGTTTTGTTAAATATTTTATCATTGTCGTGGTATGAATGACTGGTTGATTTGAAGGCTATGTAAAGTATTCAATGTTTTGTAAAAGACAAATATCAAGTCTAACTATTATGAAGAAGAAGAAAGTCATGATGTCTTGAGATTATAAATAAATATAACTTGGCAATAAATGATGATGACGGTCATTTATGGATGGCGTTGAGTTTGTGATTCCTTTTATTTTCATTTTTTTTATAGTGCGAAAGGCTGAAATTGTTTAATTTGTGTTTGTAAGAATTGACTTATGCTTAGGTAATCTCTACATACAACAAAAAGCCCTAAGCTGGAATAAGGCTGTGTAAAAGTTATTTGGCACATTGCACAATAAAGAGAGGGCTTTGATTTTGTACGTTATTTCGGCAAATGAAATAGGAACTATTAACGATAGATAGAAAGAATACTACTAAAAGTGTGTAATGCTTTTGATTCTTTTTGGAAAGTAACAATTTATCAAATGACGTATGATTAAGTAAATAATGTGTCATGATTATGTTATGTTTGATTATATAATGATTATCCAATTATGGCTTGTATCATTCTCAGCCACACCTTAATGGCTTAAACTAAGCGACTGCTGTCAATAGCATCAATCCTGTCACCAAATTGACATGTCCCAAGCAAACAGATTCCATAAAACAGTTCAATAAGACGACTTTTATACGTTTTAATATATAAATATATAAATATATAAATATATAAATATATAAATATATACATTTATACATTCATTAGGTTCACGGGAAAGAGATGCCCTTGTCAAATCGTCTAGTAGAATAAGAGTCACTGTACTAACAAAACGAAAAGGACTCAGGGAACTACAAACTGTAGGAGTAATTTATCACCAGTCTAACCCCCATACTACCTATTATAAAGTGGTAGTCGGTGTATATGATGGACAGTAGTGTTATATAGAAAAGTTATCCTCATTCATATTCTTTCGTTAACTGTATTCTATTCTATACTGTTCATGGACCTTCATAATAATACTAACTAAGAATAAATTTAGAATAACAAAAAACCATCGCAAGTGTTTTTACTATTTTCATTCTTCACCACCCCATAATTTCCATAACTTTCCATCCATCCCATTCATCATTGACCCACTGAATTAGCTCATTTTTCATTTAATTGAATTTTTTTAATTGAATTTTTATGGTAAGAAACACAGTCAAATATGACAAATGATGACCAATAACAAAAATAAACTGACTAAATATAACTAAGTATGACACACTAATTACAAATGGTAACCAAGTGATTATCGAATCTCCCAATTTTCGGATTTTTCTGCCAGAAATTTTTCAACTTTTTCAACTTTTCACTACCTTCATTGTGTCATATCACATGACATCATATCAAGCCCTATTCTAGCAGCCTTCTGCCAGTAGAATCCCGCCATTATGGCCGCTCTCGCTATGATTTACACATGGTTATATGCTCTGATATATACATTTACATGTAATTATATACTTAAATTGAATTGCACTGACTCTCTCTCATCTCAATGGAATAAATAAAGCTGATCTTTCCTCTTTTTTTTTTCATTTTTTCTTTCTTTCTTCTTTTTTTTTTTTTACTTTCTTTCTCTCTTTCTTTTATAATTCATCCTCTTCTCTTTTTCTTCTTTATCCCTCTTCAATTATAATCCACTATAATATATAATGCCCTCCCATTTTGACACCCTCCAGCTTCACGCTGGCCAAACCGTCGACGTCACCACAAAGTCGCGTGCTGTACCAATCCATCTCACTACTTCCTACGTCTTTGACAACTCCCAGCATGGTGCTGATCTCTTTGCTCTCAAGACTCCTGGTTACATTTACTCCCGTATTATGAACCCTACCACCGATGTCTTTGAGAAGCGTGTAGCCGCTTTGGAGGGCGGTGTTGCTGCTTTGGCTGTCGCTTCTGGACAAGCCGCTCAAATGCTTGCTATTGCTGGTGTTGCCCGCACTGGTGAGAACATTGTCTCCGCTCCCTACTTGTATGGCGGTACCTACAACCAGCTCAAGGTCACTCTTAGACGATTCGGAATTACCACCAAGTTCGCTAAGGATGACAAGCCTGAGTCCATCGAACCCCTCATTGATGAAAAGACCAAAGCCATCTACATTGAGAGCATTTCCAACCCTAAGTACATTATTCCCGATTTCCAGGCCATCGCCGATATCGCTCACAAGCACGGAATTCCCTTGATTGTTGACAACACCTTCGGTGCCGGTGGTTACGTTGTTAACCCAATTGCCTACGGTGCCGACATTGTCGTTCACTCTGCTACAAAGTGGATCGGCGGACACGGTACCACCATTGCTGGTGTTATCGTTGATGCTGGTAAGTTCGAATGGGATGCCCATGCCGACAAGTACCCTCACTTGACTGAGCCTGCTGAGGCCTACAACGGTCTCCAGTACACCAAGGTTCTGGGTAACGCTGTTTCTTACATTACCTACCTCCGTACTGAGTTGCTCCGTGACTTGGGTCCTGCTTTGAACCCCTTCGGTGCTTTCCAGTTGATCCAAGGTCTTGAGACCTTGTCTCTGCGTGCCGAGCGTCACTGCGAGAACGCTCTCAAGCTTGCCAAGTACTTTGAGACCAGCCCTTATATCTCTTGGGTCCTTTACCCTGGTCTTGAGTCCCATCCCAGCCACGAAATTGCCAAGAAGTACCTCAAGCGTGGTTTCGGTGGTGTTTTGTCTATTGGTGTCAAGAAGCAGGGTACCGATGCCGGTGCCAATGTTGTTGATAGCCTTGAGTTGGCTTCTAACTTGGCCAACGTTGGTGACAGCAAGACCTTGGTTATTGCTCCCTACTTTACCACACATGCTCAATTGACTCCTGAGGAGAAGGTTGCCTCTGGTGTCACTGAGGACTTGATCCGTATCTCTGTTGGTACTGAGTTTATTGATGATATCATTGCTGATTTCGAACAATCTTTCAAGAAGGTTTACGAGACCAGCGAGGCTAAGATCTAAAAATTGAAATGATGATGAAATAATATAATTAGAAAAAAAAAAAAAAGAACTCCCATACAAAAAAAAGAGAGACTTCTCAAATAAAAGAGAAGAGAAGAACGTTTGATGAATTTTTTTTACATACAAGAATTGAGAATAAAATACAAAAATTCATGTTGTACTGTTAACTACCTAATTTCATAATTTAAACTTGACATGGCAGAATCTTATAGAAGTACGATATTTTTTAAACATGGAAATAAAAAATAAAAATACTGGTAAATGATCATCTTGTTTAAAGAGTGTATAAATTGGACATGGAAATGATAAAATGTAAATGATATATATATCTATAAAAAATGAGTAATGATAGAGCATGAAAGGACATTATATGAAGAGCATAGACAAAAACAAACAACTGAAAATGTAAATAGTAACACAAAAGTAGCATCAATATACGACTTCTTACTACCATACATTAACAGGCGAACTAGCAGCAGCTCCTACTGAACTAGGAGCAGTAGTAGAATTAGAAGAAGAAACAGTATTAGCACCTGCCATTAATGTATTCTCCTTGGAATTACCGCCCTGTTGTGGCTGTGAGTGCTGCGACTGCTGTTGTTCAAAAGATTGTAGCTTCTGAAGAGCTAACGCGGTAGATAGGGTTTCTGAATGAACTGTCCTCCTAGTACCACTTGTACTACCAATTAAGCCATCTAGATAGCCCTTCAGCAATACATACAACTTGCGCGACTTACTCTCACATGCCATGTCGGCAAGTTTGACTAGTAAAGCACCATCCGTATGGTTAATTAGCAATTTATGGAACTCAGCATCGTTAGCCGTAGTATTCCTACCGATGCTTCCATCACGCAATGCATCAAGACAATAGAAAATCATCTCGTAAAACTCGTCAGCTTGGAGTTTGCTCAAGTAAACACCAGTGTCAACGACCTGGTCACAGATATCATATGCTTGTTGTTTGTGGCATTCCACCCAGACAGGCATTAGTCGCCGTAAAACATTGTTTCGTGCAACATCGTCTACACCTGCCGTCATATTAGAGGTATTTGGTGACTGAGTTTTCCTACCACGAACCATGTCCATTAGTAAATCAGGTCGCTTAAACAGTAATACAGCCTTTGCTAGACCTTGTAATACCCCGTTTGAAATAAGCCCACCTTCAATAACTGGAGCCCATGATGTTGAAAAGCTTTCTACTACTTGCATCTTGGCTTTGTCATACTCGCCAATAACCCAGTATTTGTTGGCAACTTGTAATCGGAATGTGTAACAGCTACCAACAGTCCAGCCCAGCAGGTTACCTCGACCAAAAACTAACTGATACATGTGGTCAACATCTCTATAAGCCCTGTTCTTGAGAATTGCGCTGGCTACTGCCCGAGACAAACGACCATGATAGTATAGCTCATCTAGTGCTTGTTTCAAAGGCGCTTCTTCTGTGCATGTATTTATAAATGCAATCTTTTGCTTATCATTTAATCCATGAAGACTAGGTCGTACGGTGCCGTTCTTGCTGTATGGTCCATCTTGTGTTGTCGAGATAATGTTGAGCCCAGTAAATAGATCCAAAAAATGGTCAGTCACTGGGGATTTGCTTGAATTCTTTTCTAGTTCGTTTTGCAAGTATTTATTTAGCATTCCAGCAAGCTTGCTTTCTTCGCGCGTCAGAGGAATGGCAGGTGGACTTGTCTCCGAAAGAGTTTCTGTAAATTTAGCAAAGCCCTGCCATTTGTCGGTATTGCTACTGTTGTTGCTACTACTGCCACCCAAAGGAGCAGCGGATACTGCGGCCGCTGTCGACTTGCTACTGGCTAGTTTAATGCCTTTAAATAACTCGGATAATGCAGCTCTTTGTGTTGCTATAGTTGGTTTCATTTCGTATGTATACTTTGTTGGTTGGTAAGATATTATAAGGTGTTAAAGAAATCTGTTCTTTTTCTTGGGCTTATTTTTATTATAATCTTTTGAGAAGATTCTAACTGGTAGGCACATGTGACCTGCCCTTACCCACACACGAACCTTTTTCTCCACAGACGTTTTCTTGGAATTCCCGAAGCTATCGTTCTCTTGATATATGTCATATCTCCAAATGTCTTTAGCAAACGGGCAGAGCCACTGGATGGCCGGAATAGATTTTTCGGAAGAAGGATCGGTTGGGTCCCTGAATGAAATTTTACACTCTTGCTCTAAGGAGTCACCAGTTGATGAAGACAGTAGCAATGACACAAATCCCAGTGGCACCTGTAGCAGTAGTTCGCCAGCAGGATTCCTGATGGAAAGCAAGATACAAAGTCACCGAATGAGTTCGCCGGTAGTATTCCAACGTATTTTGAACAACCTAAAAGATTTTAACCTACAAAACGGGCCAGCCCGAATGTCGTCATCCCCTGGAGGGTTAGCACTCCACCCTGTCAAACCTGAGATATCTTTACAGGACCCTTTTGAAGCGTTCCTCATGCGTGAGTTTGTCGAAAATGTAGCACCCATGATGAACTTATATGCATTTGACTCTGTGTTTACACATATTTTACCATGGCTCGCACTCAATGAGCGAGTACTCTTTGATTCGATAATGGCTCTTAGTTCACTTAGCATTCATTCCAAGAGTCCTGGAACGGTGTCTAGAGAGATCCCAGAAAAATACAAGCAAGCCGCTCTGTGTGCCATCCGTGAGAACCTGGAGAGTTCACCTTACTCCCGCAAACTGTTGTATCTTTGCAGCTCACTCATGGTTTTGCTGTTCAATATAGTGGCTTCAGACACAGGTACTGTGCTGTCTGATCTAGCAATTTCATATGAAAAAATCAAGGAATTATCTGTAGACAGGGAACCGCAAGCCCTCGAAGAAGATGGTGCTCGGGATTTGTTTGTTGTTTGCGTGGGCCTTTCGTTCTCAATGGATTTCATAATTTCGTTCCGCTTCAACATATGCTGTTCTTGGGAACCTGAATTTTTACAAGCTGTTCTTGAAAACGAAAAGCTTCCTCATCTATATACCAACGAGTGGTGGTTACAAAAAGTGTTTATGCTACTAGCTCGCCTTTCACGGTTTGCAAACCGCTGTCGTGTTCCTACTTACCAAGAGACTGTCGAAAACCGACGGTTTAATGAATGGCAGGGAATTTATAATGATCTGTTAGAGTATGGTAGGCTATTACCTCAGGCTCTCAAGCCAATTGCTCAAATCCAGCCCCATACTCGTACCACATTCCCCCATGTTCATGTTCTGGATGAGTATGCACTTTTAGCAAATGTTTCATACCATTCTGGTGTAATCATGGCCATGCATCTGAGGCCTGATCTCACTCCTCAGCAGCGTTTAACTGTACCTCCTGGTGCGAAGGATCATGCTTACCAGATCCTGGGTTTGCTTGATACTTGTGATAAACCCTTATTTTGGGTAACGATTTATTGGGCACATCGCAGTGCAGCCATTTGTTTGACTCAAGTTGAGGATCGTGAGGATGCACTGGAGCTGAGTCGCCAATATGAATGGCAGACTGGGTATACTTTTAGCATGCATTTGGCCTTAATAGAAGCGCGCTGGAAGGTTATAGATGAAGCAGCTTCGGCTTAAAAACACTATTTAATGACATTTTACATATATGAAGGAAGAATAATGCTGATAATAATAATAATCCTAATGATAATAAAAAAAAAATAATAATAATAATGAATATGGATAGTACGTATAATAATAGAACTTTATACGTTTAGTTCTGATCAATGTTATGATATTGGTCTTTTGAAACTGCAGAACTGTCATCACTTAAAGTATCGAAATCTTTTTTCTGTAACAGTTCTGTAACGTGATTCAAATCAAGCCCTAAGTACTTCTCCATGAATGATCCAATCTCGGTGTTTTCATGATTGCCAGCCAAACTTTCTCTAACTAGTTCCAAGGAAGCAGTGCCTGATCCACCAGCGTAGATGTTTACATCAACGGCTGAATGTCCATGAGTACTCCATCCTGTCTGAGATCGGTTGGAAACGATTTGAACAAGTACATCAAGTGCGTTTTGCTTATGGGCCACGAGGGCTGCCATTTCGTCTTCAGTGTACTCAAAGACTCCCAACCCCTCACCTAGGATAGTCTTTTGAATGTATTTTTCAAGCTTATGACCATCGTACTTGCGAAGGGCACTTGCCAGGTATTCGCCAGAATGGGAAGCATTAGCAAGAGCCTCAGGGAACCACAGGTAATCAGGGTACTCAGCGGTCATTTGTTTAGCAGTGGCAAGACCACCTGTTTCATGATCAGAAGTACTGATAACTATAGTTTCGACATCGGATTGTTCTGAAAACTCAATAGCCGCCTTGAAAGCGCGGTCATATGCCAGAACTTCGCGCACTTGTGCGGCTGGATCGTTGTGGTGCCCAGCATGATCAATTCTGCTTCCTTCAATCATTATAAAAAAGCCCTTATCTAAGTTCGCCGTCGCTTTCTCAAGAGCACGCAGAGCAGTTCTGGTTTGATCTTCTAACGATGGGTACTCTTCAGCCTGGCGATCAATGTCATAAGGAATATCATATGGTGCGAGCAGACCCAAAAGTGGAAGCGAAACATTATTACCGCCATCTAGTTGATTAAATTCCTTCAGATTGCTCACGTATGACCATCCGTCCTGTTGTGCTTCTTGTACTAGATTTCTGGTATCTCTTCGGCATCCGCCAATTTTAGAACTAGGCAAAAAGTGGCACCGGCCGCCACCAATGATCAAGTCTACCATACGGCCTAGAGGGTACTGTCCAAGTTGATGCTGTGCGATCAGATCTTCTTCAAATCTGTAGTTTGCGTGTGCTGAAAACGCTGCAGGCGTAGCATCGGTGATGCGGGTGGTAACTACCAAGCCCGTCATGTATCCAACCAGTTTAGCTGCTTCCAGAAGAGTTCCGCATGGCGCCTTGTTAGGCTGGATCGCAATGGCTCCGTTGTATGATTTTAACCCGCAAGAAAAGGCAGTGGCACCGGCTGCACTGTCAGTGACCAACGAATCTGAAGATCGGGTTCGGGACTGACCAATAAAATGCTTGTCCAAGGTGAGCACGTTGTCAATGTCAAGGTCATCTGTGAACTGTCTAAAACTTCTAGTAAGTGATAATGAAGCAGGACCCATGCCGTCCGATACCATGAAGATTAAGTTTCTCTTCTTGGGAGTTTGCAAAAGGGCAGATGGGGCTTCGTCTCGATTCAAAGTCTCCTTGATGCCCTTGATATTGGTTGTCATCGAATAAGACGCCACTACAATAGTTAGACATGCTGCTGGCAAAAATATACTATTTATTACTTACACAGAGTAGAGATCACAGCCCATAACCCAAGAATGTAGATCAATGTCTGTTGTCGTCGTTGAGACTTGACTCTCAACTGGGCACGCCCTACGTCTTCGTGCAAGGGTACCGTCTCGTAATCTATTTTCTCGCTCATGGCAACAGCAAAAATCGTTTAATAAAGAAGAAAGTATATAAAGAAAGAAGAAATATAAAAACAAGTAGAAAATAAACAACTGCATGAAGATGCTTTTAAAGTCAACTATGATTACGTCAGTATCGACAGTGCCTGCTGGGCAAATTATTGGAGCTAAGCTCTTCATCTCAAATTTGGAGGCCGTGATGCCTTGTTACGGACCAGCCTGGTAGCTAGCCATTCAGCAGCTTCTTTAACACCAGCTCTAGGTCGTTGTTAGTTTCCAAAGCCTGTGTTGAAAGTCTACTACATACCCGGTGAGAGCACTTATTGGAAGTACTCGACTATCTCTTGCGCTCATTCTTTCAGCAATCTTGTTGAAGATTTCTTTAATCTCTTCAACTTCGAGACGATCTTCACGATCTTGTTTATTTGCAAGCATTAAAATTGGTGATCCCTCTATGTCCTCGTTGGTAGCGATTGATTCTTATTCACTGTTGTTAAAATTTGTTTAACTCATATCACACTTGATCTTACCTAGAGTGCGTTTGCATTCCTCTATCCGATCTCTATCCGATGAGTCCACTACAAACACCACAGCATGAGCATCCAGATAATAACTGTCCCATAGCGTTCGCAAATTCTCTTGCCCACCAAGATCCCATAACCTCAGCAGGGTATTATTAATAGTGATGTGTCCGACTATTAAATTGTTAAACATTGTGCTCACTACTCATCATGAGGCTTACCATTCTGCCCAACTGTAGGCACAATTCTATCTGCAGGCAAACCTCGTTTGCTCTCTGAATATTCGCTCTTCAGTTTCTCTAATAGAGTCTACCCATTAGCATCTATCAATCGATCTCTATGGAAATAAGCTTACCGTCTTTCCAGCATTGTCCAGTCCCAGAATGAGAACCGAGTATTCTACATCTTATTAGTAAATAAACTGAATGGCTATAAAAAATACTCACCTTCTTTGCGAGTTATGTTAGAGTAAATTCCCTTAACTAGGTGATACATTGTTAGAAATACCGGCTCTCCGACGTTGTCATTCCTGGTTGAAAGTCTAAATCGCTGTCCATGATATTGACATGCGAAATATTGAGCACGCACAATATTCATACCACCCTTACCCACTCTGTGATCTGGAAAGAAAGAAAAAAAAAAAAAAAAAAAAGAAATCAGAAATTCCAGAGGAAAAAAATCAATTGAAAATTTGAGATCACAGCACTACCACCATATCTACTCAGATACCAGCTTGCGATTCAATCATTTCGCTGTAGTTCTTTATCTGTTCGATTTATATAAACTTATATAAACTACTGTTTGGTTTGTGTGACAATTTAATACTATGAGTAAAGTCAACACGTTTGAATTTGGGGACAACGAGCCCTATTACGACAAGTCCTTGGTAGTTGGAAATAACTAGTAAGTGGAGAATACCATTTGTGAAATGTGGAATACTGACCAGATTAATTAGCTATGACGAGTCTCAGCTTGCAAAGCAGCAGGAAGTTTTTCAGCAACAACAGCAATCCCGTGCAGTATGTTGACCTTAGAGATATTCTTCGTACTGACTACTAACCAACCCACTAGAACACCCATATTCCTGAGGCTGTTAAAGATTTCATTCTGCACTTTCAAAAACAATTCAACGAAGGTAACGCCTATGAACTGCACGCCTGTTACGAGAATGGCTTCAACAAACTGACAGAAAACTTTTACAAGAATGCTCCTTGGCCTGATCCAGAAACCGTTGTTGGACCTTTGGTCAACGACCCTACTTTTTTGATTTTTTACACTGAAGTCTACTACCGCCATCTTTATGGCCTACTACAGCCTAATGCTGAGCAGCGCTTTCAGTCTTACGAAAACTACTGCAAATTGTTCAACTACATTTTGAATTCCGATGGACCTGTGGACACTGAGCTTCCCAGTTACTGGGCCTGGGATATTATTGACGAGTTTATCTATCAGTTCAATACCTTTTGCATTTACCGCAATAAGGTTATCAAGCGTGGTAACAATACTGAAGAAATCAGCTTGCTCAAGAAGAACCCTGAAATTTGGGGTGCGTACAGTGTTCTCAATGTCTTGTACTCTCTCTCTGGCAAATCAAAGATTAAAGAACAATTACAAGCCATTAAAGCTGGTAAAGACCCTCTTTCTGTAGCTGGCGAATATGGTTCCAGAACTCTTTATAAAACTCTTGGTTACTTTTCCATGGTTGGCCTTTTACGTGTACACACTCTGCTCGGTGACTATTCTTTGGCTCTCAAAACCATGGATGGAATCCAGCTCAACAAGAAGGCTTTTTTTGCACGCGTGGCCACTGCTCATTTCACCACCTACTACTATGTTGGATTTTGCTACATGATGCTTCGCCGATATGCCGATGCCATCAAAGCCTTTTCCCACATTCTGTTGTTTATCTCCCGAACCAAGAACATCAACCGATCCGCTCAATTCGATGCCGTATCAAAGAAATCTGATCAAATGTACGCCCTCCTTGCCATTTGTGTGGCCTTGAACCCCACCAAGCTGGACGATGTTGTCCACACTGGTTTGCGTGAGAAGTACAGTGAGCAACTGTACAAGATGCAGCGTGGTGGCCCTGATGCTATGGCAATTTTTGAGGAACTCTTCACCTTTGCTGCTCCCAAGTTTGTATCCCCTAGCATTCCTGATTTCGACAAGCCTGTACTAAACGGAGCACCTGCTGCATACCACTGCAAAGTTTTCATGGCTGACATTTCTAACTCAGTCACTGCTCCTTCCCTCAAAAACTATTTGAACCTGTATGCTACCATGGATATTAGCAAGCTGTGTACATTTTTGGAAACTACTCCTGATGAGCTGCGCAGTATTCTTATCAACTTCAAGCTCAAGAACCGTGAACTCCGATGGACTGAGGGTGATATTCTTGAAGGTCAACCTGCTTACATGTCTGACGTTGATATTTCTCTTGAGAATGAGTTGATTCATATTTCAGAGACCAAGAACAGCCGCAAGTACGCTGACTGGTTTATTCGCAATACAGTCAAGAACTACTCCGTGCAAGATTATATTTCCAATCCCGAGAAGCATGAGCAGCATGAGAACAGCCACCGACGAGACAGAAAGAGAAATGAAAAGAAGGAGAGTGAGTCTAAATAGACGGCAGAAATATAAAGAAAAATAAAAAGTAGGAACTATATTAAATGGAATTAGTAGTATAAGATCAAGTTCAAAATTTGTTTGTGATACAGAAATATCACAACTCATAATTCCAGGTTAGGGTTTAATGATTTACGTCAGTATCCATTTCTCACGTTTTCTCTATTTCCTTTGTTTATATATATCGCGATTGCGCACAAACCTTTCATAAATCTATTATTATTATTAACCTTTTGCTCAATTGAAACCATATCATGGGTGCTACAAGTGAATCTACCTCGGTGGTGGATACTTCCTACTATGAAATCCTAGGGATTGAAACAGACGCCTCTGATGCCGTCATCAAAAAGGCGTACCGAAAGCAAGCAATTCTTCATCATCCGGATAAGAACCCCGACGATCCCAATGCAGCGGCCAAATTTCAAGAGATTAGTGAGGCTTACCAAGTCCTAAGTGATAGAACTTTGAGGGAGCGGTACGATTTGTACGGTAAGGACAAGGCTCAACCCGAAATGGGATTTGAGGATCCTTCGGAGATGATTGCCATGATCTTTGGTGGCCAGGCATTTGTAGACATTATTGGAGAAATTTCATTGGTTAGGGATATCACAAAGTCCATGGAAACCGCTGTTGCAGAGGAGGAGGCAAAACTGGATGCTGAGAAAGAGAGTGAAAAAGTTGAAAGCAGTTCGCCCCAGCCCAATGTGAGTGAAAAAGCAAGCACTCCCCCTGCAAATGTTGATGATTCTTCAAGCCAGTTATCAGCACTTGTTATTACGGATGGGAAAGAAAAGACCAGCTCAAAGCCAACTTCAGTTACTGGTTCTAGTAGTCCCACTAGTACTACTTCTACAGCCGCTACTACTACCACAGGTACGAATGCGACTTCAGACAAGAAGGCTAAAAAGAGTAAATATGCCCAGCAAAGAGCGCAAATGGAGCAGTTTGTTGATGAACGCCAGCGTGTGCAAAAGGAGCGAGTTGAAGTACTTTCAAAACGACTTATTGAGCGACTTTCTCTATGGACCGAAACTGATAAGTCTAAAGATGTGACGGCTTCTTTCCAAGAAAAGACTCGTTTGGAGGCGGAAGAACTGAAGATGGAGTCGTTTGGTATTGAACTTCTTCACTCAATTGGGTCAACTTACCTGCTAAAGGCCACAACTGTATTGAAATCGCAAAAGTTACTGGGAATCACAGGTATGTTTAGCAAGTTTAAGGAAAAGGGAGCTGTTGTGAAAGATTCTTGGAATGCCATCTCAAGTGCTATTGATGCACAGTCTTCCATGCAAGAGTTGGCTAAAGCCGAGGAGCGAGGTCATGAGTGGACAGATGAAGAGCGAGCTATTTTGGAACGCCGCATGATGGGAAAGATTTTGGCTGCAGCATGGGGTGGTTCTCGATTCGAGATTCAATCTGTTCTTCGCGAGGTCTGTGATACAGTGTTACATGATAAATCAGTCAGTTCTTCAAAGAGGGTGGAGCGTGCACAGGCATTGGCAATGGTTGGCCGTATTTTCAAGGATGCTGAACGTACTAAGGAAGAGCAGGAGGAGGTTCAAGTGTTTGAAGACCTTTTTGCCGAGGCTGCGGCTAGCAAGAAGAAGAAGGATAAGAAAAAGAGCAAAGCTAGTGCTGCTTAACCATTGACTATCTTGTCTTTTGAGTTTTCCAAAATGTAATTCAATTATATTAAGCAATGCCATGGGAGGGGTTTCAGCATGTCCTCTAATTTTAAGAACATTCATACTTACGTGTTATACTGACATAACACCATAATCTGCCGAAATAAAACATATAGAGTATCACAAATTATAGTAGCTTAGAAATAATAATAAGTTTATCAGGAACTATTTGATTCTCTTCTTAGTGATGTTGGTGAACGTGGCAGACTCGCCACAAAGTGCTTCAGCAGTTGTTGGACTTCAACAGCATCCTGTATTGTTCATTTCATTGAAGCAAGACGGTCAATTACAGCATTATTAATAGGTTTATATTGTTTAGTGTTAATGTGGAATTAGAATATCGGTTATCAAGTTCATTTCAAAAAGATTCAAGCTAAATTTAAGCCAGTTTTTCTCAACGCTGGTAGTTTAATGAATATGACTCTAAGGTTACAAGATAAAAAGCTTGTGTCTCATCCCAAATATGAACAGTCAAGTAACAAAATAATTGTAAAGGATATTAAATAATTTTGAACAATTTGTGTAGAAGTCTGTCACCTATTTAGTCTCTAAGATATTAGACTTCAGTAACTGAGACACAAAGTCCACAGAAAGTATAAAAATTTTTTGTCAAACTACAAATATTTACTCAAGTAAATTGCATATTGAATTATGCTATTAGAAAAGAGATAGTAATACTGGTGGATTCCATAATGAAGGTTCTAAATGATCGTATCAAATTAATATCAATGTCTCTTCTTAGTAACCCTTGGTAATAGTTTCATGCCAGTGAACATACTGGAATAATACTCAGTTTGATGTGCTTTTTCTTCTTTTTCTAAGTGCTTTTCAAAAAAATAAGTTAAAAACCTATTATAAATGCAATTGCCATTTTGTACACAGTTGCAAGAATTTTATCTTTCTAAGGACCCTATATTTGAAATAATGTACTATACGAGATATCTAAATACCATTTCTTTTCAGTTTTAAAATACCATTAAAAGTAGCTTGGCATTATTATAAATTGATCTATTCTATTTCTAAATTAATGGTTGTAATACTTGTAGGTACAGGAAAGTGATTTTCTGAAATATTCAAATAGTGGATTTAATTTTGGAATTCTAGACATATATTGATCTGGAAGTCAGAAGTGATAATATAAAACAGTTGATCTGCTTGTGAGGTAGAAATAACTAGCACTTATAATTTTAAGGTATCATTTGTTTGTAATTGAGGACAACCTAGAGATGGTGTAACGGTGTAACAATCAGTAGAGAATACATACTACGCTCATTGTTAAATTATGAGTAGACAATGGTTATTTAAACAATAATTACTTTACAAAACATGGTAACCGAGCTCACCAAGTATAGTCCGGATAAGCTTGGTTGATACTTTGCGTTTTTGTTATTTTGATACAGTTTTACTTGTGTATTGTTCGTGATTGTGACAAAAGCATTGAACTTCCATTGCTAAACATGGCACTTGAGTTTAGAGTGCAGTCAGTATTATTCAGGATATAAAAAACAATGGATAAACTTTCAGAGAAAGGTTTACTCTTTTGGTTTTGTTATTTAAAGATTCATTTATACTAACCATTCTTACTGTATGCTCAATATGATGGAGACTCATAGTCATTATTTTCGCGAAAACCAAAAAGGAAATTTCTTCAGAGCCTCAATGAGCACCAAAATGAGACATGGTAGGATAAGGGTTACAAACTAGTTAACAACACTCTTTTTCCAGATCCCTATATTTGTACAATGTCCTTTTATGCCAATCAGAAATCGTATTATTTTACTGAGCCATTCACCAAATTCAAGAAGCATTTCATTCAACTATAATCAATCCCTCTATGTAAAACTAAAAAAAAAAACTTGTATCAGAACTTAGGTCATCACCATTTCATGGGTCAGCCTGGCCTAAGCCTAAACTTAGCGGCGGCCTCGAACAGCGATGGTTTTAAGAATGATTCCTTTACAATTTCGTAGAAATATAAAGGGTTCAATCTAGCTGAACATGCCCAGATTTAACAAGGAAACAACGACCTTTAGGTTTGAAGTAAAGGCAAGATTTAATGTACACTGTAGTAAACGCATCAAAATCTATTTCGAATCCAAGAAAACAGCAGCAGCAGTTTGTTGAAGAAGAAAAAAAAAGTTTTTTGGTACGAATTTTTTCATTTATATATCATAACAGGAGCCCTAACCCAGAACTTAGGGTAACAAGTATATTTCAAGGGTTTTATTTTTTTCAAGGAAAAGAGCCTCGATTGATCTAATCGATATCAACAGACGGCAATGGAACTTTTTTAATTCCATAAGTGTTATCACTTAGTATATGACTTTGCTAAGGTAATAAATAGAACACAGTGCTCAAATAATTGGGCTCACCAGGGGAAAGGAAGGTCATTGCACTGGAGGATGTCCCCTTAGAAATTTACCAGAGGATATTAAAATTCATTCTCATATAAGCTGAATTCAAGGCAGGTATAGAGATTTGATTTGATTGAACCAAGATAGTCCCTTCATTATATGTTGTTGTGCTGGTGCTGGATCTAGCAGATTTATTGTATGTAATACCAGGGCCTGTGTGTAGATTAAGTTCAGATTCCATGGCTGAATCTGATTTCGAACATCTAAGCTCTTATTTGCAAAAGAGGCCTTCGCTTTGATCTCGCCTTTTCATTCACATAATTATTATACTTGTTTTATCAATGAGAATAAGATAACCCGCTAGCAGAATCAGTACAAATCATACTCAAAATACCAAAATTTGGATATTCAATAATTTACATGTACATATATAACCAATTATATTTCTTTTTTATTATTTTTTTTTCTTCTTGTTTTTCATGTGTGCAAAAGATCCTTCCTCGAAACATCAACGTATATATTGCCAATAATATGAAACTGTGGTTGCCCTTAGGTGCGTGGTTTTAGTCAATATTTGTTCTTTTGCCTTGTCTTCTAAATTCATTTCAAAATGAGCCTGTATACTCATACCCAGCAACTTCATTGCCACTCTTCAATCTCCTTCGCTTCTCCTCATCGTCGTTAAATTTCACGATTTACTGCTTAACAGCCAGTTGAGGTGATTTGGGCTCAACCTTATAGTGCTCATGAGAAGCCACAATCTTATTCCGCGGTGCTGAATGTTCCACAATCAACTTGCTATCTTCATCATTGAAATACATTTGAGAAATCACCGACTGACGACGAAGAACTGCTAGCTCTTTGTTGCCACGCTGCATTAGATCCTGGATAGTGCGAGCGTCGGTTACAGACTGGTTGGCATGGAATGCATCGCGAGTTCGGCGGAGGGCATATTCACGAAAGTTGTAGGATGCAATGCGTGAACTGTACCGGAGAAGATGGCGGTAGAGAGTGAGGGATTCTTTGGAAGCAGCTGATAAAGACATTGTGTGTGTTGGTGTGTGTGTGTATTATGAGTAAGAGAAGTTGGTGAATGAGAGAGAGAGGAAGGGTGGGGATTTTTTTTATTCTCGATCCGAAGTTACAATCTGACAAAGATAATGGAGGGTAATCATATATTAAGTAATAGAGTTACATAATCAAGAGTAATCCAATAAAACTCAAAGTGAAAAAAAAAAATAATGGTCATGTTGGAATATACCAATTGTTAACACAATTACCAACTGCATATATTTATTTTCATGTATAACTCCATGATTCGATCTAGAGGAGGAACTATACTATGGCAAGCATCCCGAGCCCGGCGAAGCGGGTTGGACATGTGGAACCGAACTTTTAAAAGCGCTTCTTGCCTTCAAAACGAAGCTGCTGCATCCTCAACGACAGCCACCACGCAGATCCCGCCATCAACCACAATTTCACCACCACCGCCAACAGATGTGAACCAGGTCAAGAAGGAGTTTTCAAACATCTTTTTAGATGCATTTGAAGCCAGCAATAATGAAATTGGCAGCCATGTTGCTGACAGTATTAGTGGCGGCGCCAGTAAAAAGTACGATGTTTCCGAAGGCCGGATTTATGATCCAGTGCTTAACGGCGAGGCTCCAACGGCTGACGATATGAAGCTGCGTATTGTGCGGTATCTTAATGAAGGAGGAGACATTTCAAAACTGCTAGGTACCAGTGCGTTTGAAAGCCACGATAGTTTAAGAGAGCGGTGGTTTGAATCAAGCGGGTTTGATCAGTTCTGTCCGGTGCCATATAAAGGATTTACAGCGCTTGAGTATTTATCACCAGCTGAGTTTAATACGGTGCTGCAGCTAGAGCGATGGCAGGTGATGCGCAATGAGCTGTTGGATGAACGATATCGATTGCTAGAGGACGGAGCTTGTGAGATGCGAGAATACAAGACTGGCAATAGTAGTAATAATAACGGCGAAGGCAATGTCAAGACTACGGTCCGATTACCTGCGAGCGGCGAGTTTCCAGGTCTTTCATACGCATCATACCAAGACGCACGTAGTAAAGTGCAATCATTTCTAAAGTTAGAGAACGCCTATGTGCTGGAGATGTGGCGGTTGTACCGACTTACGGGAGTCGAGAAGCTCAAGTACTATATTGTACAGACGACACCTGTGATCCAGCATTTGATGTGGCGGTTTTATGTTAAGGATACGACCGCATGGAGTCATTTGCGACGGAGTTATGGCCGAATGGTTCGGGCGACAAGCGAAGATGCAGAGGAGGGCCAGAAGCAGGATCTGGGTCCTATAGGGAGTCCCGTGTTGTTTTCGAGGGCCCGTCGGTCGGGTGTTGGTAGTGGAAGTGCTACTATAATTGGAGGGCAGGCCGTGGCGGTTGAGGACGTGGGATTAGATCCGGTTGCGGGCAAGCAGGCAGCAGATGTTTGAGAGGTAGAGCCAGGGGCGAGGCATATCTAAGCGAAGAGGTGTGGCATTTAGACGTCCGCAAATGTAAATAATAAAAATAAAAAGTCAATAAATTAAAATTAAAATACAAAAAATAATAAAAATGATAAAAATAATAAAAATAATAAAAATAATAAAAATAATAAAAATAAATTATAGCAAACAAAGATTGTAACATGGCATTGGCGTTTTGTTGTTGACACTGACATTGGCAGCAGATGCGAATGTGGATGGATGTAAATGAAAAATTTAGAAATGTAAAGAAATCGCTCGGGAAGAATTTGCCATGGGAGATGATGGGAAGGTTGGGAGATGAAGGAGATCGATAATGACAAAACAACGACAACAAGACATCGATAGCAAAAGAGACGAAGAAATGGCTTTGATTTGGTTTTGGTTTATTAATTAATTGAAATGGAAAAAACTCAATTCAGGTTATTAGTTCAGTTAGTTCAGTTGGTTCATTTGGACTGGTTTATTTGCTCTGGATTAGTACTGCTACCACTAGAATTATAACGGGATTTCCCAATTAAATGAACATAAAAATAAAACCAAAATCTGAAAACCCACAAGATGAGTAGTATTCATTGGTTTCAAGGAGAAGACGCAAAGAAGAAGGAAGATGAGAAATTTGAAAAAACGAGTTAATGAGAGGCAGCGAATGAGAGACAAGTCAGGATTAGTTGACGTTTGAGATGGGAAGTGACCTGCAGCTAAATGTTTAGAGTGTTTATCTTGATAGTGAATAATGAATCGAATACTGGAGATTGAATTGAATAATGAATTGAATAATGAATTGAATAATGAATTGAATAATGAATTGAATAATGAATTGAATACTTGGAAAGATCTAGCACAATTAAAACAGTCAAGTCAGTTAAGCCCATCGCTTGTGATTTAGTTCGTGATCTTTCATTTCATTCATTTCATTCTTCTTCGTTTTCTGCTTCATCTCTGTCGGTTCAACTTCCAGGGATGGCTATAGCCACGTAGTAATGGCTTGGTATCATGTGACAAGCCGTGTAGCCGTGCATGACTGAATGTTAAGAAAAACAAAAAACTTGGTGCTACCACACGAATTACTTCCTAATTGAGAAATAACGAATATTCTAGGGGCTCATTTGTCTGGGCTTTCTTAGTAACACTTTACATAAGACCGACAAGGTCTTGGCCCTTTTGCCAATGAATTTCAGCCGTTGCAGCCGCAAAAAGAAACAACGCAAAAATGTGCGGAAAAGACGGGAGAACCTCTTAGTAGGAGCTATGGAAAACCTAACAAAACACGAAAACAACTAAACGAGAACGCGATACAGAGACAAGATACAAGAGACAAGATACAAAGTTCAGTTGTGAATCACGAAATGAATGAATTCAATGACTTGTATGTATGTGTTGTAGTTATTGTTGAATTGGTTCAATTGCACAAAGTATAACCAACATGAAGATATAAAATACAACCCATACAACCCATCTAACCTGTACAATAATAATTCTCAGTTACTGGCAATGCACGGGAAATGTAAAAATAAAATGTAAATTAACATTTTGTGAGACTTCCTGGCTTTCTACTACTCATCACAACATATCGCACGGCTGAAACGGAAAAACTATTTTCATCTATTTTTTTTATTTTTATTATTATTTTTATTTATTTATTTTATTTATATTTTTCTACTTTCATAAAACCTTTAATCAAATCCTTAATCGATTACCCATCTTTCTCTAACATCTTCTTCATCATCTCCTCCATCGTTTATGAAACTACTCAAATAATGCTACCATATACTGGTCCAGTGTTATGTGTATAAACATTGTTACATTTACACCCACTTTTTTCAGTATTCTTTCTTTTCTTTTTTCGTAGATTCTTCTTTTCTTTTTCTGGTCTCTGCCATTTCTTCCGAGCGACCCGCCTTTTCCAGCGCGGAAAAGCAAGTAAAATGAGCCAAATCAGTCAAAATCAGTACCCATCTGAGCCTTTCTGAGCCTTCTGAGCCTTCTGAGCCTAAATTTTATTTTATTTTATTTTATTTTATTTTATTTTATTTTTATTTTATTTTTATTTTATTTTTATTTTTATTTTTATTTTTATTTTATTTTTATTTTTACATTTTTATTATTTGCTATTATTTTTCTTGTTCTTTCTACACACTAAATTCATTCTCTCAATTTTAAATTCACAAAAACCTTTACCCATTTTATTTCGTTTTTATTTAAATACCACCCATCAGACCCTTGTTTTCAAAATTTTTTTTTTTCCTTTCCTTCTTCTCTATAATTATATATCAACTAACTCTACTGATACTTTAATTACAATAGATTATACAACACATCTTTCATTTGCATCTCACCCTCATCCTCATCCCCCCTTCAACATATACAACACTCTCATCCTCTCACATCATCATCTACATCTTTCGAAATGTCTTCAGATACTCCTTTTGAAAAAGACGAACCCGCCCCATTCGCACTCAGCAACGACAGCAATGTCGACCTCGAAGCTGAGGCCGCCGACCAGCCTGTCCCTGAAATGTACAGAGCTCCCACCCATAAAGACGACGGCTTTGGCAACATGCTAGGTAAAAGTGAAACAGCTCAATCTCTGCAAGAACTTGGTCTCTCCACAACAAGACCTACAGTTGACCCCAATTATCCTGCCGTTAGATCCTCCACCAGACCAGAGTTCCCCGAAGAATATACTCTCGAAACCCAAACCGGTCTAGTTCCTGTCACGTCACTTCGACAAATTAGGTCAAGAAGTGGGAGTGGCTCAGGATCTGTAGCAGGTGACCTTCTTGGGAGGCTCGCAAGGCCACTCCACACGCACCACGAACAAGAAGAGCACCAAGACCAAGAGCAACAAGGTGACTACAGTATATCGTCGTCTGAAAGCGGCGCTGCTGAGAGCAAAGTCGGCAACGAAGTAGAATTCGTAACCTTCCTCATCAACGATCCCCAAAACCCCCAAAATTGGTCTAAAAACAAGAAATGGCTGGTTACTATTATCGCCTCTTTTCTTGTGTTTACAATTGCCTTCGGATCTTCAGTACCCACTGGTGGCTTGGGTCTTATCGAGGATAAGTACAATGTCTCCTTGGAAGTTGCTATTTTGGTTTGCTCCATGATGGTTATTGGTTTTGCCGTTGGTCCGCTCGTCTGGTCTCCCCTCTCTGAGCAAATTGGTCGTCGCCCTGTCTATATTATTTCCCTTTCTTGCTACGTCCTGCTTAACATCCTGTGCGCCCTCGCACCCAATATTGGTGCTTTGCTAGTTGGTCGTTTCTTGTCCGGTGTCTTTTCATCCTCCGGTCTTTCCTTAGCTGGTGGTACCATTGCAGATATCTGGCGTACTGAGGAGCGTGGTTTCGCTATTGCTTACTTTGCTGCTGCTCCTTACTGTGGTCCTGTGGTTGGTCCTCTCGTCACTGGTTGGATCAATGTTGGTAGTGGACGTCTTGATTTGTTTTTCTGGGTTAACATGGCCTTCTGCGGTGTTATTTCCATTGCAACCTTTTTGATTCCTGAGACATATGCTCCTGTTATCTTGAAGAAGCGTGCTGCAAAACTCCGAATTGAGTCTGGTAACCCAAACATTATGACAGAGCAGGAAGCTGAGAACCTGTCTCTTCGCGAGCTTTTGAAATCTGTTCTCATCAGACCCGTTACCATGATGCTTACTGAGCCTGTTTTGGACTTGATGAACATGTACATTGTCTTGATTTACTCTCTGCTTTACGCATTCTTCTTTGCTTACCCAGTTATTTTCGGTGAAATCCACGGATACAATGACGGTATCATTGGTCTCATGTTTATTCCTATTCTCATTGGTGCCCTGTTTGCATTGATCACTACTCCTATTCTTGAGAAGAAGTACATGGCTCTATGTAAGCGTCGTGAACCCACTCCTGAGGACAGACTTATTGGTGCCATGATTGGAGCTCCCTTCATTCCAATTGCCTTGTTCATTTTAGGATCTACCAGTCACCACGGTATCATTTGGGTTGGTCCTGCTTCTTCCGGTATTGCCTTTGGTTATGGTATGGTTCTTTGTTACTATTCCGTCAACAACTACATTATTGATTCATATCAAGAGTTTGCTGCTTCAGCTTTGGCTGCCAAGGTCTTTATGCGATCCGGTGGTGGTGCTGCATTCCCATTGTTTACTACTCAAATGTACCACCGTCTAGGTAACTTGTGGGCATCATTTTTGTTGGCTTTTATTTCATTAGCAATGGTTGCAATTCCATTTAGCTTTTACAAGTATGGAGCATATCTCCGTGCTAAATGGAATCATACTAGCAAAGAAGAGTAAATGAACCTTATGAAATAGCAAACAACCAAAAAATAATACAACCAAAAAAACAACAACAACAACCAAACAAACAAAAAAAAAAGACAAAAAAAAAATTTACAATATTTATTATTCATTATTTTTTTACAGACTACTGTACTTGATGCTTTTACAAATGCAACACTAATTTATTTTCTCTTATAATTCAAAAATTGAATCCATTTAATTGCAATTACTCCAAAAAAGAATCCAATAAACCACCTGTACCTGACTTTGTATCGCTTATACGAGAGTATCATCGTGAAACAGGTTTTTAATTCAGTTCATGCTGAAAAAGTCAAAAGTCAAAATTCAAAAGTCAATTTGCTCAATTGTTCAATTGTTATTATTCAATTGTTATTCAATTGTTCATGATTCCTTCATTATTCATTATAATCATTTAAGCATTTAAGCATTTAAGCATTTAAGCATTTAGTTCAGCCAACAATAGAGCAATTCCAAAAGTTTTAACCTTTATAAATCTCCTTTTTCCTTCTTTTTTATTATTCTTTCTGAGTTTTCTATTTAAAAAAAAAAAAACCAACAAAACTTTACATTTAAAATACGCTTATTATAAGTTTATATAACTTTTGATTCAATAATAAAAGACCTGTTTTAAAAAAAAAATACACATAGCCCTAATAATGGCAGCAAAAAGGATTGGATTTCAACAATGTGTTCTTGGTTTATGGGATACTACAAATAGGTCAATTTATTAATTTGATAAAAAATTTTGAGTATAAATTAAGATATATTTTTACAGTATATAATGTATGTCCAAAGTTTGACCAATCCTAACTACGCTCGTATTTAATTATTTCATATCCTTTACTTCTATTATTTATTTATTTATTTATTTATTGAATTCTAGTATATTATAGATTATACCCCCCCAAGAATAACATTTCTTGACCCGAAAAATTTGGTCAGTATTAATTCACTCATGGTCCTCATGTGGAGATCTTCACTATAAGGACCAATCAATTTACACTGCAGTTACAAAGAAAAAAAATATATATATACTCAACATATTACTATTTAGATTTTAAATGAACTTAATCAAAATAATTTCAAGAAACAAAATGAATATAGATATATATACATATATTTGTAGTAGTACTTTATATTCAACAAGAGATATGGCAATTCCAAGCATCATTTTGGATTTCGGGATTTTACCCCAGTACCTCTGAGATATAAATCAATTGGATGGGTATGTAAAAAAGTTATCTATTCATCTATTTATTTATTATTTTTATTATTTTCTATGCGTTTGCGTCGAGCTCTTAGGGGTTACCATAGTACAGGCTTAAGGTATATGTTAGTCATCTATTAAGTAACTCAACTAACAGCAACGTAGTAACCCTTCAAAAGACAATTACCTGTAAAAAAAAAAAATACTACGTTGAGCGGAGTTGGAGGGCCTTCGAGTCATGGGAACCGTACAGGTCAATAGGCTAAACAACAACAATTACAAACTCAAACGTTCTCAGTTACCCCAAATACTAATCGTTAACTTCTATTTGGCTTCAACTAATACAAAAACAAATTACTGAACAGTCTCAACCAAAAAACTTATATCACATATACATAAAACCTCAAACACCAGAGCCACCACCAAACTTGGACCTCCACTCGTCAACCTTGCTCTCATCAATTCTTGAAAACAAGTAAGCAGGCTTACCAATGTTATGGCCGCCCAAAATGTCAAGTCCAAACTCGTCAGTAATAAGACGAGCTGGGGCATTCAACTGCTCAAGGATCTGAGTAGAAGTCTCAGGCATGAATGGACTAAAGATCGCTGACAACAAGTAAATAATGTTAAGACCAACTCCAATAACCGCAGCGGCCTTTTCAGGCTGGTTCGCAAGTAACGAGTTGTCAAGCTTGTTTTCTTGTAAAAAGGCATTGCCTCGGGCAGAAATTTGCATAGCAATTTCAAGACCCTTGCGCTCACTTACTGATTCCATGGCTTCATTGTAAGCACCAAGAAGTGTGTTCAAGTCCTTTTGAACAACTTCGTAGTCAATGTGGCTAACATCATATTCAGGAACAACCTTGTTGAACTTGGCATTCACAAACTTGATTAGACGGTTAACAAAGTTTCCAAGATTGGCTAGTAACTCGCTGTTGTTGCGGGTAACAAACTCCTGCCATGAAAACTGGGTGTCAGAAGTCTCGGGACGAGCACACGCAAGGTAGTATCGCCAAACTGAAGGAGGCAGTCCAGTATCCTGTGCATTGTTGCCAAACACACCGACATTACGAGACTTGGAGAACTTTCCACCCTCATATTGCAAGTACTCGGTAGTCGACAAATGGTGCAACATGGTCCATTTCTCTTCAGTACCAATCTGAGATGCTGGGAAAACAACAGTATGGAATGGCACATTATCCTTACCCATGAACTGGTAAAGCTGGACATTCTCGGGATCTCTCCACCATGCCTCCCAGTCTTCCATGTAGTTGCCCGTAATACTGACATACCCGATACAGGCATCAAACCACACGTACAGAACCTTTTCAGCAAATTCAGCCAAGGGAACTGGAGTACCCCATTTCAAATCACGAGTGATGCATCGAGGGTGAAGGCCCTCGTTCAACCAAGTATCAGTAATTGTGCGACTGTTCTTAGACCACTTGCCCAGTTCCTGAGACTTCTTGTTCCAGGCAGCAACGCGATCTTGCAATTTGTCAAGCAACAAAAACACATGTGTAGACTCTCGGGGCTCGGGTGTAGCATTGTCAATCTTGCATCGAGGGTTGATAAGCTCAAATGGATTCAAAAGGGCTCCGCATCCATCACATTGATCTCCACGAGCATCTTCATATCCACACTTGGGGCAAGTGCCCTCAACAAATCGATCAGCAAGGAATCCATTGTGCTTAGTGCAGTAAAGCTGCTTCATACTCTGGGTTTCCAAAAACCCATTGTCCTTAAGCTTGAGGAAAATGTGCTGAGCGATATCCGTTTGCTTCTGAGTAGTGGTTCGGCCAAAGTAATCGAATCCAATTTGGAACCAATCGTAAGTTTGCTTATGAATGACGTGATACTTGTCACAAAGTTCCTGGGGAGTAACTCCTTCCTCCAGGGCCTTGGTTTCAGTAGCAGTTCCGTACTCGTCTGTTCCGCACACAAACAACGTGTTGTACCCTCTGGTTTTCGCGTAACGAGCGTAGATATCAGCACTCAACACACTACCCACAATGTTACCCAAATGTGGCACATTGTTGACATAAGGAAGAGCAGATGTAATGAGAATATTTCGCTCACCCTTCTTGGGGGTGATGGTTCCCTCAGTGGGTTTGTAAAATACGTCTGTGTTGACATTAACTTTTCCAGTGTATTCTGGAAGAGGAGCTTGTACCTTTTTGACAAACTTACTGCTGGTCTTGATAGCAGCTGCCACTGCAGGAATTTCCAAGAATGATTTATACCAAGCAGCCCAAGTATTATCCAAAGCTTTGATTCCGTTCTCATGGACGAGTCCGTAGAGTCCACCAAAGAAAATGATTTGTTCAGGAGTCAGCTCAGGTTTTAAAGTAGGCACTTTACTAAGATCAGCACTGCTCTTGGATTTAATAGCGTTATAGATAACTGTCTCTTCGAAGCTTACCAAAGCTTCATTGGATACAGGACTAGATGTTAAATATCTGAAAATTTTAGTTAGCATTAGTCAACACCAATCAAATATCTCACACATACCTAACAATAGCATTGGGCTCGAACAATGTTGTGTTCCCAAGGGTGAGAACCTGGTATTTTCCTATCAACGTTAGTGAACCGGATTCTCGAATCGTTGTTTTTGAGCTTACCTTCTTCGCTGATAACAGGGTTCAATCCAGAGCCAAACACATTGGCTGCGATTGTGACTTTGACGTTACCCGACGCAGTAACGCCATCCTGTGAAATAGGTACCTCTAGCTTTAGAGCACCAGACATTGTGTGATTTTTGATATTTACTGACTGGAACGATTGGTAATGGCAAAAGGGGAAGTTTGATTATTGTTCTGGATCAAGATTTAGTCTGGAGGACTGTATTTTTTTTTCTCTTGATTTTACTTTTTATGATACATTTGATTCTTAAAATGAGTACATGCTACTGCAGGGTAAACTGAAAACATTCCTGTTTAGCACGACATAGAAACTTTTCACCTTAAATCTTATTTGGACTATCGACATACCTAAAAGAATGATAATCAAAGTGTTTCATTGGTATCGAGTGATCAAGGGCCACGCCGACCATTGAAATCAAGAAGCTGCACTATGACTCAATGAAAACAGACCCTCAAAACTTCTGGAACAAAGTGTGAAGCAATTTTTTCTATTTTTGTATATCTTAATTAAACATTTACTCCTCGATAACGTTTTGGAGGAGGGCCATAGGGCTTACAAGACCAATCATCTACAAAATATTCATCCTTCTTTTTTGTCGTTCCACTAATACGCTCATCGGCTTTACCTTGAGCCTTGCCCTCACGTTTTCCCTTGGTATTCTTTTTCTTTTCGGTCTCGGCTAAAAGCTCTTTGTTAGGACCCTTTTTTAATGTCTCGTAGAGAACAGGTTCAATTGTAGGATCATCCATACCTGGTAGAGGAGGCATAGGCTCATAATATGTGCTCTTGCCTTCTTCTTCCATCATTTCCTTAGAAATCCCATCAAGTTTAAATGGGGCAATGAGTGGAGACACTGTCTTTTCTTCTTTTTTAAATGCATTAGGCTCTGGAGGAATGCTGCTAGGTTCAGGCCGCACCTGAAAAGAACCGGCAGGGAGGTAATCAAGTTCCTCGTCCTCACTGTCCTCCATTTGCCCAAATGGGAAAAATTGGTTAGGAAGTATGCCCATTCCAGGCGTTCCACCATTCAAAATGCTACCAGGAAGTATTCCACCTGATAATCCTGGTATTCCTCCAGATGCTGATCCAGGAATTCCACCAGGTAAACTACTAGTCAAACCAGCAGGCAATCCACCAGGAAATCCGCCAGGAAATCCGCCAGTTGGCTGCGCCGGTAAACTACTTGTCAGTCCGGGAGGGAGTCTACCTGGAAATCCGGGATTTCCGCCCAGTTGAGTAGTAGGGAATCCAGATAATCCAGCAGGCAATCCACTGGGCAATCCAGTAGGCAATCCAGTAGGCAATCCATTGGGCAATCCAGCGAATTGCCCACCAGGTTGACCGTAACCAGGCCATGCTGGCTGAGCAGGTGGTGCACCAAAGTTGTTATTTGTAATCTCCGGAAAAAAATCCATGTAGTTAAGTTCAGTTCCCCTTAGTGGCTGTTCAGAAAAACTAGATCCAGCTATAGGAATGTGACTAGACTTACTTGGGGTAGGAGCAGAACGGAATCCCGAAAATTTATACAATAAAACAAGTGCGCTTAAAGCAATTCCAATAATGGCTCCAGTTTGGAGACTACTAAATGCTCTATTAACAGTCTGTGATACAAGGCCAAGGTCTTGAGCTGGAGGACGGTTGTTGGTGAGCAAAAAGGTGACACCAGCAACTAGCAATACAAGTATAGGAGCCATGTTGGAAATGAAATCTGAGTTATTACCGCTGTCAAATATTTCTTCATCATCCGAGTCACTATCAGATAAGTCTGCACCTGCTGGTCGCGCATAGTTTGTCGATGACTTGCTCTTCTTGCTCTTTGATTTCGAACTGGATTTTTTCGACTTTTTCTTACGATGAGGCTTTTCAAAGTAGTAAGGATCGATTGCTCCTCCAGGTTGCTGATTCATAAATCCATTCATTGGAAGATTGGGAGTTTGAAGGTAAGGAGGAGGGGCAGTATACTGACCAGGATAGGGCATTGGATTCTGAAAAGGATATGAAGTGGTCATAGGAGGCTGTTGTCCAGCATATGGGTATTGAGTAGCAAGGCCTGGAACCGTTTGTTGCTGGAATGGAAGAGATTGGGACATGTACTGAGGTGGAAGGGTTGGGATATGAGGTGAAGGATTTTGATATTGAGGTAGAGGCATTTGGGGTATCTTCTGAGCCTGTGGCTGGGGTTGCATGTATGGACTTTGCTTCATTGCAGGAGATGGAACTGGAATAGCGCCAGGAATGGCTGGTGTATGGCGATATTCAGTATTAACATTTGGGGACGGTTGTCCGCCGAAAAACTCCTTTGCTTTTCCAGCTACAGCTCCCATGAACTGAAAAAGAGGAGGTACACTTTTTGGCGTTGCCGGACCTGGAACTGTGCCCACAGGAGAGCCACCGTGTGAGGTCATAGGAGATGATTGGGTCGTGAGTTCTGGCACTGCCTGATATGGAGACCCAGCTACAGGAACTGTATTAGCAGGAGCCATTCCTGGTGAAAAATGAGGAGGAGGTTGTAAAAAGGCGTTTCCTGTGCTGTGCTGTTCCTTGTGCTTTTTACTTCGTTTTCTTGACAGTTTCCTTCCAGGTGAGGAATAGTTGGCCTTATCTACTACGGCAGTAGGAGTACCCTGCGAGTCGCGTAGAACCATGTCATCATCCGACAGTTCAACCACAGGAACCTCATCGTCAGTGGCGAAGCCATTCAGATCCTTTTGCGAATGCGACATATTGAGTATCGGTTTGAAAAAGGGTAAAACAAAAAAAAAAAAAAAAAAGTTCGGAAAGAAAATTTTAAGTCCAAAAAAAAAAAAAAAATTCAGGTGAAAGTGAAAACCATGGAAAACGCGTCTAGTATATATAAGTGCAAGAAGTGTATATGGCTAAATGACCCTTAAAAACAGCCAATACTGGTATAAGTTGACTTAGGATTCCGATTCCGAATAATGGTGCATACTCACCTAAGAAGAGGATGTTGCAGAACGTCCAACAGGATTTTTGGGCAGAAAAAATTAAATCATAGGTGCCACCACTATTACTACCACCACTACCACCACTACCACCACTGCTGCTCTATTTTATGTGGTGCAGATAGTGGTGCCTTGATGGGACTTAGGCAGTGGGAAGATGCAACAAAAACCGAATCAAAAAAGGTTTTTCGTAATAAAAACCAAGAGCCAAAAGTCTAAAATCATCAAAATCAAAAGGAAAAATAAACCGCATGGCTGGTGCTTGGAGGTCCTAAAACGTAGATGGTTCTACTGAAAAGGAAATGCGCACAAGTTTGAGGGTCCAAATGAGACTGCAACTCTAGTTAAGACGTTCTCAGTTTGTTCATGGCCTTTCCAGTTAGACCGCGCAATAAATCAGAGCCAAAGAGCTTTTGTGCGTAGAACTCCCAGTGCTCAATCAGAGTTCAATAAAACCTCACCGAGTATAGCCTTAAGAGGGGAAGAATAGTGAGACATCACGGGTATTCAAGGCTCGATGGATCCCGAAAATGGCGACACTTCAAATAAGCTATATAATTTCCTCGTGGCCTCCTTGGAAGAATAATAATACTAATCTGTTAAAGCAGTCTTCAAACAGTACTGGCACACCATGATAGGTAGTCAGAAGTTGGTACAAACTATACAGTGCCAAATATTTTCCATGGGATTTCATAATTGTAAAAATATTTTTACTCTTTAGGTTTATTATAACCACATGTCCAAGTCAGTCAGCATAACAAATGGCATTTACCGTTTGGAATACCCCAGAAAACTGACGAAAGAAAAAAACATAAATTACAACTATTGGTTGATAGGGCAATGACATGGCTCGGTCGCCACTGAGTACAAGCCTTCTTTCCATGGTATGAGACAGGCTTTTCCTGGAATATGCTTTTGATGTTACAATGTTTTAACTCTTCCAGAGCGATTCTTGTATTATTACGGGTACATAAAAGTGTAAAATACATTAAGTAATCTATTATATGATTATCACATCATGTGTCATCATTAATAATAGAATTGAATTATTACTAATAATGACTAACACATTGCCAAATCAGTTTTTTTTCAAACCACTCACCTCAGTAAAAATTTTCAGCACTCTGACTACATCACCTACATCGTCACTATTAGAAGTTCATAATAGAGTCACCTAAACCTCGTTAAGGACTCTTTTAAGATATCGAATTAACTCTGCTTAGACCAGGAACCTGTGATTTAGTAAACTCTCGATCCATACATTTAAGCTTGTTATTTTTCAACATAGTAAATCAATCAAAATGGCTGACGAAGTCAACACAACCCACTGCCGGTTTTACGAAAATAAGTATCCTGAGATTGACGATGTTGTCATTGTAAATATCAAAGAGGTATGATTCATTTTTTTCAAAATTTTTTGACGCCAAAAAATAATAATACTAACAGATCATATAGATCGCTGATATGGGCGCTTATGGTATGGTGAAAACAACAAACAGCACCTATTGAATGATTTCATTATAGGCATGAATACTAACATGGCTGGGCATTAGTTAAGCTGCTGGAGTACGATGAAATTGAAGGAATGATTCTACTTTCTGAGCTTTCTAGACGAAGAATCAGATCTATTCAAAAGCACATCAAGGTTGGCAAGAACGAAGTTGTCGTTGTTATGAGAGTTGATAAAGACAAGGGTGAGTAAATTGACTGAGACTACTTTTGTTCAATCTAACATGAGCTTGCTCTCTATTAAGGATACATTGATCTGTCAAAAAGAAGAGTTTCTCCTGAAGATGCTACCAAGGCTGAAGAAAAATACAATAAATCAAAGGCCGTTCACTCTATCTTGCGTCATGTGGCCGAAAAGCACAAGGTCTCTCTCGAAAGCTTATACGAAACTATTGGCTGGCCATTGAGTCGAAAGTACGGCCACGCCTACGAAGCTTTCAAGCTTGCCATTACCAACCCAGACACCGTTTTTGAGGGCATTAACGCTCCCTCGCAACTTCTGAAGGATGAAGTCCTTCTCCAAATTTCTAGAAAGCTTACACCAAACCCTGTCAAGGTTCGTGCTGATATTGCTGTTACTTGTTTCAGTTACGAGGGTGTTGATGCTGTCAAGGCTGCCTTAAGTGAAGGTGAAAAGTTGCATACTGAGCTTGTACCTGTTAAGGTCAAGCTTGTGGCTGCACCTCTTTTTGTGTTAACTTCGGTATCCATTGATAAGCAAAAGGCAATTGAAAAACTAGGCGAGGCTATTGAGCTCATCAAAACCAGTATTGAGGCTGCAGGTGGTACTCTTGAAGTCAAGATGGCACCCAAGGCTGTTACTGAGAATGATGATGCTGAACTTGCCAAGCTTATGGAGAAGTCAGAAGCTGAGAATAGAATGGTTTCAGCTGATGAGTATGAATCTGGTGAAGATAACGAAGACTTTGATTAAAACGAAAAACCAAAGCAGGTCATATAAAAATCAAAAATAAAAACAAGTAACATTAAGCAAAAAAACAACAAAAATATAACCAGACTGATATAAAGTATTGATCTTTATTGTCTAGACCTTTGGTTTGTTTTTAATTCTTGTTATTCAAAATAGAAAAAAAAGTAACAAACATATTTTTTTCATTTCAAACAGCTAATTAGATGGGGTTTTTAAGTATATCACAAGTTCTTTAATATATCATTTGTTGATAAAACTACATTGATCATTGTTCGACACAGATCATTGATGGAACAATAATTAGACATGACCAACATTTAAGCATTTATGATAATGGGTATAGAAATAAATCAAGTAAAAGTAAAAGTAAAAATTGGTATTTAAAAAAAAAATAAAAAATTGAATAAAAAAAAAATAAAAAAAAAGTAAAAAAAACAATATGAATTTATAGAACCGCCGCTGAAGATTCCAAGGCTGTTAAGGGCTCTAAAAAACCTAATGATGATGATTTTTTACCAACATCATTAACTTTGGCACCATTCCGAGCTGGCGATTTACTTGCCTGCCTCATTACAGCAGAAGAAGACCGACCATTTCTAATTCCTTCCCCTAATTTTCCAAATCCGGTTTGTAAGGTACTAACCGGTAACAATGAAGACTGAGAAATACTAGAACCAGTAGTAGTTTGTTGTTGTTGCTGCTGTTGCAGACTTGATTCCTTGCTAACCCAATGCTTCCATCCCTCAAAATCAATTAATGCTTGCATACAACCCCATTCAATTGTCTTCTGTTCAAGCCATTTTAAGTTAACTGGCTTGGTTAAGAAATCGTTACAACCTGCGGCTAATGCCTCTGACTTATCGGATAATGATGAACTAGCTGTAAGAGCAACAATGATAACGGGGTATTTAAACTTTGTTGCATCTAGAACTTCATCATCTAAATCTTCATCAAGGTCCGGATCATGGGTGCTATTAGTAGTACCATTGCTGTTAATAGTACACCTAGTGTTGCTTTCATTTTCAACTACAGCAGTTGTAGCTGCAGTTGCAGTCGTCGCTGTACTTGAAAATACACCAATTCGATTTAGGTTTTCCATTTTTCTTATTTTTTTTGTAGCTTCAATACCGTTCATTACAGGAAGCTGGATATCCATAAGAACTAAATGAAACCCTCCTTGCCGCCATTTCTCAATAGCTTCTTTACCATTCTTAGCAGTAGATGACCGGATTTTTCGTTTCCGCAAGTATGTTTCCAAAATCTTTTGGTTGATAACATTATCCTCCACGATTAGGACATTTACTTGAGGTACGACTGTAGTGTAAGGGGAGATCCCCTTGTTAATTGAAAGTAGCAGCTTGCGGTTGTTGCGCACGCTACTTGCTGTGGCCCCCTCTGGATTCTTACTATTGGTGCCACTACTACTACTTCCATTTGCATTGCGTTCACCTGCTAAATCATTATGACGAGTGCTAGAAGAAAAGGGGCTACTTTGACTATGCGACAAAGTCTGGGCGTTGCTAGGTGATCCTAAAGCAGATTGTATCCTAGCCTTTTTATCCTTCCCACTATTACTGGAAGACTTTGAATTTTTACTCAAAGCAGAAATTGCTGGAGCACTCTGAGTGCTAGTGATCTCAGACTCTTGACTAACGGTGCGATCTTCAGTAGATTTTTGTTGCAGCAAGGGTCGAGGGGAAAGTACTTCGGGCATAGTTCCATCTATTTGAGGTGATAAATTGGCAGCAGAAGAAGGCGCCGAAGAAGATACGGGCTTTGTTACTCGCTGGTATGCTCCAGTTTTAGTATGATGAATCTCATTTGTGGACACCGAAACATCAGTTAACAGAGGCACACTAGGTGAATAAGGGGATAACTGATGGTGCTCATGGGAATTGTTTGAAATTGCTGTATTGCGATTACTATTATTCCCTAGATCAGTGTCAATAGTAAGACGCGATATTCCTTTCTTATGTCCAAATGAAAACGAAGATGCTTGGTTCTTGAACTGTCGGGGGAGTAAAATTACTCCCTTCCCAGGTTTGCCACTATCTCGCTGAAATTTAGCTCGTTTGGTGTTGTCTGTAGAGGCATTATTATCTATTCCGTGGTTTGGATTTGCACGGCTTGTATTGGTATTCGTAGTGGTATTGGTACTGGTATTAGACGCAGAAGCAGTCGGGGTAGTAAATGAGTTGGTAGATGTTGTAGATGATACAGGGATAACAGGCTGCGCTTTGCTGCTTGAAATCAAATGGCTAGAGCTTCCAGGAGCGCTGTTTGCATATGGATTGCTAGATAGAGTAGTGGTAGAAGTATCCTGTGAATTGGTATCTAAATTGCTAAAGCTGTGCTTTTCTATGCTCCTTGGTGAGCTATCATTGTTTGATGAAAATGAACTTCGGTCGCTATCCCTCGAGGCTGGAACTTGATTAGGAGTAGATTTCACAAAATCATGTTGTGCAGATATGTTGTGAGTAACTTGGGTACCTTTGACTGGAGAGTCTTGTTTGCTGAATAAGGACACGGTTGGAGAGTCTTCAATTGAATGGTCGTCTAAACCATACAGAGTATGATGAGAACCAGTCATACCAGGTAAGCTAGACGAGCTGCCTTGCTGGTGTGGCAGAGATACGAGGGAATGCTGCATCTGTTGCTGCTGATTTTGTTGCATCAGGGGTTGCTGATCATCGCTCGTACCATGCATATGCTGATGTTGGGCAAGTGTCTGACCTTGTAACGAGGCAGGCTGAGATACTCCAATTACAAACGCGTCACTCATTAGCATATTCCCGTTTGGAAAAAGTCGGTTCAGGGCATCAAATACAAGTTCCTCAGGAGACAAAATGATTACTTGTTGCGGATAACCTGTCAGTCCATCATCATGTAGGCTGTTCCTGGAACTTGAAGTTGAACCACCACCATTTTCACTTGGCTTACCAAGGGTTCTAATTTGTAAATCTCCTGGATCAACCAGCTTTCCAAGGGAGTTTGGATATTTGTGGATAACTAGAGTTTTAAGGTCATCTGTATTTTTGTAACAAAAAAAAAAAAAGTGAAAACACAAGCAAGTCAGTTAGTTAGAAGTCTCGTCGGATAACAGCAATAACAAGACTACTTACCTATTAAATCATCCGCCTTAACATACACGGCAGTAGGAACGGCGCCTTCACGTTTAATCCAAACCCGTCGTTTTCCAGAGGTGGCGGAAAACTGTGATTGCTGTAGTTGTTGTTGATGTTGAAATTGTTGCTGCAGATTCCATAATGCCCAAGAAGCTTCTTCAGCACTGACTGGGGGGTTTGATCCTAAAGGACGTGGATCGAATGAAGAAGGGTTCATGATATTTTCCTTTGGATGAAAGATCCAAGGGTTGAAAATTGGTTTTGAAAGGCTTTCAAGATAAGATAAGATTGAAGATTGAAGATTGAAGATTGATAATGCAGATCGTGTCAGCCAGAGGTTAGAATGGAGGTTCACGATTGCTATATATCAAAGAGTACTTAAATCATGGAAGAATATATGAAAATATATTCCATGCTACAAAGATATTCAGAGAAAAGAGTTGGAACTAGAGAGGGAAAAAAAAATTAATTTAGAATTTAAAAATTAATATAAAAATAATATAAAAATAATATATTAATAAAAATCAAGTAATAAAAAAAATTTAACAAGAAAAATGGTGTAGTGATCGATCAAATGTACCAGTATAAGGAAAGTAGCAGTTATTGGCGAAAACCAAACAAGACTATCTCGGTCAAGTACTTCTATAGTACGAATGAACCTTTTGCCGTGCAATACACTTAGGTTAACTTGACCAGTGGTGATTAATAAAAAAGCATAATCCACATATATGAGAGCAGCCACCTGGGGTTGTGCCCTCGTTTCCACGTTTTCTTCTTTTCTAAATGAAGGGCGATATTGGTGGGTTTTTTGGGGTCAGGGAATTCAAGGCCCTAAAAGGAGGATAAATTGTATGGTGTTGGGAGTTATAACTCAATTTCTGTTTAGGTCTTCAGGAAGATACAGGTGCATATATATGCTAGACTAGTACAGTAATAAAAATACCAATAATAGTAGGAACTCTAAATGGAATAAAAAACCAAAAATAAATTATAAAATAATAAAATGTAATATATAACTAGGAAAATGATGAATAAAAAATTAAACGAATAAAAAAATAAAATAAAATAAAATAAAATAAAAAAACCAGATTATTGTGTTCCGTATCCTTCGTCTAATTCACTGTCATAACCACCAAAGAACTTATTCATTTTAACTGACTCACCAACAAGGTCTCGTAGACGAGAAAGAGAAATGCCTTCTTTGGTACCAGCATTTCCACCAAGCCACACACGAGCAACAGCAGAAAGATCTTCCAATTTATGTCTGTTGGCTGTGTACTTGCGGTCATGCATTTCACAAAGTACTTTCCACATTGCAACAAAACCTAAGAGGCAAATGTTCTCCAGCTTGTTGATTTCAACCTTCTGAACTAACTGGAAAGCATGTGCGTTCATATTGCGCTCCAGGTAGCAAAGGATTAAAGAGCATCTAATACCAAGACGAGAATCTTGAGAAACTGCAAATGGAGTGGTGTTGACCTTAACCGCAGACGAAAGAAAGTCAACTCCTCCTTCACGCTCAGTGTTGATAGACTCAGTCTCAGAGTCAAACATGCTATTAGCACTGCTTACAGATGAGGTATCATCATCATCGTAGTCAGATTCAACATTTTGACCATGAGAGAGGTGGATGGCATGTCCACTACTGGGACTGAGATTGTTGCTAACATCATGAGAGATCCAGGCTTGTTCATCAAGTTCTTCCTTAAGCATATCCATAGCTTTCTTAGCGTAAGAAGCATCCTTAGGACCAAGTAAGAAAGCTTCGGTGATGGCAACTCGTCGGCCAACGATTGAGCAAGGAGGAGCAATATCAGAACAAAGCTCAAGTTTGCGGAAATCAATCTCATCATTCTCAAGAACGCTGACCAGCACTTCGTGAACAAGGCTGTTAGCATAGAGAGCAGCAGCAACATCAGCAATTGAGCGGATGGATTTGTCAGTAACAACAGAAAGATAACCTTCGTCATTTTCTCCAGTAAGGCAGCCGTAAGATACAGGGAGACCGAAAGCAACATTATACAGACGCTTGGTGGTATCAAGAGAATCCCCCTCAAATGCATTCAAGAGTGCACGAATATGCTTAGGTGTGGAATGGTCATCGTCGTCAGAGGAATTGACAGGCTCCTGAGCAGCGCCCTTTCTTGCTTTAGCCCAAAAGTATCCCGAAACATAGGATGAAATGACATCGAGGAAGCGAATGCCATTGCAGAGGATGCTCACATGAATAGCCTGTGTCAAGTAGCGAGAAGGAGTAGCAGGGAGAATGAAACTCTTAACAAAAGTATAGAAAAGTCTGCCACGAGTATCAGTACCGTGATCACCGCCACAAAGCTGAGCATCGATAGCTCTAGAAAGACAAATTCTTTGAACTGCAAGCTGCTCAGTGTCAAAAACACGTGCCATCATATCATAACCATCACTTCCCATGAAGTTAATAATGAAAGCCTGAGCAATATTTTTGGAGAAGGAAACCAAGTGCGATGAAAGTGTCTCTGAAGGAAGAGTAAAGTAGCGAGCATTCGTGAACCATGACTGTTTTCTCATTTCACGAAGAGAAAACTCGTTTCCATTATGGTCAAGCAAGTGTTGGTTGGAAGGCTGAGTCTTAGCATTTTTGGTGGATGGGCCATGAGAGTCCAGAAGACTAGGGGCAATAATATATAAAACAGTTCCGGCAATAAGAGCAATCTTGAAAGCAAAGAGAAGTGACTGAGGACTCCAAGGACCAAGATTAGCTGAAGAAGCAAATGAAAAGATTGGAAGAGCAGACAAGCCCCGCATGTCCGAACCATCATTCATGAGCCCAGCTCCCATGATACCAGCCATGGACAGCATTAATGCCTTAGAAGCATAGTTACTACCATTAGAAGGTAGCTCAGGATGGCGTCCCTGAGGATAAGCTGGCATTGGGTTTGAAGGAGTGACAGTAGAAGAATCTGAGATCAACGGCATGTCGACTGAGGAGCGGGTCTTACGAGCTTCTGAAAGCTCCTTCATCAGCATATTATTACGCTTCTGCAAGTGCATGATGTACTCAGTAGCCTTGGTAAGCACAGTGGCCTTGTTGAGTTTGGAAGCAGGAGTAAGTCCTTCCAAATCTTCATTTGGTCTAGGCCCGCCAGAAACAACACAGCGAAGAGATGGCACACAATCACGAAGAGCAAGGATTTTATCATTAATGTTTGTGCGATATCTCTTCTCAATCATGTTATGAGAAGTCTTTTCCTTCTTGGGCTTTGTGACTTTGTTTCCTTTACTTTCATTTCCCAGTTTCTGTGAGTTGGAAAGCTTTTTGGTTTGAGACTTTGGTGAAGTTTTTGACTTTTCGGAAGTCTTACTGTTTTGTGACGAAACTCGGCTGACACTTGCTTTTAAGGGAGAAAGTGGTTCCTCTTTAACATGAAAATTATTGGGAGAAATGGGTTCCTCCTTAACAGCAGCAAAGTTTGAATTAGGAGAAGTGAAGGTAGAATATTGGTTAGAATCATTGTAACCATATTCATCAGGGGAGGTTCCTGGTTCTTCAGCAGAAGAGGAGGTGGATGTTGGGTAGGGAGGAGTGATAGGATATGCTAAGTTGTTATTGTTGTTGTAAGAGTTGTCCAAAGCTGAGAAGGGCAAGGCTTGAGGATTATCCAAGTTGGAGCCAGCATATAGCATGGACCCAGAGATGAGTCCTCCAGTGGTATCAGAGTCTGATATGGAATTGACTGACATTGATGGAGATGATAACGGTGATGAGTAGGAGGAATCGTGAGTTGTATAAAGGTTGGACTGCTGGACATTAAAAGCAGAAGGCTCCAAGACAGTAGGAGAAATCATGTAGTTTGAAGAAAGAGGTTGTGAACGAACAGGAGAGGTGAGGGAAGTGGCGCCACTGTCTGCCGAGGTGACTGGAACTTGGAATGTATCATTTTGTCCAGACAAGTTCCAACTTTCGGTCGAAGAAAGTGCAGAGTTACTTGAGGTAAATTCGTTCATGTCTGCGAAGTCTGATGGGAAAGGCTTTTGTGAAGATATGTTGTCATCTAAGGATGCTAGAAAAGCGTCACAATCTTCGAATTCAAAAGGAATAGATGTAGTAGGATCTTCCATTTTGACGAAGAGTGGTAAGAGTTAAAATGGTGATGATGTGTAGGAGCAGAGAAATGTGGTGTGAAAACTGAATGAAACCAAATATAAAAATAAAAAGAATCTAGAATTAAAGACTTGAAAGAAAAGTGGAATGTTAGCATTAGTTGGTATAAGATCAGGGTCAAAGGGTTGTGACTTGGAATCACAAAAAAAAAAAAATCAGGTTACTTTTTTTTTTTTTCTATTCAACGGTGTAACTGTATGAGAGAAGAATAGGAAATAAAAATAAAAGAAAAAATAAAAAAAAATGAGGTGACCAGAGATGTTAGGGTTTCAACATCAGGCAACAAGAAAGATGTAGTGATTCAAAAAAAAAATAAAAACCAAAAAATAAAGTGACAGGGAGGGAAACTCTCGAGAGAGGACAAAACAAGTACATGTCACACTGTGAAAAAGAGACAAGAGACGAGGAGAGACAAAAAAAAAACAATTGCAGCCAGAGTAAGGCCACAGTTAATCTGTTACACATACCTAAAAAGAAGTCAAGGGACCGAGGCGAGGTAGTAAAGAAATAAAGAAGGGAAAAAAGACGTTGGAGTCGAGATCTAAAGTTTGCGGATCAACTAACAAGCGTAAGGGTGTGTGTGTATAGAAACGAAACCTTTGAGTACTACTAGGGATGAATGACTTGAAGAAAGCCAGAACAATGACTAGTAGAATGAATGGATTTGAGGATTTGTAAAAAGCGTGAAATGTTCAATTGACAGTAGTTTTGAGGTTCTTTGAGTAGGCAAAGATCGAGGAAATGAAGGGTTTAATTACTCGTCGTGGAATCAGAAGAAATGAAAAGAATAAAACAAAAAGTGAAGATGGAAAACGTCAAGAATATATAGGAATAGAAGAATACGCTCTCTTTTACTTTTTTTTGTTTTTAATTAATTTTTATTTATTGTTTTTTTTTTTTTTTTTTTTTTTTTTTTTTTTTTTTTTTTTTTTTTTTTTTTTTTTTTTTTTTTTTTTTTTTTTTTTTTTTTTTTTTTTTTTTTTTTTTTTGTTGAAGATTTTTTCTTCTTCAGCTTGTTACTACTTCTGCTAGTTGTTTGTTCGTTCTCCTTTTTTAATTTGGATGTAAGAAGTTGCCCTGTGAGGATCTACAATAGTTGAATTGAGTCAAACGTCTTCTAAGGCGCATAGCTCGGCTGCTGCTTCTGTAATTTTTGAGTCTCGAAATGAATTTCGTCGATTTTATTATTCATTATTTATTTTATTTTATTTTATTTTAATCCAATTTCATTTCAATCGTCTATACGAGTTTCGTACTTTATCTTACTTGGCCAAACAAAACTACTCACAGTTATTGAATAAATGAAAGGGTGAAACTCACAGAGTCAGTTGTCCCGTTTGTGAGGAAAAAGAGTCAGTTGGTATATATGTTCCTTGGAATAAAACGAAGCTATGAAATCTACGTAAATGATGAAGTCATCTTCGTCGTCGTGTATTGAAAATTAATTATTTTTAAATTGAACAAAAAAAATATAAAAAAGTCAAATTCTGTGAGCTGTGGGAGATTAGAATTGCAGTCTGCTGAATGGTTCGAATAGATTCCGCATAGCCGTTTTGTTTAGAAAGAAAGTTCAGTATTTAGACTTTAGAACAAGAAAACAAATATAAAAATATAAAATTTTCATTTTTTTTAGGACGTACCAGTTGGCATCGCTGCAACCATCTTGGTTCCTGATTTTCTCTCTCTGTCGTCATTGTTCTTGGCCTTGGCTATATGGTCTCGTTGTCCTAAAGGCGTTCTTTGGTTGTTTCGAAAGTTTTGGCGACTTATCTTAATATAATTTTGTTCGATACTTGTAGCAGTTATTCATGCCTTTTATTAAGCTAATTTTATCTTCACTCAGATTCGTACCATTCTTTCCTGGGCATTGTGTTGTTTTAGACATTCAGTAATCCCCAAATTCCCTGTATTGCGCCCAATTAAATCTGTAACCTGCTTTCATTTCAATAATATATTAAGTTTTAATGCTGATAAAACAGGATATGTTTTGTTGGCATATTGAACAGTGTTGATCCAAAAGTGTCATTTCAGCCTTTCACTTTCAATCTCTCCCATAAATGCTAAGGACCCAACCTCTTAATTATGACATCGTGATGGGTTGACATATGTCCTATTACTTGGCTGAGTAACTCTTTGCATGTTCAGGGACCAAAATATCCATCGAATTATTCTCATTCTGTTACTAAACAGAACTGTCGATCCAGGCTGGTTTGTTTTTGTGGCAAAGCCTTTTTTTTATTTATTTTTATTGAGCATTATGAAGAATGGTCGAGACTTGTCGAGACTTGCTGTACTTTGAACTGGTCTTTACACATTAGAAGCGTTTGTAACGAAAACCGACAGATAGTATCACATAACTCCCTTTAAGACTTTCGTTGGATCTTCGTTTTGCATACTCACCAAGAATAAATAAATATTTCACAATTTTCAGTATTAGTTTGGAAACCGGCAATTATTGGGTTTTGATGTGCTTTCTGGACTATAACTGATCCTATTTATGAAATGTGTATCTATAACATATCATACTAAAAAGACTGTCAAGAATCAAGATTCAAATCAATACCCCAGTGAAGGTTCGGCACCAATCACAAAGCACATCAATCATACTTTTTGAGTTAAAGAAACACTCTAAAAGTAGCCCTGCTATTTCTCAAAAAAAATGAGACAGCTTTTCGTTGGAGATTCAGGAGCTCAAGAAATGCTCCCTTGTCTAGTCCGAATAAATAAGTATGGCAGAAGCCATCATACACAGAAGTTTTGCCATAGTTGGGTTCCGCACAAAGAAAGAAAGGAATGCAATTACATCGACCACATATGTAGCGATGCTGTTTGTTTCTTTTGAACAGATATCTAATATTGAAATGACTTGAGTTGGGGATAGTTACGGATCTCGAAGCAATACCTCGCAAAGCCCAAGGATGGATTGATATCGCGATAATGTTATCACATCTTTTCAGGGTCTCTTTGAGCAGATGTAGTTGAATGGTATCATGTCGAAATATATATTGTATATCCAGAATATATTATGGAGAACATAATATAATTATTTACATCAAAGAAAAATCGGGGAGAAGATGGGTTGTTCTTAAAATCGACATCAAAATTATTTTTGCAAGGCTGTTATGAACGTTGAGCGACGACCTAAGTATTGGTTTGTGTTACAATATCAATTCCCTTTTTTCGCATACATTTTGATATCCGAAGAGCCCATAACAAAAGGCCTCATCAAATTGTGGAATTGACTGAAAACAAGAAGGAAACAAAAAAAACAAAATAGAAATTATATTCCTGTCAGAGCCCGTACAAACACCATCTCATCATCGTCTCCTTCTATTATTTCCCCCCTACATTTCAGGAATAAAATGGAATTGCGTTCTGAGTTTTTCATGTTATTTTTATTATTGTCTTGTTGCTTCCGCTCCTCGCACTTTACCGGTCTCCGCTGTACGCAGCCCTTAACCCTCACATTGATCACAATCATCTTTAACTACCTTCGGGACAAAAACTAATTGGAATACAAAACAATGCTTAGGAAATTAAATTTATAAACAAGTAGTCAAATTGGTATCTATCGGGGACTAATCGTCGTTTGTGCCATAAGTTTCCATGTCCTGGAGTTTATGGTGTTTGATGAGGAAATTCAATCATTTTGGTTCCATGTCCATAATTTACCATACATAGTAGTACATAATCTAGGGAGACCCCGCAATGAAATATATCGAATTTCAAGCCAAAATCCAATCAACCAACACACTTATTTCGAGTCTTTTAATACACAATGATATCAAGAATAACTTCATTAATATGGCAAATCGATGAGTATAATAAATATATATTTTAAAGTCGTTAAAGTAAAATGTTGCCCAGTTCAAAGTTTCATTCGTCAATTTCTATGTTTTTTTTTTTTTTTTTCTTTATTTTCTCACAAAACGTTCCCTGCCTTCCATTTACCCCCCCATCCCCTCCCATTCACAAACACAAAAAGCAGCAAATGAAATCCAAGTAAACGATTTGCTAACGAAAAATAAATATAAAAAATACAAAAAATGAAATAAAATGATAAAAAAGAACTGTAAAAGAGCTGCTTGCCCATTGTGATAACTGTATATCATTGAGATATTTCATATTCAAGTAAAGCCATTATTTATGATATATTCCAATCTACTATTTAACTTCAATCTCGTTCAATATATACGTATAATAAATTTTCAAAAGATTCGGTTATTGAGGCTGTTTTCCCATTGTTGTTGTTGTAAATATCTCTCAGTTTGAACGGCTTGGCTGGCTCTTAAAAGGAAGAAGCACACCTTGTGCAGTAAAACAGAAAAAAAAAAAATAAAAAAAATAAAAACAAAAATAAAAAAGCACTTAAACTTTACATTTTCTCTCTCTTCTTCTTTTTTTCTTCTTCTTCTTCTTCCTTTCTCTTTCTTCACTTCCTTTCTCCACAACTTCATTTCTCCTACTCATCATCCACCTTAAACTTCACAATGCTCAGCACTGCTTTCACCAAGGTAAATAATTAGTCCAATTAGTTCACACGTCTTGCTTCCCCCTCCTACCCTTCTTACCTAACACGGTCTCTCTTTTTTAGTCCACTCTTCGTACTTTGGCTGCTCCTTCCAAGAGAGCCCTTGCTACTGCCGCTACTCTCTCTCCTGAGTCTTTCGAGCCTACCAAGTATGGCGGTAGATACAATGTCACTTTGATTCCTGGTAAGCATTTGTCTTTAATCTTCCCCAAGCCAAGTTTGAGTTTTTTCAAAGATTCAAGCGAAATCACCATTCAAGCCTATCCAACCAATCCAATTCCTACCGAAGTCCTCGACAGTCCAAACAACCCAGCCTCCGATAAAACATCAATCACACTTTTCATCATTATTCCTTTATTTCTTAAAAAATCACTTTCTTCATAGTATATCTTTTCATCTGCATTAATTTTTTTTTTGAATTTCTGGCATATCTTGAGTTTTGTGCTTCTTGGTTGTATTATCCCCGAAGTACGGATTTGGCTGGCTGGTAACCAAAATTCCCTCGCAGTGCCTCAATACCCGTTTAGGTCCGAACTATCGGCCTTTGCCAATCAGGTCTCTTCACACTCCCATTACTCAAGATATTCTGTCTTCTATCTGATATTATTCACTATCGTCTTCAACTACCCTGTTAATCTTTCATCGTCTTCCCTCGCGGCTATTTGGACCCCGGAATAATATCACTCGGGCTTTTTGAATTTTCGGATAAACTTGGCCTCCTCCTTTTCCCCTGCTGTACATGCTTATATTTCCTTGACTAACCGTTTTTCTTGATAGGTGACGGTATTGGTGCCGAAATTACTAACTCTGTCAAGAGCATTTTCAAGGCTGAGAACGTTCCTGTTGACTGGGAAGAGATCGAAGTCTCTGGTGTTGGTAACAGTGTTGAGGGAATCACCGAGGCCATCAACTCTCTTAAGCGTAACAAGGTTGGCTTGAAGGGAACTTTGTACACTCCTATTGAGAAGTCTGGACATGCTTCTTTCAACGTCGCTCTCCGTCGTGAACTCGACATTTACGCCTCCTTGGTCCTTATTAAGAACATCCCAGGTATCAAGACCCGTCTTCAAGACATTGACATGGTTCTCATCCGTGAGAACACTGAGGGTGAGTACTCTGGTCTTGAGCATCAGTCTGTCCCTGGTGTTGTCGAGTCTCTCAAGATCATCACCAAGTACAAGTCTGAGCGCATTGCTCGTTTCGCATACGACTTTGCTCTTAAGAACAACCGTAAGAAGGTTACTGCTATCCACAAGGCCAACATTATGAAGCTTGCTGATGGTCTTTTCCGTGCCACTGTTAAGGAGGTTGGTCAAGAATACCCCCACATCCAGTACAGCGACATGATTGTCGACAACGCTTCTATGCAGGCCGTTTCTTGGCCTCAGCAATTCGACGTTCTCGTCACCCCCAATCTTTACGGTACCATTCTTGGTAACATTGGTGCTGCCCTTGTTGGTGGTCCCGGTTTGGTTCCCGGTGTCAACATTGGCCGTGAGCACGCTGTTTTCGAGCCTGGTTGCCGACACGTCGGTCTTGACATCAAGGGCCGTAACCAAGCTAACCCCACTGCCATGATTCTGTCCGCTTCCATGCTTTTGCGTCACCTTGGTCTTGATGAGCATGCCAACAGAATTTCCAAGGCTACTTACGATGTTCTTGCTGCAGGTGCTGTCCGTACTCAGGATATTGGTGGTAGTGCTACCACCTCTGAGTTCACCAAGGCCGTCCTGGACCAGCTCGAGACTTTGTAAATGAAATGACACCAAATCAACCATAAAGAAAAAAAGACCACAAAAAAAACAGGAGAAAGAAAGTAATCTATACAAGTAATTCAAAATAATTATAGAAATTTTTCTAATATTTTACAAAATCATTAACTTGAAGAGAAGATAATTCATGTAAAAAAGTGTTTTGGCATAAGCTAGTCTATCAATCATTATAAAGTAAACGTTCATGGTGGGGTTCATGTATATTTTTAATCAGAATCATCATCACTACTGGGATGTGACTGTTTCAAAGCCTTCTTCTTTTTCTTGCCCTTCATCTGCAGTAGCTGCAATTGCTGCTTCTTCTTCTTCTTGTTATCTGCACCCATATTGGCTCGGTGTGAGAATTCAAAAGCTTCAAAGATATAAAACTTGGCTGATCTGGAAACTGCTTGTTTCGTTGTATCACCTCTACCCGCCGTGAGTCTATGGTAATAGCCAGGAAAAGCGGTCCAGTCAAAGTTTGCAGATCGCCTTACTGTTAGTCCATAGGCCTTTGCCAATATCTTGAGATTCCATAAAGAATAAGGTAAACCGTCAAACAAGGATACGACAATGGATCCAGTACGTGGACGCATTAACGGTCGACTGGCTTTAAAAAAAGCGTCCATGAGCTTTTGGTGCTGTAGGACATTCCGATCTTGGTCTTTGATCCCGCTACCTGTGTGTGGAAAATTAAACAAGATGACGTCAAAGAAGTTCTTTGGAATTGGGCGAAGAGATTGACGGATGGGCTTAAGGGTATTAAGTTTTGTGCCGTCTATGCCAAACAGAGGTGAACAGTTCCAGGGTTTTGCTTTTGGTAGAAAGTCTTGGAATTTGTAGTCTGTGTTATCATCATCGTCATCGTCATCTAGACCACCGTTAATGTCTTCGTCAGAGGCGCCGTTTGTTGGTCTCTTTGCCGTTCCATCGAACGTTCTCAAAAATTCAATGTTAGCTGGTCCCGTATCAGGGTACTTGATTGCAACGGTCTTCTCATCATCTAACGAAGTAGGCGTTAAAGTTTTGACCAAGTTTTGCTTCAGTATAGAAACTGCAAAAGAGAAATCACCTTCTCCAACCAGCAAAACATGATCAGTTGGTTCAAAGGGAATGACAAAACTTTGTTTTTGTTTCTGTGTTAAAGCAGGAATCATATCAGAAGCTGGAGCAGTAGTCTGAGTTGTTATTGGTAATGATCCACTTGGATCGGCGTCAACAGTATCACATTCTCCTTCAGCAGCAGTTGTGGTAATGGCTGATTCAGTACTAACATTATCGGACGACACAGCAGGGGGAGGAGCAGGAACCGAAGCAGGCGCTGATTGTTTTCGTCGTTTGGCTTTGGCGTTTTCTTTCATTTGCTGCTGTTTTTGAACAGCATACTTTTCTCGTTGAATTATTTTCTCATTTTGCTTTTCACGAGCTAGAATGGCAGCAAGCCCAGACTTTTTTTTAGCCATGATGTTGCGAGATCAAGTGTGGATGTAATTGGCTTCTATGAAAATTTTCTGTTTGGGATCAATTATTTAACTTTTGGGAGGTTCCATGGAAATTATTGAAAAATAGTGAAAATTTAATTTCGATTTTGCCTGGGAAGAATCCTACCAGTACAAAGTGTGAGATCCCTCAATACGCAACTGCTCGTAATTATAACCCATTGGAAAATCAAACTCCCAATCGTTTCTATTAGGTTTTCAAATTCCACTCCAATCGTTTTACGCCGCTTTATTGGCTGAAATTTTGAAATTCACTTTGAAATTCAAAATTCAAAATTTCAAAAGAAAAACTCTCACCACTTTTTTCTCCAATCGCTGAATCGCATTTAAAATACAACGCAACCTGAATCACTTTAAATTCCATGCGAAATCCAGCAAATTTCAACTTGAATCGTCCCTTTTTACACCAGTTACTTTCCTTCACTGAATCCTTCTTTCATTTAAATTCATACCAGTATTTGAAGAAATCATACATAAACCATGTCCAGCATAAGTGAACGTATGCAAAAGCTCATTAGAGCTAAGCAGCTTGAAATTGTCCGAGCCATGGAGGCTCTGGAGACTCCTGTCTCCCAGCAATCATTTCTCCTTGATGAATGGCAAAGAGATGATCCTAAAGAGGGTGGTGGAATCTCTGCCGTCATTCAAAATGGCCATGTGATTGAGAAGGGAGCTGCCAATATCTCTATTATCAATGGTGTTCTTCCTCCAGCAGCTATCTCCAGAATGCGTGCTGACCATTCTTCACTCAAGGCTCCTGAAGATGGATCATCGCTTACATTCAGTGTCTCTGGTCTCAGCATGATCATGCATCCCAAAAACCCCAAGGCTCCTACAACCCATCTCAATTACAGATACTTTGAGGTCCAGAACCCAGACGGAACTCCCCAGGCTTGGTGGTTTGGTGGTGGTGCTGATCTCACCCCACACTACTTGTTTGAGGAAGACGCCGAGTTATTCCATCGTGAGCACAAGGCTGCCTGTGATGCGATTGACACTGCCTACTATCCCAAGTTTAAGAAATGGTGCGACGAATACTTTTACATCAAGCATCGCAAGGAGGGCCGAGGAATCGGAGGTATTTTCTTTGATGATCTTAGTGACAAGGACCCTGAACAACTCTTGGCACTTTGTGAGGGCTGCTTTAATGCTTTCCTAAAGTCCTACCCTGTCATTCTTGGCCGCACTGTTAACTTGCCTTACACACCTGAGGAACTTAGATGGCAGCAAATTCGTCGTGGTCGCTATGTTGAATTCAATCTCATGTATGACCGTGGCACCAGTTTCGGTTTGGCTACCCCCAATGCTCGAATTGAGTCTATTTTAGTATCACTTCCTCAGCATGTATCTTGGGAATACATGCATGAGCCTGAGAAGGGTACTATTGAAGAAAAGACTTTGGAGGCTCTTAGACATCCTCGTGAATGGGTCTAAATTGGAGCAGCCGAATAAAACGCTTTTTCATTCTTTTATATCTGTATATGTGTGTGTGTGTAATTAGGACGGCATTGACGACTACTACGATGATGATGTGTCACGATAATTTATTGTTTACTTGTTTATAGAAAATTAAAATTAATTTATTCTTTTCAGTATTATATTTGGATATATCTTGATTTACGAGAATCCGTGGGCTAATTTTCTTTGATTTGTTGTGATCTGATGAACGATACTTAAATCAGAACACAATTGGTATAACTAGCATATATTAACCTGAACATGACGTTTTATATCTGGTTATAGACAGATATTAAATCCTCGCTCCTACTACTGTTCTATTACGTATATTTATGGTTAAAAAAGGAACCCAGAAAGCAGAAGATGAAACAAGAAATCTGAAGAGAAAAAAAAGGTTGACGTAGTGTAAGGGATCTCACAGATCCCAATTTTTCATTCTATATCCACATGCGAAAACTCCCTCACATTCAAAAAAATCATCTAACCACCAGAAACTCGCAACGAAATACCTGTTTTCGGTTCATTGTGAAAAGAAAAAGAAAGCATACCTATTTCAATGTATTATTTATAAATAAATAAATTGAAGATAAATTTAGTCTTTGTTTTGTATCAAAGTCATGTAGTTTAAGATCAGGATAAAAAAAAAAAAAAAAAATTAAATAAACTTTTAAGGAAACCAAAAATAATAGTAAATGCCGTTGCCCAGAATCGAACTGAGGTTTCTTCGGCCACAACGAAGTGTACTAACCACTATACTACAACGGCGAAGTTGTAATAAAACTGTTTTAAAGGTATTCAAGTCATATTGCGTCAAAACAGTGGAGTTTTTCATTTTGGGTTTTTATAGATTAAAACAAGACATATTGTTTTATAATTGATTAAGAATGGTTTGATATTATGCTCAAAACATATCTTTATAAGTTAGAGTAAGTTGGAGCAAGTTGGAGCCTTGTTAAGGAAAAAATTGATACGTTGCGTAACCACTTAACAAAGTGCCAGAATATAATACGTAAAAGTTATGATAAAGTAACGGAAGGAAAGAAACAAATGCTTATTAGTACCTTTAAACAAATATATTCTATGCCATACAATTCTTTCTTATAAGTAGACCATATTGGTTGACTTGAGGGATCCGGGTATAGAGTGTATTCGGAAAATGAGAACCACTAAATACTGCAGAAGATGAACTATTTCAGAGGTATTTTTCGGGCTTAAATTGAGGTACACATGAACAACTGGGTGAAAAGCCAAACCTCACTGAACTTTTTTGAAATTGACGGAGTCTAATAGCCATTGAGCTGAAGATCGTTAAGCAATGCTTTTTATTTTTATATAATTTTTATTTCTTTTCTTATCTTTGTTAGTTGACTCGGTAATAAATAAATTGGGGTGTTTTTACTCCTATAAAAATAAAATAAAAAAAAAACTATTTCCGAGGCATAATCCGAAGACATGAATTCTTTTAGAGCTGTCAACTTACAAAAATTGAGATTATTTTGCTTTTAAGACTTTATACCGTTTTATCAAAAGCATGGTGTACGGAGTTTGAAAGAGTGCTACTTGGAATCAGATGAGAGGATTCAAACTGTTGATTAGTTTTAGGTTTAATTTTAAATTGCAATTAGTGGTAGACAGAAAACTTTTGAAATAAACCTTGGAAAAGAGTATTGGAAGGGTTTCCTAGTTGAAGTTTGAAATATAGTTTTTAAAAACAAAACAGCTTCAAAGTTAGATAAGAAAGCGTTCCAGAAAGAAAAGGAGAGATGAAGAAAAGCAGTAATTTACCGATACTCAACTAAATATTGCGAACGAAATTGAACCACCTTAATTAAAATTCAAAAGATAAATTGAGCACCTAAATAAAAAGCGAAGTTAATATTCATAGACTGAGTTGTCCTAAAATCTAACAGAAAAACCGTTATACATCACTTTGTGAAAATTAGCAGGTTTCAAATAAATTTTAGCAAAATTTAGCAGTTTTTCAACAGTTAAAAGTATGCCGAGACGGTATCCAATATACAGATTGTTGCAAGCACTAGTATGGGAGAGTGCGAGATATAATTAAACAAAGGCTTCAACCGACACAAGTTTGCTGTTGTTTTGTAGAGCCTGGGTAAATATAATTGTGCGCTGTCTGATTTATATAAATCTACTTGGTTAAATGTGTTTGAAAACACATTAAAAATAATTACGCAAAAAAATCAATTCTTTTCTCCTTCGAGATATCATTCCCACTTAAACATTATGCCGTTCATTAAGAATCTAGCACCCAAGGTGCGATTTTAAAAATGGCTTCTTATATGAGGGCAAAGAGAAAGGTCATATTGCTTAAGGTAATTGATAGTCAAGGGGTACCGTGAACAGAGAATGTTAAGTGGAATCATATGGGAGTATACCTTGCTTTCTTTCAGCTAGTTAAATATCAACTTATAATCTCACCTTGAAACTTTCTGTAAAATAAATAGATAATTTTTCAAGGAAAATATAGAACTTTAAGACCAAATACTTGCAAGGGTTATTTATATTTCAGGAACCTCTTAGTTAAATTATTTGTTATTTTTACTAAGAATATCGTGGCCAATGGGACCAACCTGATTGATACCTTGAATAAGAATCATGAGTGGGCTTTGCCTAGGTCTACTTTAATAAATCTTTATGAAAATTCTGAGTAAATATCTTCAATATCAAAGTGATTGGCTGAATTTAAGGTGATACAGTCGTCGTTTTGTCAGATGATTTATATTTAGGTCAATTAAAAAAATTCAACATCACAGAATTGTTCTTGACAGAATGCTTAATTTTTTCTACACAATATATTGCTTGCAAGAGAAATTTCAACTATCTAAAGACTTAGCGGAGTTCAAAGAGACAATAGAAATTGCATTATTATGACCCTATCTATGTATCTGATTTTGTATACCAATTTTTAAATGTAAAATAAAATTAGACAGTAATATTTTGATGACAACTTTTACGGTTGTGGAGCGTCTATATTACAGTACAAGGACCCAGGGCTATAAAGTAAGCCGGCAAGTTACCTCAATTGTCTTCATAGGATTGGATGCTAGCATTCTTCAGTTAATCGGAAAGTTAAAAAGCCAGAGAGGAATGAATATTATATGATGATAACACAATGATAGCTTTTCAAACTTTTGCAAATACTGGCTAGCACAATCTCCAAACGTCCCCCATTTTTAAGATTAATGAAACCTTTTCCAAGAAATTTGATTTTATTCAAAAGAGATCCTCCAACTCCGGGAATACCGCAGAGCAATGCCAGCAAAGATAGGGCTATTATATTGAAATGGTTGATACTAGATCGACAGTGAGAAATTTGTTCATAGCTATGGCAAGCAATTCATGCCAGATGGCAAAGTAAATACCGATGCCGACAAAGAAGAATAGTATTGTACAATAGTGGCATGCCAAAGCTAGTAATGAAGAATGATCTTTTGTTAGGGGAACTCATTGAATTACTTACTATTCAATTCAGAACTGGCTCAGACAGTTGAGAAAAACAATTGTACAATGAAGATGTTTATTAGGGTCGTTGTGAAAGTAGGTTGAACTAGCAATAAAACCGTCCTAATCCAGACAAACCCCGAAAACTATAACTGGTTTTATTTCTATTGAATCCTCCTGAACTTTTTACTAATAAAATTGAACTTCAAGCTATATGTAGTATTACAGATATTGATCTCTGCTGAATATTTTTGTGGAGAATATTCAACCCCTGGATTGGCTTCATATTTCTAATCAAGAAGGACGAGGAGTGCTACTTACAGGTAAATTTTCGGGGTTAATACAATGCATTTATGAACATGGGAAGGAGTCAATCATACTGGCCTTTTGGAATTGACATATCATAATAGCCATAGAGCTGAAGATCGTCGAATAATCCTTTCTATATATTTTCTTACCTTTAGTATTTGACTCTATATTAAAAATTAAAAAAAACTAGGGTGTTTCTACGCCTATAAAAATGAGAGATAAAATAGGCTAGGGTATTATGAGCAATAATTCCATTTATGGGCAATTCACTCTCACTGTATAACTCACTGCTATTACGGTAAGTGCGGGGACTAGGAGAAATCGATCCAAAGGACTAAACGCAATAAGTTGAGGGTCAGATTACCTATCTTTACAATTTGGCAAGTGAAACCCGTAAATTGCTTTAACCTTAATCTAGACCAACTACTCCATAAATTAAAATTATTGGAAATCATAAAATTTAGTATTGGCGTATAACAAAATGGTATGCTATAGATGTCCAAGTCCTATTACTTGCATGACTTCGTTTCTTTTCATTAAGAGATCTTTCCCTTACAAAGATCATTTCTCTATTATTTCAAAGAGATATTAGAATACTGAATCACAGAAAAATCGATTAATGAGTTCAACAACTGATATGACATTTTATGATAATAAAAACTGGCTAAATTGATCAACTATGATTAAAATATTTGAGGAGCTTACATTAAATATTAGTATATGCAATACATATATGTATTCTCATAATTTATGGAATGTTAAAACACTTTTATTGAAATTCGTTATATGCTGAATAAACAACTCCGCTCTAATTCTTGTACAACATTAGGCTTCCTTGAGAGTCTGGATCATGCAATAGGCATTACCTTGATCATGGGAAGAAATTGAAAAGGAACGCAGCAAGTGAAAAAGGATTCCCACCTGATACATAAGAGTATGGTCTATATAAACAATTATTTACTAAAACTTTTACTGTTATGCTAGCAAAACCTATAAATTATCGAGTTATCGACCTGCCCTATGCAGTATTGATTTTCTGTCAAGAACTATGCTGATACCTAAACACATATTTGGATACAAAGCAATTGATAGATTGTCCACTAATTGATAACTAGAGTTGATACTGACTATCAGCATTTCTGGATTGTAACAAGACTAAAAAAATATTAAAAGGTGAATTTAAAGACAAGGATAAAGTGCCTTTGCACAAAGATCCTCCAGAGATAAAACACAGAAGTTCACCATAATAAAATCTTGTTATACTCTTACACTAATTATTCTCTCTCAGTTAAACATTTGAAGAAACAAAGATCATTATAAATTTTATTCGTTTATAATTAAGTTGACTGAGATATCAATATCGTTTGGATTTGCACTTTCACAGGTATTCAACCACAGAGCTATTTGGGACAAAAGGTTCATAGACGGAAACCTGCAATTCTCAACATGGATGTAGGATATGTTGAAGTAAGCTTTTCTAAAGTTTGAAATTTTTACGACAAGAACATAATTAGCTCTACCAATACTTGATGATTTTAATAGAAAATTTATTGAGAGTTGATCATGGTGGTGCAATGGATCTCATAGCAATCAATGTATGTCAGAAGAGTATACAATTATGTCCAATTATTTATTCATAAAACCTATTTACCTTCAATTTCATAATCAAAATAGCATATCAATATTCATACTTTTGGTTTACAGTTAATGTAAAAGAAAATACATTGTACTTTCATAACAAAAGAATCATTTACATACACATGAGTATATTACTACTTAAGTTGGATTAAAAATAATGTAAAGAAAGATTAAAATAAATTTTGACTGGATCTTAGATCCTATGATCAAAAATTAATGGAAGTGAGAAGATCATAAGCATCACATTAGTAACTGATACAGTTCAAAGTATACTACGATGTTTCTATCTTTCCTTTTTTCGATTTTTAGAGGTGACCAAAAGTAGTTTCATGATAAATAAATGAGTAGCTAGTAAAGCATATTACTATTTGTCTACCAAAATAGATCTCATCAATACCCGTTATTGCTTTTCCTTGTTTTAAAATCAAGATATGTGGTTATTAAACTTACAGAATTAATTAGCTCGGAATAGAAGTGTAATATAGATACTTTTGTATTCAACCCAATGAAAGCAGTAGACATTAAATTTCACTAGAAATTAAAATGTGGCTAATGCCATGGGAAAACAAACACTTGTGGTGGGTCAAGCAGGATACATGAATTGGAAATGACGATTAACACACATCCTTAGCCGAATATTTCCCAACGTATAGTAGTTCAATTGCAATTCAAAGTTATTACTTCTCCAAATAGTACCCTTCTATTGAATTGATTTCTGATGAGTGCTTTTGCTGGGCAAATGAAATTAATGTGGGGATAATTACTTAATTAAAGAAAGTCAATGTTCCCGGAAGTCAAGGCTATTTTAAACAGGATAGGCTAATGTCGCCAAAGGTAAGATTTTAGAATAGATTGGGGATACGCCGACAAGCGCTATTACAGAGGAAAACATAGTTGTTGTCCAAAGTTGACTTGTTTCATCGCATAACATGTTGTCCTGTGCGGATTTAAACGTATTTACCAGTCAAGTCCAGAGACAGCAGCAGTCATGATATTACAGTTGTTTTAGCTGCAGTGGTTATTATTGCTATTATTGTTATTTTTGTTATTTTTCTTGTTTTTGTTGATGTTTAAAATAGACCTATTTCCATGTGTATTATTAGAAACTAAACTTAAAGTATGCAGCCAGCAAATCAAAATTGATGAGAAATGTAAATTTGTGCATAACTTAATAGTGCTCCATACTTGATTAAGTATATGTGCCTGAACAGAAAAGTAATTTATGGGGATTTTTTCACAACGAAATTGAGTTGGGACAATGCTTATGGTATTAATTTTTATGGATTTTTTTTTTCTTTTTGTTTTTTACCTCTATTGGAGCAATATCAGCTATTTTTTTATAATATTATAGTCTATCTTTTCTTTATTAGGGTTCCTCAATTATCACAGTAGGTATACATGGCTATTATTAAATATTATCTTCTTTATAACATTTCCCTCTCTTTTTACGACGTCTACTTGTTTCCGTCCATCAGTGGCGCCCTAAAAAGTTGCAATTAGATGAAATTAGACACTTACATGTTGAACTACCTTCAGATTGAATCTCAAACACTAAAAAATATTAAAGGACATGTACAATATATTTCCTGCCGTGACTTGACCGAAAATACGGTTCAATATTTGAATTTGAAAACTCATGACGATTGAAATAATATATTTTAAGTACGCTCATTTTACGCAAGTTAATCTGAAGTAAGATCGTTTCTAACTGTCTTATATGAGTTTTTTTAATTAATTACTTGGCTTCAAGGTCAGGGAATCTTACTGGAGCATATAATCGTTTCTATACACGTTCAGGCGTGCCATTTTGCATACGGAGTCGATACTAAATTTATTGTGAGAACAGAATTTCTTTTTTTTTAAATTCCTTCATATTTTGTTAATACAAAACGTTTATAATAAATTACATATATTTCATATTGTAAGCAATTGAAAAATTATCTGTCTTGCCTGCCATCGAAGGGAATCCTGGTGCAGTGGCCCGAAGCAGAATTCAATGATAGAGACATTAGGGCACTACCCGTGTACATACCTAAGGTATCATAAGATTTTTGCAGATGGCACCAGCTTTATATCCATAGAGAGTGGAAACCTCGCATTCGATTATGGAAAAGGTACAGTTCAAGAAAAGTTTTTGGGCATAGATCAAAAAGCAGACGTAAGCTCTTAATTTTATTCCTTAGACTGTCATAGTTATACTAACGCTATATCTTTTACAGAGAATAATGGAAAATGAGATACATTTAGACCGGAAAAAATATAAAATCTGATCAATCACTACTACAAATTTTAGATACGTGGTTTACGGAAATCATTGAGCACATTAAGGGAAATTCAATATACTACCAATTGAATCGACCATTGCCTTCTTTTTCTAAATATTTGTTGTTTAATGTTTCTTGACATTTGGCTTTGTTAGGGAAATAAAGAAGAGCCTTGGAAACATTCAAAATAATAGTCTGGTCGGTTACCCGTAAACATTATCAGGATATAATATAAGCTTATTCTTATCTAATTCTTCTTTAGAGGATATCACAATACAAAGGTCTAGTGTAGTCTTCTTCTTGAAATGCCTCAGGGGAGCCACGGCAATTTTTTCTGTTTTAACCAAAACAGTTATAGTAGGATCTTCGCAAGCTGGAATGTATACAAATCAAATCACTTAAAATATCATGCTAAGTAATTAGTAAGTTCTGTTAAGACAAAACAAAGCGACATGAAATATTTCATTCCATGGCAGCCAACTCATCAAAGCGAAACTTAGTATGACAGCGTACCCTGAAGGTTGCTACTGAAATCTCTAGCTGGAAAACTCCCTTTAATTTAAAATTTAAACTTTGCCTTTGACTTTTTGACTTTTCCCTTTCATTCAAATGAGAAAATAGATAATTGAGATATTGAAAATTACATTCCTAGGATAAAAGCATAACAATAAAAGAAATAAAATTTAGGTAGTGAACTCCATACCTATTTTTATTACAGCTTGTCATGGTTATCCTGGCTGTATCCATATTTACTATAGCATTTGTTCAGAAAATCGTTATATACATTATACATTATCAATCACTTCTCGTTGAGACAACCTGTGACTTTAAACCGGCTAGTAGAATTTTGCCTTGAAATATTTTATTTTCTTATTATGAACATCTTGAAAAAACTAGTATGTCTGAAATTTCCCATTAAAACGAGTACTAAAAAGCGGCTTTAATGCCCTTGTACGGTATCGGTATCTGCAGATTATCCGAGTTGCATGAAAACAGTAACCAAAGGTGATATAAAGCTGCTAAAATACTTCAAATTCAGGCATAAAAGTTGATGATATAGTAAGTTTAATGCAAATAAATACAAGGTAAAATTATTTTCAAGTCTTTTAGCACACTAACTTAGTGTCTTAAACCAAGAGAATTATATGGTGACTTGTTTATGAAAATCTGATTCTGTTAAAACAGGGATGTAGACAAGGCATAGTATGATCAATGAGAGGCTCCACTAGAAACTTTTTTGCGTCAAGATGATGGGCCAAATATTATTCAAGTTAACTAGACTGGTACAATCACAAACAGTTGTTTTATGAATAAATAATATTGATTTGGTATGGATCAGATCCTCAGTACGGCAACTATTTGTCTCCTTATTTTTGCTAAATCTGGTGCAAGTGTTTCCACCTTCATAATTAAAGATTTCAGGTGCATTTGTCACTCAATGCAAGTGTTCTATCGGCCGTGGCAGCTGAAAAATAAGTGCTGTTAGTTTTTACTGCTCAAGTAGTTTATTTAACAACTCAATTGCGGCATATCTGTTTTGAAAATCAAAGAAAAAAATTAAAGAAAACCTTAAAAGCATTGTATAAAAATAAGCTTATCGATGAATATTACCATGTGAAGAACTTCAGTACTCAGACTTACCAAAATTTAAAAGTGTTTAATAGTTTTGTATTTTGTTATTTGAAGTTTAAAGTTAAGTATAAAAAATTAAGTATCTATCATTTAGACAGATGTCAAAAAGTGATCAATCATCAAGATTGATAATAGAGAGTTAATAATCAATATTAACGGAAAGCACATGTCCACTGTCTAATGCTCAAAAGCTCAGCTTTTAAAGGCATTTAGCAGTTCTGAGCGTGAACAGTGATGGGGAAGGGCTTCTGGCACTGGTAATTGGTACCCCAGTAAACCTTGTAGGCACCGTTCTCGTGGCAAGCATAGCAGTTTTGCTTGTTGTCAATAACAACGTACTTAGAACCATTGAGCTTCCAGTTGCAGAAAGAACCAGTCTTAGCAAAGAGGAACTTGCCGTTCTGGATGATAAGACCCTTAACTCCCCAGATGAAATCCCAGATGGAGGTGTATCCAAAAGAGATGGATCCGTAGTTATCATAGTATCCGGAAAGCTTGCCCTTACCCTTTCCGACGTAAAGGCAGCCATCTCTGTCGTAGTAGAAGGGCTTGTTGTGGATATCAGAGCAAGAAGGAGCAACAGCGTAGAAGTTGCACTTCTGGTGACCAGAGAAGAGGCCGGCGAAGAGACCAAGAGAGGTGGCCTCGACAGAAACCAAAGAGGTAAGAGCAATGGTAAGGAGAGCAAGGAACTTCATTTTAATTAAAGAAAGAATTGAATTTGTAAAAGATCTTAAAAATCGAAGAAAGAATGTAAGAAAAACTTGAATTGATTGTTGATGAGGGAAAAAAAAGAGAATCTTACAAGAAATGACCTGGTATTTATACTTGAGAAATGAAGTCTGTTTGCTACTCATTACCATATTCTACTGACTGTAGAATCATGATTTAACAAACAGTAAGAGAAAATCAATAGGCTCGGGTCTAGTTATTCATCTAAAAATAACATTCTGATTCTAAAATACTATGATTCTATAATACTATGATCCTTTTAATTACTTAAGCTTTTACATGGTTGAAAAACGAACATAGAATTGAATCTTAAATTCATAAATACGGCCTAAAAGAATATATTTTTTTCTTTCTTTTGTTTTTTTTACTATTGTAACAATTGAAATTTTATTTCTTTTAATAGTAGCATAAACTAATTTAGGTCTTCAAGGCAACATCCTAGGCACTTACATCTTTATGCTCAAATTAGAATTAAGTAGATTGTGATTAGAGTTTATATGCATATATGTGTACATCATCTTTTTAATAACTTAAAACTAGCAAATTTATGGTCTGGCTTTGTGGGTCGAGTTTTCGCTCTCTAACTATGTAGATGACATGGTACTCAACACCAATTTATATTATTGTCTTCCATGTTGCCTGCATAGCGGTAAGGGGGAGTACGGGGACATATAATCCTACTATAATAATAGTAATTATTGTTATTGCTATAGAAATTTCACTCCAAGACACAACATTGAGCTTTGGATAAGCACATGGAGGTACATGTTCAACGGCTTGACCTTCTCGTAAATACTGATTATGATTTTAAATGAACATTCGGTGTATAATAAAAAGTTTGCCTCTTCTTTCAGCGGATAACCTACTTCATTCAGTCTTCGTACTTAAGATATTACACTAACATTAAGTGAGATAGAATTCACTGTTAGATCATATAATTAAGAATAAAGTTACTGTAAATTTAAAGTCCCATAAACTTTCGAAATGCTTGAAGAATCTTCAAAGACTCCAGGAATTTCAGACTTAGATACTCTAGGAAAAGTTAAATCTTAGTGTTAAATTAGGTAAGAAATACCGTTTTATATATAAGAGTTTACAGAGCGGTCCCTGCTCAAAGAGTCAAGCAAAGACCCGCAAAGTGGGCCAAATGCCCTAATTCAATTGAACGTGACAGTTTAGCATTGAATTTTACTGAGTGAAGAATACCTGAAAAAGAAATAGTACGCAAATTATTTACCCGGCTCATCCTCTCTTTTATTGCTGGCATCAAGCGGATGCAGTATATAGTAAACAAAAATTATGCGGTTCCGTGACTTGGTGAAACCTTGAGTTCCAAGAAAATAAATATGTTATAACATGAAAATTATTTTGGAAAACCACTATATTCAATGTAATTAGCTTAAACATATTTCTCTACATCGAACCATGTAAAGCTGGACACTTTAGGTGATAGAAAAGCAAATCTAAACTTGAATTAAAACTCTTTATGACTTAATGCATGTTTGATAGTCAAAGATGAATGCTGGTCGCCCCACCAACATTTATCACCACTCTCCCCTAGTATATCTTTTCATCAACCATTTGCCAAAAACAAGGATTCATGCTCTAAGTCACTACCTAAATTAATACTCAAAATAAAATGTAAAAGTAAAATTTTCACGTTCATGGTCTGGAATTGATCCCCTTGTACAGTGAACGAATATCAATCTTGACAATCAGAGAATCATTCATTTTATTTCACGATTAAAATCATATACTCCCTACAATCTCCTGAGCTAGTATCGATTTGTTGCTTAACTGATTTTAGTTGATTTTAATATCCGGAAAGTATATTTTGATTGCATTCCTTTTGGTACAAAAATAATTCAAAACGAAAAAACATCCATAGCTGATAAACTTAAAGCATATGATTTTTATCCAATCATAATTCATATCTGCAATGTTGACACAAATTAGAGTGATTCTTAATAATAGATTTTTTAGCCTCTTTGGGAGTTGTACCCGAGCTTTGTAACTCACCTCCACATCCACATGTTTAAGTTGTTGAATATACTTTCATAAATATAAACAAGCCTGCAGTTATATTATCTACACTTGTTACAAAAGTGAATTAATTTTAGTTGTAAAACATTAAACTTCAAAATTTATTAAAAGTACTTTGGGCATGGGTATTGATGAACAACTGCGTGCCATAATGTCTGAATGTCTGCATCGAATAATAATCTTTACCAAATGCTAAAATTCTAGCCAATTGCGAGACCATTTGAAACTGTCTGATTTAACCAAGTTTTTAAGCCCATGCCTCCCCTTTTTTGCTAACATAATACTTGAAATAATGCCCCATACTAGTACCCATAGCAAACTAAACACCTCATTTTTATAGAGCAAGTAATTTAGTCTCTTTTCTGAAGATACATTGAATGATGAATCTATCAAACCCGGATTTCAAAATCATGTGTTTCATGGAGACTTAAGTTTTACATCACAATAGCGGGAGAAGATCAAGGTATAGATTTTTTTCTTGTTCGCAATAACATCTATTACAGAAAAATTCACCGAGATTTTCTGATATTACAAAAAAAATCAAACCTAGGTTGGTTCCACACTACAAAATTAATTTGAATTAATTTTTATTTTCAAGGGTATTAAGGCGGTCAATTTTGAATTGGTTTAAGTTCGAGAGAAGTAAGAAATATAATACGAATAAGTCAAGCACATAAACCTTCCGAAAATGTGAACTGTTGCACATAACTTTTCTAGACTTAGAAAAACCACAATCAACTCATATGGGATCGATGAGCTCTTACGACGCGAATGTAATCAATAAAACTACTCATGAACTTTTCAGGCTCTTTAATATTAGCATCAAGTATTAAACTCCGCTGACAGCGATAATACATCATTGGCTAAAAAAAATTAAAGATGTGGTATTAAACAAACTAAAAATAAGGTTAGTATTTTAATTTATTTTATTGAAAAGAGAAAATCATTGCAGATTCAATCCATGAAATTTCAGACATTGTGATTTTGGCATTTTCCTTCAAGCATGATTATATTTATTGAATTGACCCCCTCCCCCACCTATTTTACTTAAAGTCCCAGCAGAGTAACAAGCAGGGTAAATTTGTTACGTCACGGAGATGAAAGAAATTATCACCAGGTCATTTTCAATATTTTCTTTTGCGCGTCTATATATACATTTATATGACATATGTATGCTACATGTAGGCTCGTGGAGTTTCACTTCTTGCCGTCTTTATGAAATGTCAGTGTCTACAATCATTCAAAATAATTGCTGTAAGCTTAAACTAGAAACTAATTGATAAAATCGACTGGGATTGTTTTGATCAAGATGGCAACTCTTAGAAAAACTATAGGGAGCATTGGGGCCGTGTTTACGTTTTGTACACATTTTTAATGTTTCTAATAAAATATTCCATGTAACACACAAGCTTATACACCCATGAAAACACAATAGTTAATATGTCGTTGGGGATTCCTTGCATCTTGAACTGTATCTGAAAGTTTGAATACAGAATCTTCCTTATTTATTCCATTCCGTACTGGTGATCCTAGCTAACCACTACATCAAGAATTCCCAACAATCCCTTATTTTAATATATATTTTTTGTAAGAAAGAATTGATAGGCGTCAATGCTTTCACTCAGAATCATAGTTTTTCTTAATATAAGAAGTTTATCTCAATTCCATGTGGAGTTGTTTGCAAAAAAATTATCTGGGCTTTGCCATATTTTATTGGCATCCCACCTTTTCCTTAAGCCTATTGTCTCTCCATTCTTTGAATCAGATTTTCAAAAGACGGAGTCTGTAGTTATTATTACTATTTAATTTGCTCTCTTAGTTTCTTTCAGTAAGACTTGGGCAATTTATCCACATTTATCTATTTAGTGTCACAATTATTTGGCTCAGCGTTTCCCTTTATTCAAATGAAAGCATATTTTCATTGATGTACAATTTTCAATTGAACCATCCTAAATCATAAGTTTATTTATCGCCTTCAGAAAGCGGAAACCACAATGCTCCGCTATGACCAAAGCCATAGGCAAACTTAAGAAGGGAATTACAAGGATATAATAATGTGCGAGGCGTTAGTGTTCAATTTTATATTATTGTTTAAGCAAAGGAATGTAAATAAACTAAAACAAAACTTAGAATAATACTAAAAAACTAAAAAAAGTACCGCATTAGAGTGCACTTGGAAACTAAACTGCGTTCAGGCTAATCTTGATTAAACAACCTGTATGCCGACTTCACCAAAATATGATATCAGCTGTGCTTCTTTTATCCAGCCACAGTATCATCTTGAGTTATGCCCGTAAAATCCAATTTTATTAAATGAAAAAGGAATAGATCGCTGTGCCTCACTGTACACCGCTTAAAGCTGATATATCAGACAATTTTAAGTATACTTATAATTATCTTTGTAACTGATACTTTTTTTATACAAAGATCTATATCATTTCAGTTTAAAAAGCATTGGAAGAAGAGTTTTAATACCCCACTCAATTTTACGAAAAAAAGTTAATTCCTTTGAAAGGTTTTATACATATCTTTCAAGATGTAACCTAAATCTATTCTACGTTTAAACGTTTGTGGCAAATTAGAATTTGTGATTCAAGTGGTCACTAGAATTTAGGCTTTAGAATTTGTGATTCAAGTGGTTACTAGAATTTAGGCTACAGTACTAATAGGGTCATACAGTAGCATTTGTTATTGAAGAAAGGTCTAGGGAGTAACACTTTTTGTGCGCAAGAAATGTCCGGGGTTTGATTTTAATAGTTATCAAAGTAGTTAGTTTTGTGATCAATTGACTCCCCATGTCCAGAAAATAGAAAAGGAGAAAGGGGAAAGATATTAATAGTTAGATAAGCGCCTAATAGAAGGGAATACCATGTCAAGAGGCAATTGAAAGAAAATTAGCTTAAGGTGTTTGTAAAGTATAAATTGATTAAACTATATAACTTTTATATAAAAACTTTTAGCAGGAATATCGATTGTGTTTTATTCTACGCCATTCCGTGAATACCGTCTCAATTGAAGCCAACAGCAAGGAATAGTTAAGTTTTTGCCGCCAAGGATTTAAAAAATGAGACCACAAATCTATGGTTGCTATTGAGCTGTTTAGTACTACAGGTATCATCTACTCCATAGATTGATGAGACAATATCTGGAAAATTGTAGAGTGTGATAAGTTTTTCCGTAAAATTTTGAAAAAAACGATCCCCCATATTGATACTAAAACATTGCGGGATTAAGAAGTCACCAGTAATGTACACTACTTGAACTATTGTAATTTGTTTGAAAAACTTGTAATTACTAGGAAAGAGTCAAGTAATCCTGTGATCTCTTGAAAAATTTAATGGTATAATAAATCCGCTAAAAAATTGTCGCAGGTTTATAAACTGCTTTCAGCAAACTAGATATCTCTCATTTTAATCTATCCTTAGAAAAAATAGGTAGTAAACAAAAAAGGTGTACTTTATTTGTCCTATAAAAAAAACTTTTGTATGGATTTTTAACCAAAAAGCCCACGATAAAATCTCAAGAATAAGGATTCCAGAAAGTACATATGGAGACTCGATATTGAAATTACTCGTCAACCTCATGACAAAGTAAGCTAAGTGGTATGTCATTACAAGGAGGATATTAAAATGTGTAATCTAGTAGTGACCTTGATTCAACTCTTAATTTGATCGAGAAGGAGAAAAGGACTAGTCATCTCAAACGTCACCAGGAGAACTAATGAATGAGGGATGGAATAAGCTTGTTGAAAGCCTTAAGATAAAGATATGAAGTGAGAGAGTCATAGAGAAATGTAGAAATGAAAATAATAGAGACTAGTCTAGGAAAGAGCAAGTAAAACCTAGTTGAAGATCCTAGGCTTTAAAGATGCTATAAGAGTCACTTAGTAGGTCACAAATTTGAAATCAATGAGTAAAAATTGAAACTGCTAAATTGGTGTTATAAAGAAGACTTTCACCTAAACTATTAGGAGTATAGAAATTGTATAATAAATAACTGAAGAAAGGAGATATTAAAGTCTACATACTCATTTTGTGAATATACTAACATTTTTGAAAATTCATATTAAAATAGGGCCACAAACTATTTGAAAATAAGTCTTGATATTTTTTCGATACTCCCATCAAAATAATTGCTAAATTCTCAAGTTACACAGATCCCCAGCCAAACATATTTGTTCATTAAAGGTTTTTATCATAGTATGAAATAGAAATACTCTGTATCCAAGACTAGTTAATTCCTTAGATGTTTAACACTTTCTATTGGTCTACCTAATTTTCCATTAGCCAAACTGAGGTGTAGTAAAATAAATTTCTGCCTTAACGTATTTCATTTGTGATGTTGTTCTATACCAATTGTTTGGTATGACTTTAAATGCTCCAATAAGGCTGTTTTCAACGATAAGTATTCAATTTATTGATTATATGAAATTAAATAAAATAAAAATTTGACCCATATTGTGACGCTATGTTGTAGACATCTTTCAAGTTAAAAACCTATGCATGGAGCAATGCCTGTAGAGTAACATTGACACTTGAATTGCAGCTTGGAGTTTCACCCCAATGAAGGGTGTTTCCAGTTGTGCTCTTGCAAACGTATCCCAAGTAAGTTCTATTGACATAGAGGTATGAGTTGCTATCAAATCCAAATGGACTAAGAGGTGCTTCAGTAGGGGTCAATCTCCATGCAGTATCAACAAGATAAACTCTCAAATATTGAGCCTCAACTGGGGCAGTTACCAAAGAATACAAGGCTCTATCAGTTGTATCCAGTGCCACTGTAAAATTGATAGTATCTTGTGTATCGCCTCCAACTCCAATAATACCCTCTGAATTGACATGGACAACCTGGTTGTTGATTTCGGCATCTTGACTCAGTGCAAGAATGTCCATAGGCCCATAAATAGTTGAAATAATTTCTTTGGAAAAAGCTGATCCAGCCAAAAAGATTGAGGTAAGAGCGAAGAAGAATTTCATTTTGATGTTTGTAATTTTGAATTTCTTAGTTAAACTGATTTCTTAAAAACTTAAGTGAATGCTCTGGGATTTATAAATGATGCTTGAAAGTGTGAAATGTGAGATGATGAGAAAAAAATTAAGTGGACAAAGATTGATCTCTTTATATATATGAATTTGAGACCTCGACTGTTTAAATTTCTGCCCGCCCGTTGTATAGTGTTCAATACCTAATAGCATTAATGTTGTATAGTGTTCAATACCTAATAGCATTAATGTTGTTGTCAAATTCATATTCTCCATGTCTCTCACTGAGTTTCAAGATGAATGTTATATTTTATAAACATATTTTTAGAAAATCGCAAATTATAGTACTTTAAACTTCTTGAATACTGTTTAACAAGATCTCTCACTTGCGTTTGGCTAGATAATTGAATCAATCCTTTGGTTGAAGTGCACTGCTAACAATTCTTAAAACACTACTGGTAAACTTAAGCAGTGGCAAGTGTAAATATTTTGGAACTATTTTGTATTGGTTGATTATTTTGTTCCTTGCATGAACCTTCTACGCCTGGTATACTAATATCAACATGTGATTGTCTTGACATTATACGTGCCGTGCACCAATTTATTTCAAGAAACGGGACAAAGGTGTAGAACATATTTTTGTATTGGAGTTTTAATTTGCTAATTTCCTATTTGATTTTTGTAAAGTTGAAAGATGTTCATTTGTCTTAAAGTTCATACCAAATCGAGCAAATTTGCTAAAACAATCGGATATTTTTATGATAGAATAATGATGAAAAAGAGAAAATATTTTACACGGCGATTAGAAATGCCATTTCTATGGGCTTTTTATGCTGAGATATTTTGAGCATAGCATGAGTTTCGTTTTTTATGTAATTTTTTAATTTTTGTTACGCTGAGCTCGAAAATAAATACGTCAAAAACGTCCTATAAGGCTGCGGCTCAAACCATATTTATGGAAACATGGCAGCAGATGATAATGAGGACTAAGGCCCTGGATGCCACTTACCAACCTGAATTTTAGTGAATTTATTAGGCCTTAGAGGTTTTTTTGGAAGTTGGTTTTAATTTCTTTTTGAAAATAAAAAATTAATAGTTTATAGGAGTATGATGGAAATGACCAAACAACTCAGTATTTTCCTGTAGTTCAGTATAGGTACAGTGAGCATACTTTTACTCAGGCTAGGCAGTTCTATTTTCAAATATTATGAGGTCTTTTTCCCTCATAGCAAAAAAAATAAAATTTTGAATGAAGATCGCAAGCCATGCGTTTGAAGACATTTGACTGTATATCTTGAAGATTAATTCTTTACATAGCCCGTTTTCAAAGAACACCGACTTGCAACCACAGCCTTAAGTAAATATGCAAGTCTCTCTTCATTGCATTTCTATGTCAAGGGTAAATATTGGATTTTACAAAAATAATCTAAGACTGGATCTCAAACTGAAACTGATTAAGGGTTTTAATGATATTTCCAGGAAATCTTAAGAGTTAAAAAATGGATACGCACCTTGAAATAGCTAAATAATTATAAAGCATTAAGTAAAAGACAGATTCATATTTCATGTTTCTTGTGGTGAATGGAGATGATCATCACATGTTTTTTTGTATTAAGAATATATCAAGTGAGAAAATAGAATAACTTCAAATCTCGATGAGTGAGATCATTTGAGTACAGAAAATAAAGTGTACCTGCATTGCATTTAAAGCAGTATTTAATTTGAGATGCAGTAAGGGTCTTCAGGATTTGTTTAACCGAAATAGTTTGAGTAGAAAAAATATTCCAAGCTGTTATTATCATGCCTTTCTTTAAACACATTTGAAGGCATTTTCACTATTACCCGCTCAATACGTTAAAACTTTTTCATGGAACAGAAAGAAAGAATATATTACTATGCCTTTTCTCGATAATTCGATGTTTTCCTGATTTAAAATCGTTTGTTTTTTAATTTGCTCTTTCTCATTGTTCACGAGGCAACAATTAGTGGGGGCTTCAACATGATGCGTTGTAATTCATTAGGGACAAGTGATTAATTAATTTTCTTGAACCACCAGTGCTGTTCCTGAAATTATGAGTGATTCAATTTAAGCAGTTCAGCAGCGCCCAATAATGCAAGGTACAACTATAACTTGAATTTCGGATAGCATATCAGTTTTGTGCCCAAGGCAGATATCTAACGAATCTGTAAAAATACTTGAGACATACGTAATATGCGTGTCTATTGCAACTTTTTACGATTACTCTATTTATATACCTACTCAATTGTAAATATATATTCATTTCCCAGCTTCAAATCAATAATTAATTGAACCTAATTATATTAAAACCAAAATAAACTGGTGAATAGATTACTTAGATTTACTGTAGTTGAATATCTTGCTTGTCTGTTAAATATTACTTGCTTTGTATCAGCCTTTCTTGGCTTTTCTATTCTTGTTTTCTTTTCAGATCTATCGAGATTTAGATTTCAATTGCAATCTAGATTCTTTCCTGTGATTAAAAGTTCAGTATACTGTTGTTGATGCATTGTTATTGTAAATGTCTCTAATATAGTGCCTATTCATGCAACTTATTTTTACAGCTCTATATTGGTAACCACCTTCTTCATAATCTCAAAAAAACTTCAAAACTTTCAATGCTAACTTTTCATTTTTATATTTTGAGACGATTTTCAAAATCTGATACTATTTCCGACAATTGGTACTGAAGCGCAGCTTTGCTATGCCGTTAACTGCATTAAGGGACAGCATTGCCAGCTCATAATCATTATCTCTCATGTTGAGGGGCATATTTTGAACTCAATTCTTTCTTCTGATGTTCTTCTTTGTATCAAACCAGTTTAACTATGACAGATTATGACTGATCGTTGCCTTGCTCTAATACTTTGCCCTTACAGGTTATACTGAATCGTGCAATACACTTTAATTGTTAATGTCTCACATCTACTTAACAAGAGTTTTTTTTTCGTTGCATCAAATGACTTGGGGTAATTTTAGCTCAAAAATACTTTTTGAACCCTTGGTTAAAATTTCAAGTTCCAGCTGCTTATCCAATTGAAACTTCATGTAATTCAGTTCCTCGCCAAAGAATTTAATGTCTAAGTGAAATCCTTGCAGATATTTTTGAGAATAATTTTCTGATCTGCTTGATGTTCAAAACTTGTACTCTATGACCTATCTTAAAATAGTAGAGCCAGTTTGGCTTCATTTACTTTTTGAATGGTGCTAGATGTTAATAACAAGTATGTTTGGTTTTATCCAGTAATCAATAGACTCATTTTGTTTAGTCTAATTTCACATGAATATTGGTGCGTCGCAGCGGAGCATTCAATATGTTGCCACTCACTAAGTACTTTTTTAACTAAACATGCTTTATTAAGAGTTGAATCAAATTTGCGAAAAATTCAAGATTCAGATTCCTAACATCATACTATAATTGTAAGTATACTCACTTGATATTAGATCATGTTTTTGAAGTGAAGTTAGCTAACAGATATCTTAAAATCTAATTGCCAAATTCATTGGTTTTTTTCATAAGTCAATAGCGTTTGCCATAACCAAATTGAACGATTGGCGTATATTATCAAAACTGTTAGGAATCAAATACATTGAGGTTTATAGTTTGTCTACTCTACATAGGTAACAAAAGCAGGTTTGACTATTAATTTTCAGAATCACAGCTGCCAGGGAAAACTTACTTTGTCATCAGATTAAACTATATTGGTCAATTAAAAATCATTGTATGCTGTTTCTAATTGTGGAATTATCTCTCCACGGACCAGACTCTTGGATTTTCAGGCACAATGTGTTCCTCCCGTACGAGGAAATTCAGGTCCAGGCTATTAATAGATGTCTACTTAACCAAATATCTTGTTTCTAAAAGACTTCAGCCTTTTCCTCACTAAAGGCTTTACCTGAATTCTTCTAATGGTAATTTGACCTAAAGATTAATACCTGGTAAGAGCCAATTCTCATCGCTTGTTACATTTATTTTGTGCCTTTTGAAAGACTTATTTTTGGAATCATGATTTATAAATGATTTTGCCTCTATACATAAAGCCTTGTTCGATGCAGTGTGCAGTACGTCTATGCACCAAGCCAGCCATTCCTATCGTTATGACAGTCGAAGATTTGTAAAGATCTTATTATAACATGAGTGTGTAATATTCACATACCTCACGAATTGTGAGACAAAGCTAGGCTAGGAAATCCTTATACTATACCACACGTGTTGCCCTATTTACACTGTGAGTTTGCTTTTAATTGGCAGTTATATCTAGGAGGCTTGTCAAGCCTATAGGGTATACCTCGTTTGTAGACTGCGTTATGTGGAGAGCATAATAATACGATCATGGCTATTATGATTCTTCAAATAAACGAAAAACGAGAGCTAGTTGGCAAATATGAGGTGAGCCTTAGGCACAATTCCACGGTAATAAAATGCTCTAGAAATAGATCTAGTTCTCATGTGTTGTGGCACGTCCCGTACCTTAATATGCAATATCTCCGTTAATACTGTGCAGCATTTAGCATTATTAGTTTATATTAGTGTACCTTCTGATTCAGGAAATGATACACTAAGCTAGCACTTCCAACCTTTACACAACATAGTGCTATATCAGATTTCTTTGAGAAAGTGAAGTGAGTCTTGGCCCAAGTCTAGCCTGAAAACTTTTAAAATCACTTCTTCTAGTAATACGACCTTGGAAATCAAGTTGATCGCAGGAAACCACCAATACTAAAAGGCAATCAAAGTACAATATTTTTCATAATTATATCAGTTCAGAAGAGTAAAGAGTTTATAAATGTATTTGATATCGTGTACTCACTATGCAAAAAATGAAGAAATAGTTTTTGATAGAGTAATGAATACAGTTGTCACTCAATTTTAGTAAGTGGTATATTGTACAGATGAATTACTTGACTATGGTAGGCTTTAACAGTTGCGTAAGACTTCAGTAAGTCTTCTTCTAACTAAAGTTACATTTTTTACAATGAAATTTGGTATAGACCCCAAGTATCCTCACATGTGTATTTATATTGACCCTCTTTTCTAGTTGGGGAGTATGAGTAACATTGGTTGGTTGAGAAGATAATACCTTCTTTCATATTTGGGTAGATTCCAACGTCTCCCATATTAGGACATTAATTTCCGTGCTGTCCCATTATTAGATGCCATACCTTAGCCGAAAACGTTGAAAACGTTCAAGATAGTTTCCAATTTATCTGAGCCTATAATTGCAAACAAGAATATTTATCTTTGCTCAACTCAGGAACTGATATCAGGTGTTTTTGATTTAGATACTTGTCGTTCTGTCGAACGCTATCAGTACCGCATGGTTTATCTCTTTTTGGCCCAAGTGGAATCTAGGTAGATAACTAGCATAGCACCACAATCTTTTGTGAAAACATAGTGATTTGATTTCTCTTGAACTTCTTTGCATGGAGGAAATGGAAAAGTGAGTATTTACTATAATATGAAAACTCTCCGAAGCTTTCCCAACTTCATAGGATCTATAGCTTTCACGGCAATATCTGTAGATTAGACGGTCCAACATGACGAGTCAGCGCCTTCGGCCACGGGTAGAAGAATACTATGTCTGAAATAGTTTTCCTTCTTGGACTCTATATTTGATTAGCATTTATGAGCAATCCCATGTTAACCCCTTTTCTCTGTGTTTCTGGCTGGAAGAAATTTACCAGCATCCAATCATTAAGACTTGCTGATGACCTCAACCACTATTATGCTAGGCTTTATGAACATACCCACCGATTCTCTACTACTCCAAACTGTCTCATCTCACTAATTAGCTTTTTCAATTGTCTTCTATTTATCAATTCCTATCATTGCAAGATGGATTTAAATATCAACGGCACTCTCAACTTTAATACGATCAAGCTACTCGGATCATTTATAACGCTCAGACATGCCCTCCACAGAAAACTCCACAGAAAACGGCGGCTATTAAACCTGAGTTCCTGGGAGAATATTGCCTGCCTTCAAATTTTGGTCCCGAGCCAAATTTCATTTTTCTTATTTTTGAGTTCCCGGGTACTTTTTATGTAATCTTGTTGACAAGAATTAAAGAACCACCCTTATCTCCAATTTCAATATTCAACTAATCATTTTCAAGTTTCATCTCAAGGCTATAAATACCCGCTCAATTGCCATCCTCTTTCTTCCGATCATTCAACTTTTATCCATCATCTACAACTTCTTGCTCTAGTCAATTCATTTCATACATAATCTAATAATGGTCGCTCGTCTTGCTGGAAAGAATGCTATCATCACTGGTGCTGCTGGTGGAATTGGCTTAGAAACTGCAATCCAATTTGGCATTGAAGGAGCCAACGTCGTGCTTTCTGATATTAACGAGGCTAACCTCGTTAAGGCCGTTGCCATTGTTAAGGAGCATGCCGCAGAGGGCACCAAGATTGATTTCAAGGTTGCTGATGTTTCTAAGGAAGCTGAAGTCAAGGCACTTGTTGATTTCGCCGAGGCCTGGGGTGGTGTTGACATTATGTTCAACAATGCTGGTATCATGCACCCCAAGGATGACGGTGTTCTTAACACTCCCGAAGACATTTGGGATCTGACACAGGCTATTAATGTTAAGGGTGTCTACTTTGGATGCAAGCATGCCATCCAGTCCATTCTTGACAACAAGAAGTCTTGTGGCTCCATCATCAACACTGGATCCTTTGTCGCTCTCATGGGAGCTGCTACTCCCCAGATTGCCTACACCACCTCCAAGGGTGCCGTTTTGGCCATGTCCAGAGAACTTGCTATCTGCTACGCTAAGAATAATATTAGAGTCAATGCTCTTTGTCCTGGTCCCCTTAACACCCCACTTCTCCAGGCCTTTTTGGACACTGAGGAAAAGTCTCTGCGCCGTACCGTTCATTTGCCCTCGGGCCGATTTGGTGAGGCTATTGAGCAAGCCAAGGCAGCTGTGTTTTTGGCTTCCGATGAGTCTTCCTACGTTACTGGCCAGGACTTTTTGGTTGATGGTGGTCTGACCAAGTCCTATGTCACATCACTCGGTGTTCCCCCTAAGGGCCCTGAGAATGTTTCTTTTGGAAAATAATGAGTGCTCACCTAAAAATTAAATGATTATGATGGTGTATGTAAATGTCTAATATAATAATGAATGAGTTTTATTCTCTTAAGCCGTTGATCTACTATATTTTTTTCATGTATGGGGGGGTTGAGAAAGAGGAATTGTAGCAATTAATAGCAAGTTGAGCAATATTAATGTTGGTTAGATAGGGTTGTTGCATTATCTAGGTGGATAGAGTACTAACCACGTGATAATCTGATTTGTGCCACTACCACCACGTTTTTTCGCCTTCAAGGCAGGCTTCTCAGGTTAACTTCCTCTCTGTTCTACACCAAGCCTCGTTAGAGATTTAACCTACGTTACGGTCGCTTCCCTGAGAGGATTCTGTTCCTGTTCTTTAAATTCCCGTCATACTCCGTTGACCACTGTTACAACACTTTATTTTCCGAGTGTGAATGGCTGTTGCCGTCTATCAGACACTAATTGCGCGAAGACACTAACCTGCCAATTCTCTCACAGAGTCCACGAAGAATTGCCTGTGGACTCCTAAGAATAAAAGAATAAGAAAAAGAGACAAAGTCCAATTCGGACCACCTAAACCTACTCCCAGGTCTAAGTGGTAGCAACCATAAAAGTGGGAAGGTTTTTCTTTTTTGACGACGGAGCGAATTTATTTCTCGTTTTTTTCGTTTGGTATTTTATTTCTTTTTCAGTTTTTCCTGCTGCTGAGTGCTGCTCTCAGTTCCTTATCACCACATTTCCCGTCTTTGATTTTCAGTAAGTGACACACAAATTTCCATTCATTTTCCATATCAATTTTTATCTGATTTCTTTCAATGGCTTTTGTTCTTGTTCTGATTCTTTGTGAAATTCCCCTTCTTCTTTTATGACTTTGACTGCTAGTAGGTAGACCATGAGAGAACTTTAACTTGATACCCGCACTGCTCTGGGACGTCATTTGAATTCAATTCCAAGACCAAAATAATAATCCACATCTGCAGCAGCATTTCTTTCCGTTCCTTATATTTTATTTTGGTTTCTACACAAAAAATCCTCCTCTTTGGTATCCCCGTCCCCTAGAATTTCACTTCAAATCTCCTACTTGAGCAAGTGCCTGGTTCTTTGAAATATTTTATTCTTGTTGGATTTTTATTTTATTTTTATTATTATTTATTTTGTTGCTCGATTTTTTATACTTCCTCAGTCTTCTTGGTCGCGCAGTCACGTTGATGGGGAAACTCTGACTTTTGCTGCTTCTATTTTTGTTTCCGTTTCTTCAACTTATCCTCTCCTTTCCACTTTCCTTTTCTTTCCTTCTTTTTAAGTGCCTACATTTCATTACCATCCCATACTCTTTAGCATTTCTCTCTACTTTGCATTTCTCATCTAGCTTCATGTTCAACTACTCCAATGACCAAGGAAGATCCAATCATCAAACTAACTCCAAACCCCAGGTTTACTCCAAACCAAGGTATTATCAGCCAGGGAATTCAACCGCCTCTGTTTCTTCAAAAACTACTTCACAGCATTCAACTCAAGCACACGCCGCCCATCGTGCAAACAACCGTAATAACCATCAGCATTTATCACAGTACTACCCTTTGATGCCAGCAATGGTTTCAAACCCACTTGCTGCCTTCAAAACTCGGAAAGACAAGTCAAGGCGAAGAGTCCTTGACTCTTATGAAATTGTTGGGTACATTGCTGCTGGAACGTATGGCAAGTAAGTGTGATCATGTATCTGTTAAATTCCGTTTAGTAGCGTTCTAACCTTTTAAGAGTTTACAAGGCAAAATCAAAAGCTGAGTATGTTTTGTTTTCTTTTCAAGCAAATTTACCTTCTTTTATTTCTGACTAACAGAAAAAACAGGCCTGAAAAGCTCTTTGCCATTAAAAAGTTCAAAGCAGACAAAGAAGGTGAAGTTGTTCACTACACAGGAGTTTCTCAATCAGCATGTAGAGAAATGGCTGTAAGTTTTCAGTTAAACCTTTGTTCTGCCGCTTAATCGTCTAACACTGTTTCAGCTATGCCGCGAATTAAACAACAAAAATGTCATTAAATTGTCGGAGATTATATTAGAAGATAAATGCATTTATATGGCGTTTGAATATGCCGAGCATGACTTACTAGTGAGTTTTGCTTTTCTTTTTTATATATTAATTGGTGGCCAGTTTTAACATTTGTTTTAGCAAATTATTCATTACCACACTCACCCGGATAGAAAACAAATCCCTGAGTCTATCATCAAGTCTGTACTATGGCAGATTTTAAATGGAGTATCATATTTACATCAAAACTGGGTTTTACATCGAGATTTAAAGCCTGCCAACATTATGTTAACTGCGGATGGAGTTGTTAAAATTGGCGACTTGGGACTTGCGAGACTATTTAGTGATCCGTTGCAATCACTTTTTGGTGGAGATAAAGTTGTGGTCACGATCTGGTACCGTGCACCTGAGTTACTCTTAGGTGGCCGCCACTACACGCCCGCTATTGACTTGTGGGCAATAGGTTGCATCTTCGCAGAACTGCTTGCGCTCCGTCCTATCTTTAAAGGCGAAGAAGCCAAAATGGATGGCAAGAAAACTGTTCCTTTCCAGCGTAATCAGTTTCAAAAGGTTATTGACATTTTAGGCAGCCCAACCGTAGAGCGATGGGAAACTCTGCCAAAGTATCCCGAATATCCTGCATTTCAGTCATTAAAGATTTGTCAACCCAATTTGGATTCGTGGTGTCGTTCGATAGAAGGTGGTGGCGGTGCCAATGTGTATAAACTGTTGGCTAGTTTGTTAGAGTATGATCCGTCTAAGCGGATAACGGCAAATGATGCTTTACTGCATCCTTATTTCACAGACGCTCCAAAGGTGTGCCAAAATGTTTTTCAAGGTCAGCGGTATGAGTATCCACCTCGCCGTATATCAAATGAAGACATTGATATAAAAGCGACGGCTTACTCGGGATCAAAAAGACCAGCGATAGCTGATGACACTATTCATCCCAGAAAGAAGCAAAAGTAGGATTGAAGATCTGTCAAACTGCTTTGTACTTTTAAAGAATGGGAACGAGATTACGATTGTTATGATTTATTGTTTATGCATTGGTTTTTATCATTATACTGTATTTGAAAATATATTAGATATATGCTATAAATTACAAATACATTTATCTCATTATGAGTTTAAAATGTCAGACACTGAAATTTGATTTGATCGATCATCTTGTGGCTACTCCTATCTCAATTTTAGTTTTTTAACCCAGATGATCACTCTTTTTTTCTGCAGATTGACAATTATGAAATTAATTTATCATTCCATCTTAAAAATTTTATATTAATATTTTGGGGGTTGAGCTTTAGTAACTTTACAGATATTCAATGCTCATACACCTTTTTCAAGCAACCTTAAGCGAATCTTGGTTTTTTTTTTTTTTTTTTTTTTTTTTTTTTTTTTTTTTTTTTTTTTTTTTTTTTTTTTTTTTTTTTTTTTTTTTTTTTTTTTTTTTTTTTTTTTTTTTTTTTTTTTTTTTTTTTTTTTTGGTTCTTTCTTTTTTTTCTTCTTTGTGACTTTTCTGTTCTATTCATTTGAATTTCAGATAGTAATATAAATCATCAAAATGTCATTCATTCCATTGTTTTTTATTTACTTTGTCTCTACTACTTCTACTGGTACTGGTACATTTAGTTCTAACAGTGTGTATATCAGCCTATCAGTATATGAATTACATGACAATGCCAAGTAATAATCATGTATTTTCAATACTGTATAACCTTATTAGAAACAAAAAACAAAAAAACAAGAAAAAGAAAAGACTCACAAACAAATATATTTACATATTGGTGTTGCAAAAACAACAAAAGGATGGGGCTCAACCGGGAATTGAACCCGGGACCTCTCGCAATCGTGCTTAGAAACCCTAAGCGAGAATTATACCACTAAACCATCGAGCCGAAATCTTGAAAATCGAAAACGTTAGGATTAGTTGAATCGATTCAACTGATTGAGTTAACTAATTTTTTAGACTGTAATATTGCTAAACGTTTCAGCTGACTATTCTTTCCATGGGTTTTTTCCTTGCAAAAGGTTTTTTACGTGGTACCTTCTGATTGTGCTTTCAACTGGAAGGCGGGACTCCAAAGATTAATCGAAAGCTTTAATTCATGCGACACGGCTATGGTAGTGAAAAACTACGATCTGATAATAATACGAAATTCTCGAAGGTGCTTGG